>JARWKJ010000025.1:1502500-1705000 GCA_029959095.1 Rhinichthys osculus
TTCCTGTGATCAATCATTACTCCAGTCTTCAGTGTCACATGATCCTTCAGAAATCACTCTAATATGAGGATCTGATGCTCAAGACACATTTATGATTATTATCAATGTTGGAAACAGTTGTGGGAAATATATGTCCTTTGGGGGTGTTGAGTGTTTTAAGGTATTCAGTAATTTAACATTAGACATGTGAGAGATGATAACCCGATCATACCTGCTGGATGACGTCATAAACGGCTCTGAACGCCGGCTGCCGGTCGTCATGGTAAGCGCCGCGGTTGCCGTGGAGAATGTAAGCGCCGTGGCGTTCGGCGGGGGGGCAGTTGCTGCCGTAGATGCAGTGATCGGGCCGGTAGTTCCAGTGGCACGGGAACACCAGCAGAGTCTCTGTGGATCCGGAGAGAGGGATTCAGAGCGGGACACTGCGCTTCATTCTGCATACTGGGAGAGTATATACCACCTTAATACTGGATACTACTGGGAGAGTATATACCACCTTAAAACTGGATACTGGGAGAGTATATACCACCTTAAAACTGGATACTACTGGGAGAGTATATACCACCTTAAAACTGGATACTACTGGGAGAGTATATACCGCCTTAAAACTGGATACTGGGAGAGTATATACCACCTTAAAACTGGATACTGGGAGAGTATATACCGCCTTAAAACTGGATACTGGGAGAGTATATACCACCTTAAAACTGGATACTGGGAGAGTATATACCGCCTTAAAACTGGATACTACTGGGAGAGTATATACCACCTTAAAACTGGATACTACTGGGAGAGTATATACCGCCTTAAAACTGGATACTGGGAGAGTATATACCACCTTAAAACTGGATACTGGGAGAGTATATACCGCCTTAAAACTGGATACTGGGAGAGTATATACCACCTTAAAACTGGATACTGGGAGAGTATATACCGCCTTAAAACTGGATACTGGGAGAGTATATACCACCTTAAAACTGGGAGAGTATATACCGCCTTAAAACTGGATACTGGGAGAGTATATACCACCTTAAAACTGGATACTGGGAGAGTATATACCGCCTTAAAACTGGATACTGGGAGAGTATATACCACCTTAAAACTGGATACTGGGAGAGTATATACCACCTTAAAACTGGATACTAGTAGGAGAGTATATACTACCTTAAAACTGGATACTACTGGGAGAGTATATACCACCTTAATACTGGATACTAGTAGGAGAGTATATACCACCTTAAAACTGGATACTGGGAGAGTATATACCACCTTAATACTGGATACTGGGAGAGTATATACCACCTTAAAACTGGATACTAGTAGGAGAGTATATACCACCTTAAAACTGGATACTGGGAGAGTATATACCACCTTAATACTGGATACTAGTAGGAGAGTATATACCACCTTAAAACTGGATACTGGGAGAGTATATACCACCTTAATACTGGATACTACTGGGAGAGTATATACCACCTTAAAACTGGATACTGGGAGAGTATATACCGCCTTAAAACTGGATACTACTGGGAGAGTATACCACCTTAAAACTAGATCCTACTGGGAGAGTATATGCCACCTTAAAACTAGATCCTACTGGGAGAGTATATGCCACCTTAAAACTATATACTGGGAGAGAATATAACACCTTAAAGGAACACTCCGACTTTTTGGGACTTTAGCCTATTCACCTTATCCCCCAGAGTTAGATAAGTCCATATATACCTTTTTCATCTCCATGCGTGCTATAAGTCTGTTTGACGCACCCACCGCTAGCCTAGCTTAGCACAAAGACTGGATGTAAATGGTTGCAGCTAGCATACTAATCCAAATAAGTGACAAAATAGCGCAAACATTTTCCTATTTACATGTTGTGATAGTCTACTCTATACATGTTTACATGTTTGTATAGTCACAGAGTGTACAAAAAACAAAGTCACATGAGACACAGACATATTTTAACCGTATAAATACTGGGAACTATATTCTCTGAAGGCGAAGCACTGCTACTTGGGCGGAGTGATAACCGCAGCACCTGAGACGGACCGTGCCCAAACTCTGAACGAAGTCTCTGCTCCTCACCACGGCGCGTCTCGGGTGCTGCGGTTATCACTCCGTATTTATACGGTTAAAATATGTCTGTGTCTCATGTGACTTTGTTTTTTGTACACTCTGTGACTATACAAATCACAACATGTAAATAGGAAAATGTTTGCGCTATTTTGTCACTTATTTGGATTAGTATGCTAGCTGCAACCATTTACATCCAGTCTTTGTGCTAAGCTAGGCTATGATGCGCTGATCATGTGACCCGTGTACCTGATGCGCTGATCATGTGACCCGTGTACCTGGTGATGATGCGGTGATCATGTGACCCGTGTACCTGGGTTATAGTGGAATATGATGTTGAGCAGGTCTTGGTCTCCCCAGGTGATGTTGAGCTTGTATTTGTTGAGCAACGGCATCAGTAGATCAGCCCACTTCAGACTCACTGCTGCCACGTCATTCTGTGACACACACACACACACACACACACACACACACACACACAGAATGACTCTCCTTTTTCTCCTGTATTCATCAGTCCAGCAGATCAATCATCTGTGTGCATGTTTGTATATTAATAATGACTCTTGCTCAGTCTCATGTGTGACAAATACATGAATGAATGAACCACTTCTGTAATGAGAAAACACATCATTCCCTCCGAGCGACAGAGGAGCGACAGCGCCATCTGCTGGAGACGCCAACACACACACACACACACACACACACACGTTTATCAACAAATGCATGTGTTAGAATTTAGACATTTATATAAGAGAAAGTGTATACATTGAGATACTGATTATTGGCACTGGCAGATATTTGGTCTTGTTTTAAGCACAAGTGAAGTGTGTGTGTCTGATGCGTGTCAGGAGTCTCTGACCTTGAAGTGTGTGTGTCTGATGCGTGTCACGAGTCTCTGACCTTGAAGTGTGTGTGTCTGATGCATGTCCTGAGTCTCTGACCTTGAAGTGTGTGTGTCTGATGCGTGTCAGGAGTCTCTGACCTTGAAGTGTGTGTGTCTGATGCGTGTCACGAGTCTCTGACCTTGAAGTGTGTGTGTCTGATGCGTGTCACGAGTCTCTGACCTTGAAGTGTGTGTGTCTGATGCGTGTCCTGAGTCTCTGACCTTGAAGTGTGTGTGTCTGATGCGTGTCCTGAGTCTCTGACCTTGAAGTGTGTGTGTCTGATGCGTGTCACGAGTCTCTGACCTTGAAGTGTGTGTGTCTGATGCGTGTCACGAGTCTCTGACCTTGAAGTGTGTGTGTCTGATGCGTGTCAGGAGTCTCTGACCTTGAAGTGTGTGTGTCTGATGCGTGTCACGAGTCTCTGACCTTGAAGTGTGTGTGTCTGATGCGTGTCACGAGTCTCTGACCTTGAAGTGTGTGTGTCTGATGCGTGTCAGGAGTCTCTGACCTTGAAGTGTGTGTGTCTGATGCGTGCCACGAGTCTCTGACCTTGAAGTGTGTGTGTCTGATGCGTGTCAGGAGTCTCTGACCTTGAAGTGTGTGTGTCTGATGAGTGTCACGAGTCTCTGACCTTGAAGTGTGTGTGTCTGATGCGTGCCACGAGTCTCTGACCTTGAAGTGTGTGTGTCTGATGAGTGTCACGAGTCTCTGACCTTGAAGTGTGTGTGTCTGATGCGTGTCAGGAGTCTCTGACCTTGAAGTGTGTGTGTCTGATGCGTGTCACGAGTCTCTGACCTTGAAGTGTGTGTGTCTGATGCGTGTCACGAGTCTCTGACCTTGAAGTGTGTGTGTCTGATGCGTGTCACGAGTCTCTGACCTTGAAGTGTGTGTGTCTGATGCGTGTCAGGAGTCTCTGACCTTGAAGTGTGTGTGTCTGATGCGTGTCCTGAGTGTCTGACCTTGAAGTGTGTGTGTCTGATGCATGTCACGAGTCTCTGACCTTGAAGTGTGTGTGTCTGATGCATGTCACGAGTCTCTGACCTTGAAGTGTGTGTGTCTGATGAGTGTCACGAGTCTCTGACCTTGAAGTGTGTGTGTCTGATGAGTGTCACGAGTCTCTGACCTTGAAGTGTGTGTGTCTGATGCGTGTCAGGAGTCTCTGACCTTGAAGTGTGTGTGTCTGATGCGTGTCCTGAGTCTCTGACCTTGAAGTGTGTGTGTCTGATGCGTGTCAGGAGTCTCTGACCTTGAAGTGTGTGTGTCTGATCCGTGTCACGAGTCTCTGACCTTGAAGTGTGTGTGTCTGATGCGTGTCACGAGTCTCTGACCTTGAAGTGTGTGTGTCTGATGCGTGTCCTGAGTCTCTGACCTTGAAGTGTGTGTGTCTGATGCGTGTCACGAGTCTCTGACCTTGAAGTGTGTGTGTCTGATGCGTGTCCTGAGTCTCTGACCTTGAAGTGTGTGTGTCTGATGCGTGTCCTGAGTGTCTGACCTTGAAGTGTGTGTGTCTGATGCGTGTCACGAGTCTCTGACCTTGAAGTGTGTGTGTCTGATGAGTGTCACGAGTCTCTGACCTTGAAGTGTGTGTGTCTGATGAGTGTCACGAGTCTCTGACCTTGAAGTGTGTGTGTCTGATGCGTGTCAGGAGTCTCTGACCTTGAAGTGTGTGTGTCTGATGCGTGTCACGAGTCTCTGACCTTGAAGTGTGTGTGTCTGATGCGTGTCAGGAGTCTCTGACCTTGAAGTGTGTGTGTCTGATGCGTGTCCTGAGTCTCTGACCTTGAAGTGTGTGTGTCTGATGCGTGTCACGAGTCTCTGACCTTGAAGTGTGTGTGTCTGATGCGTGTCACGAGTCTCTGACCTTGAAGTGTGTGTGTCTGATGCGTGTCCTGAGTCTCTGACCTTGAAGTGTGTGTGTCTGATGCGTGTCCTGAGTCTCTGACCTTGAAGTGTGTGTGTCTGATGCGTGTCACGAGTCTCTGACCTTGAAGTGTGTGTGTCTGATGCGTGTCCTGAGTCTCTGACCTTGAAGTGTGTGTGTCTGATGCGTGTCAGGAGTCTCTGACCTTGAAGTGTGTGTGTCTGATGCGTGTCCTGAGTCTCTGACCTTGAAGTGTGTGTGTCTGATGCGTGTCACGAGTCTCTGACCTTGAAGTGTGTGTGTCTGATGCGTGTCCTGAGTCTCTGACCTTGAAGTGTGTGTGTCTGATGCGTGTCAGGAGTCTCTGACCTTGAAGTGTGTGTGTCTGATGCGTGTCACGAGTCTCTGACCTTGAAGTGTGTGTGTCTGATGCGTGTCCTGAGTCTCTGACCTTGAAGTGTGTGTGTCTGATGCGTGTCAGGAGTCTCTGACCTTGAAGTGTGTGTGTCTGATGCGTGTCCTGAGTCTCTGACCTTGAAGTGTGTGTGTCTGATGCGTGTCCTGAGTCTCTGACCTTGAAGTGTGTGTGTCTGATGCGTGTCACGAGTCTCTGACCTTGAAGTGTGTGTGTCTGATGCGTGTCCTGAGTCTCTGACCTTGAAGTGTGTGTGTGTCTGATGCGTGTCACGAGTCTCTGACCTTGAAGTGTGTGTGTCTGATGCGTGTCACGAGTGTGTGTGTCTGATGCGTGTCCTGAGTCTCTGACCTTGAAGTGTGTGTGTCTGATGCGTGTCACGAGTCTCTGACCTTGAAGTGTGTGTGTCTGATGCGTGTCACGAGTCTCTGACCTTGAAGTGTGTGTGTCTGATGCGTGTCACGAGTCTCTGACCTTGAAGTGTGTGTGTCTGATGCGTGTCACGAGTCTCTGACCTTGAAGTGTGTGTGTCTGATGCGTGTCCTGAGTCTCTGACCTTGAAGTGTGTGTGTCTGATGCGTGTCACGAGTCTCTGACCTTGAAGTGTGTGTGTCTGATGCGTGTCACGAGTCTCTGACCTTGAAGTGTGTGTGTCTGATGCGTGCCACGAGTCTCTGACCTTGAAGTGTGTGTGTCTGATGCGTGTCCTGAGTCTCTGACCTTGAAGTGTGTGTGTCTGATGCGTGTCACGAGGCTCTGACCTTGAAGTGTGTGTGTCTGATGCGTGTCCTGAGTCTCTGACCTTGAAGTGTGTGTGTCTGATGCGTGTCAGGAGTCTCTGACCTTGAAGTGTGTGTGTCTGATGCGTGTCACGAGTCTCTGACCTTGAAGTGTGTGTGTCTGATGCGTGTCCTGAGTCTCTGACCTTGAAGTGTGTGTGTCTGATGCGTGTCACGAGTCTCTGACCTTGAAGTGTGTGTGTCTGATGCGTGTCACGAGGCTCTGACCTTGAAGTGTGTGTGTCTGATGCGTGTCACGAGTGTGTGTGTCTGATGCGTGTCCTGAGTCTCTGACCTTGAAGTGTGTGTGTCTGATGCGTGCCACGAGTCTCTGACCTTGAAGTGTGTGTGTCTGTTGAGTGTCAGGAGTCTCTGACCTTGAAGTGTGTGTGTCTGATGCGTGTCAGGAGTCTCTGACCTTGAAGTGTGTGTGTCTGATGAGTGTCACGAGTCTCTGACCTTGAAGTGTGTGTGTCTGATGAGTGTCACGAGTCTCTGATCTTGAAGTGTGTGTGTCTGATGCGTGTCCTGAGTCTCTGACCTTGAAGTGTGTGTGTCTGATGCGTGTCCTGAGTCTCTGACCTTGAAGTGTGTGTGTCTGATGCGTGTCAGGAGTCTCTGACCTTGAAGTGTGTGTGTCTGATGCGTGTCACGAGTCTCTGACCTTGAAGTGTGTGTGTCTGATGCGTGTCACGAGTCTCTGACCTTGAAGTGTGTGTGTCTGATGCGTGTCCTGAGTCTCTGACCTTGAAGTGTGTGTGTCTGATGAGTGTCACGAGTCTCTGACCTTGAAGTGTGTGTGTCTGATGCGTGTCAGGAGTCTCTGACCTTGAAGTGTGTGTGTCTGATGCGTGTCCTGAGTCTCTGACCTTGAAGTGTGTGTGTCTGATGCGTGTCAGGAGTCTCTGACCTTGAAGTGTGTGTGTCTGATGCGTGTCCTGAGTCTCTGACCTTGAAGTGTGTGTGTCTGATGCGTGTCACAAGTCTCTGACCGTGAAGTGTGTGTGTCTGATGCGTGTCACGAGTCTCTGACCTTGAAGTGTGTGTGTCTGATGCGTGTCACGAGCCTCTGACCTTGAAGTGTGTGTGTCTGATGCGTGTCACGAGTCTCTGACCTTGAAGTGTGTGTGTCTGATGCGTGTCACGAGGCTCTGACCTTGAAGTGTGTGTGTCTGATGCGTGTCACGAGGCTCTGACCTTGAAGTGTGTGTGTCTGATGCGTGTCACGAGTCTCTGACCTTGAAGTGTGTGTGTCTGATGCGTGTCAGGAGTCTCTGACCTTGAAGTGTGTGTGTCTGATGCGTGTCAGGAGTCTCTGACCTTGAAGTGTGTGTGTCTGATGCGTGTCACGAGTCTCTGACCTTGAAGTGTGTGTGTCTGATGCGTGTCACGAGTCTCTGACCTTGAAGTGTGTGTGTCTGATGAGTGTCACGAGTCTCTGACCTTGAAGTGTGTGTGTCTGATGCGTGTCACGAGTCTCTGACCTTGAAGTGTGTGTGTCTGATGCGTGTCAGGAGTCTCTGACCTTGAAGTGTGTGTGTCTGATGCGTGTCACGAGTCTCTGACCTTGAAGTGTGTGTGTCTGATGCGTGTCACGAGTCTCTGACCTTGAAGTGTGTGTGTCTGATGCGTGTCCTGAGTCTCTGACCTTGAAGTGTGTGTGTCTGATGCGTGTCAGGAGTCTCTGACCTTGAAGTGTGTGTGTCTGATGCGTGTCCTGAGTCTCTGACCTTGAAGTGTGTGTGTCTGATGCGTGTCACGAGTCTCTGACCTTGAAGTGTGTGTGTCTGATGCGTGTCCTGAGTCTCTGACCTTGAAGTGTGTGTGTCTGATGCGTGTCACGAGTCTCTGACCTTGAAGTGTGTGTGTCTGATGCGTGTCAGGAGTCTCTGACCTTGAAGTGTGTGTGTCTGATGCGTGTCACGAGTCTCTGACCTTGTAGTGTGTGTGTCTGATGCGTGTCACGAGTCTCTGACCTTGAAGTGTGTGTGTCTGATGCGTGTCCTGAGTCTCTGACCTTGAAGTGTGTGTGTCTGATGCGTGTCCTGAGTCTCTGACCTTGAAGTGTGTGTGTCTGATGCGTGTCACGAGTCTCTGACCTTGAAGTGTGTGTGTCTGATGTGTGTCAGGAGTCTCTGACCTTGAAGTGTGTGTGTCTGATGCGTGTCACGAGTCTCTGACCTTGAAGTGTGTGTGTCTGATGCGTGTCCTGAGTCTCTGACCTTGAAGTGTGTGTGTCTGATGCGTGTCACGAGTCTCTGACCTTGAAGTGTGTGTGTCTGATGCGTGTCACGAGTCTCTGACCTTGAAGTGTGTGTGTCTGATGCGTGTCACGAGTCTCTGACCTTGAAGTGTGTGTGTCTGATGCGTGTCATGTTCATGAGCATGACGCCGGAGTTGAGGCCGGTGTGGCCGTGGTACGGGTGCCGGGAGAAGCGGTTGTACCAGCCGATGCGCGGCTCCTCGTGTTCGGGGGCCATCGCCGCCACATGGGTCCCGTTGAACGCCGCCAGGAGCCGCCACACGTCCTCCACGGCGCGCAGGAACAGCACATCCGTGTCCACGTACAGCACTGAGTCCACATGCTGCAGGATCAGCTGAGCAAAGTAATAAATAATTTAATTTTAAATAATTTAAAAAATCTGCTGAGAAAGACTTAAATATATATTTTTTGAAATAATAAAAAATAATCATTAAAAAATCAGCTTAGAAAAAGAAATTTCTTTTTGAAATAATAAAAAAAATCATCTGAGAAAGACAAAAATATATATATTTTTACATAATAAAAATAATAATTAAAAAATCAGCTGAAAATAAATAATAATAAAAATAATAATAAAAAACATCAGCTGAGCTGAGAAATAAAAAAAAATAAAAAAAATCAGCTGATAAAAATAAAATTACATTAAAAATTAAATTAAAAATAATAAAAAAACAGCTGAGAAAAAAAAGAATATATATACACTACCGTTCAAAACTTTGGGGTCGGTACGATTTTAAATACTTTTAAAAGAATTCTCTTCTGCTAACCATGGCTGCGCTTATTTGATTAAAAATACAACAAAAATCAGTTATAGTATTAAATATTATTCCAGTGTAAATCAGCTGTTTTCTGTGTGAATATACAGTAAAGTGTAATTTATTCCTGTGATCAAAGCTGAATTTTCAGCATCACCAGTGTCAGTGTCTTCAGTGTCAAATGATCCTTCACAAATCAGTATAATATGAGGATTTGATGCTCAAGAAACATTTATTATTATTATCAATGTTGAAACAGTTGTTGGTCTGTCAGTTGTACAGTTTTTTTGTTTTGTTTTTTGGATTCTTTGATGAATAGGGTTAGGGTTAGAATCTTTTGTAACATTATAAATGTCTTTACTGTCACTTTCGATCAAATTAATTATTCCTTGATAAATAAAAGTATTGATTTCTTTCCTCAAAAAAATAAAAATAAAATTCTCACTGACCCCAAACTTTTGAACGGTAGTGTGTATATATATAGCTGTGAACGAGGCCGGTCGCTTCAGACGCTCAGGAGGAAAATGATGATTTCCACAAAGTTCTGCTCTGGATTCGAGACGCGAACTTCAAAGAGTCGCAGACAGATCAGTGGCAGAGCGACACCACACATCAGGCGGCCGGCGGCAGGAAGCTCACTTCGGCTGAAGCCGCATATTGCCAATTGAAAATACATTTATCAAGGAAATAGAGAGTAAAGTTTATTCCACTTAAAGTGTGTGTGTGTGTGTGTGTGTGTGTGAATCTGCTGGTTCAGGGATGAAGAGTCTCTGAGCAGCGCAGGGCTTGAAGAGCCTGATGAAGAGTGTGTGTGTGTGTGTGTGTGTGTGTGTGTGTGTGTGTGTGTGTGTGTGGTTCTGCTGGTTCAGGGATGAAGAGTCTCTGAGCAGCGCAGGGCTTGAAGAGCCTGATGAAGTGTGTGTGTGTGTGTGTGTGTGTGTGTGTGTGTGTGTGTGCATGTGTGTGTGTGTGTGTGTGTGTGTGTGTGTGTGTGGTTCTGCTGGTTCAGGGATGAAGAGTCTCTGAGCAGCGCGGGGCTTGAAGAGCCTGATGAAGTGTGTGTGTGTGTGTGTGTGTGTGTGTGTGTGTGTGTGTGTGTCGTTCTGCTGGTTCAGGGATGAAGAGTCTCTGAGCAGCACAGGGCACCATGCGCTGTTTTGTTCTGATAATTGTTTGAGTTTTTCGCGTTCGTCTTATCTGTCTACATCGGTACTTAAGTACAATCGTCAAGTTTTGTTAGACATCGGCAGGATTAAGGAAAACAACACTTTGGATATCGTACACGCAGCGACAATCAAGAACCTAGGATTACGCCACTGGCCTGAGATCACACCGGACTCCACTGTTACTTCTATCCGGGAAAGGAGGCGCCGCAAGCGGTGCGAAAAGGAAGCAGAAGAGGGGTAAGCGCGGAGGCATCCAAGCTAGGCTAAAGGCTAATCCAACTCGCCCAGCCATACCATCCATTCTCATGGCTAACGTGCATAATAAAATGGATCACATTTGACTGCTAAGATTGGCACAGCGAGATGTGAGGAACTGCTGTGTGCTTCTTTTCACCGAAACGTGGCTAAATGATAACATCCCCGACTCCGCTGTGCAACTGGAGCAGCTAGCATGCTATCGAGCAGACAGAGCCCTCGAAAATGGAGAAAAGACTCGTGGTGGAGGGGTCTGTGTTTACATCCGTGATGCCTGGTGTCGGGACGCTGTTGTGGTATGTACACACTGCTCATTATTGGCGGAGTTTATGATCATAAAGTGTCGTCCTTTCTATCTGCCGAGGGAATTTACAGCGATTTTGTTAGTTGCTGTTTACATCCCCCCATCACCCCTAACAACAGCGACAGGAAAAGGGCACTCGTGAACTGTCTCAGGCCATCTGTGAACAACAGACAGCTCACCCTGATGGATTTACCATTCTCGCAGGAGATTTTAAGCACGCTGATCTTAAGACTGTTTTTCCCAAACTGGACCAGCATGTTGACTTTCCAAAAAGGGGGGATAACATCCTGGACCTGGTTTATACAACTCATAAAGGAGCATATAAGGCCTCCCCACTCCCCCATGTTGGACACTCAGATCACATCACTGTTTTGCTTATGCCAGCATACAGACCAAGAGTGAAAGTCACCAAACCAGTTCTGAAGCAGGTACAGGTGTGGCCGGAGGGCACTGATGATGATCAAGATAACCCATCATTTCAAAGACAGCAGAGATACTGTGGCAGGGCATTCAGACCATTACGGACTACAAACCCGCTCCACAGACCTGCGATAATAACATCTCTCTGCTAAATAACCTCAACAGGTTTGAAGCACAAAACAACACACGGCCACAGAAGATCCCACCTTCTCCTGACGACCAGGTTCTGTGTCTGTCTGCCGCCAGCGTGAAGAGAACACTCTCCACTATTGACACTCGCAAGGCAGCAGGTCCAGATAACATCCCGGGTCGTGTGCTGAAGGATTGTGCAGAGGAGTTGAAGCATGTCTTCAGGGATGTCTTTAACACTTCTCTGAGACAGGCTGTTATTCCATCATGCTTCAAGACCACCACCATCATACCTGTGCCAAAGAAACCTTCTCCATCTTGCTTTAATGACTATCGCCCTGTGGCACTGACCTCCATCATTATGAAGTGTTTTGAATGGCAAGTCATGTCACACATAAAATCCATCCTCCCACCTACCCTGGACCCTTTCCAGTTTGCATACAGAGCCAAACGCTTTACAGAGGATGCAATCTGCTCCGCTTTCCACCCAGCCCTTACTCACCTGGACTCAAAAGATTCATATGTGATTTTAGATTTGAGTTCAGCATTCAATACTATAATTCCACAACAACTCATTCACAAATTAGACCAGTTGGGGCTCAACAACTGGCTGTTGGACTTCCTCAGTGAGAGGCCACAAGTAGTACGAGATGGCAACAACACCTCGAGCAGAATCACACTGAACACAGGGGCCCCTCAAGGCTGTGTGCTCAGTCCCCTGCTCTTTACTTTGCTGACTCATGACTGCACACCAACTTACAGCACCAATCACATGGTAAAGTTTGCAGACGATACAACACTGGTGGGACTCATCACCAAGGATGATGAGACCCACTACAGGAAGAAGGTTAGTATTTCTTTGTATGTCTGGTATATGTGAAGAAATTGACAATAAAGTTGACCTTGACCTTGAAGAGGCTGATGAAGTGTGTGTGTGTGTGTGTGTGTGTGTGTGTGTGTGTGTGTGTGTGTGTGTGTGTGAGCTGGTCCAGTCACTCACAGGGATGAAGAGTCTCTGAGCAGCGCAGGGCTTGAAGAGCCTCTTCCACTCTCTGGCGTTCTCACTGGGGAAACTGACGGGATACACACTGTAGAGGAACCTGGAGCGAAACCTGCGGGGCCACGACTCCAGCTGCAACACACACACACACACACACGAGTGTTAATCCCCAACCCTGCGAATGCAGATGCAGTGTGTGTGGCGGCAGTGGAGCTCACGGCGTGTGTGAAGCCGGCATGCAGCTCGTCCTCTGCGAAGATGTGGAAGTGCAGATCTCTGCGGCTGAAGAGCACAGCAGACTTCAGCATCGTCAGCGTCTCCTCCAGACGAGGCCCACACGCCACCACCGCCAGGCCCACCGGACCCCCCCCGGACCTGCACAGGCCAGAGGTCAGCACACAGGTCAGAGGCCAGCACACAGGCCAGAGGTCAGCACACAGGCCAGAAGTCAGCACACAGGCCAGAGGTCAGCACACAGGTCAGAGGCCAGAGGTCAGCATAAATGCCAAAAGCACAGGTCAGAGGTCAGCACACAGGTCAGAGGCCAGAGGTCAGCACACAGGTCAGAGGTCAGCACACAGGCCAGAGGTCAGCACACAGGCCAGAGGTTAGCACACAGGTCAGAGGTCAGAACACAGGCCAGAGGTCAGCACACAGGTCAGAGGTCAGCACACAGGTCAGAGGTCAGCACACAGGTCAGAGGTCAGAACACAGGCTAGAGGTCAGCACACATGTCAGTGGTTAGCACACAGGTCAGAGGTCAGAACACAGGCCAGAGGTCAGCACACAGGTCAGAGGCCAGAGGTCAGCATAAATGCCAAAAGCACAGGTCAGAGGTCAGCACACAGGTCAGAGGCCAGAGGTCAGCACACAGGTCAGAGGTCAGCACACAGGCCAGAGGTCAGCACACAGGCCAGAGGTTAGCCCACAGGTCAGAGGTCAGAACACAGGCCAGAGGTCAGCACACAGGTCAGAGGTCAGCACACAGGTCAGAGGTCAGCACACAGGTCAGAGGTCAGAACACAGGCTAGAGGTCAGCACACATGTCAATGGTTAGCACACAGGTCAGAGGTCAGAACACAGGCCAGAGGTTAGCACACAGGTCAGAGGTCAGCACACATGTCAGAGGTCAGAACACAGGCCAGAGGTCAGCACACAGGTCAGAGGTCAGCACACAGGTCAGAGGTCAGCATACAGGCCAGAGGTCAGCACACAGGTCAGAGGTCAGCACACAGGCCAGAGGTCAGCACACAGGACAGAGGTCAGCACACATGTCAGAGGTTAGCACACAGGTCAGAGGTCAGAACACAGGCCAGAGGTTAGCACACAGGTCAGAGGTCAGCACAAATGTCAGAGGTCAGAACACAGGCCAGAGGTCAGCACACAGGTCAGAGGTCAGCACACAGGCCAGAGGTCAGCACACAGGTCAGAGGTCAGCACACAGGACAGAGGTCAGCACACAAGTCAGAACACAGGACAGAGGTCAAAAGTCAGCACACAGGACAGAGGTCAGCACACAGGACAGAGGTCAGCACACAGGACAGAGGTCAGCACACAGGAAAGAGGTCAGCACACAGGCCAGAGGTCAGCACACAGGCCAGAGGTCAGCACACAGGCCAGAGGTCAGCACACAGGTCAGAGGTCAGCACACAGGACAGAGGTCAGCACACAGGACAGAGGTCAGCACACAGGAAAGAGGTCAGCACACAGGCCAGAGGTCAGCACACAGGACAGAGGTCAGCACACAGGACAGAGGTCAGCACACAGGAAGAGGTCAGCACACAGGCCAGAGGTCAGCACACAGGCAAGAGGTCAGCACACAGGTCAGAAGTCAGCACACAGGACAGAGGTCAGCACACAGGTCAGAGGTCAGCACACAGGTCATAGGTCAGCACACAGGTCAGAGGTCAGCACATAGGACAGAGGTCAGCACACAGGTCAGAGGTCAGCACACAGGACAGAGGTCAGCACACATGTCAGAGGTTAGCACACAGGTCAGAGGTCAGAACACAGGCCAGAGGTTAGCACACAGGTCAGAGGTCAGCACAAATGTCAGAGGTCAGAACACAGGCCAGAGGTCAGCACACAGGACAGAGGTCAGCACACAGGTCAGAGGTCAGCACACAGGACAGAGGTCAGCACACAGGTCAGAGGTCAGCACACAGGACAGAGGTCAGCACACAGGTCAGAGGTCAGCATACAGGACAGAGGTCAGCACACAGGACAGAGGTCAGCACACAGGAAGAGGTCAGCACACAGGTCAGAGGTCAGCACACATGCAAGAGGTCAGCACACAGGTCAGAAGTCAGCACACAGGACAGAGGTCAGCACACAGGTCAGAACACAGGTCATAGGTCAGCGGCACACAGGTCAGAGGTCAGCACACAGGACAGAGGTCAGCACAGATGACAGAGGTCAGCACACAGGTCAGAGGTCAGCACACAGGTCATAGGTCAGCACACAGGACAGAGGTCAGCACACAGGACACACAGGTCAGCACACAGGCCAACAGCATAGGTTTAGATGACAGCACACAGGGCAACAGCACAGGTCAGAGGTCAGCACACAGGCCAGAGGTCAAAGGTCATCACCGGCTGGGAATGATGTACGTTCACATGGAGCTGGTTCTGTAAACCCCGTCCAGCTCCACACACTGTGAACAGAGCTGAAGCCCGACCCACGGAGAGCGTACCTAGGAGCCGGGTCCGTCCAGCAGGGTCTTCGGCACACCGGAGCCGGGAGTCTCCCGTACGGCGTCCAGCGAGAGACCGGGTCCGAGTTACACCTGACGGCACACACACAGCCTCTTCATGAACACCTTCAGCTCAGCATCAGCAGGGTTTCAGTCAGAGACGCGCTACACCCGTCTGTCACCGGAGAATAATCAGCCTGAACCCAGACTAATGACAGGTTACTGCATAACACAGGGGTATTAGAGCTGGAGTCCAGGGAAGAGTTTAGAAATATACTGTGTAAAAAAAATTATATATATATATACACTCACCAGCCACTTTATTAGGTACAACTGTCTAACTGCTCGTTAACACTTAATTTCTAAGCAGCCAATCACATGGCGGGAACTCAGTGCATTTAGGCATGTAGACATGGTCAAGACAATCTCCTGCAGTTCAAACCGAGCATCAGTATGGGGAAGAAAGTTGATTTGAGTGACTTTGAACGTGCCATGATTGTTGGTGCCAGAAGGGCTGGTCTGAGTATTTCAGAAACTGCTAATCTACTGGGATTTTCACGCACAACCATCTCTAGGGTTTACAGAGAATAGTCCGAAAAAGAAAAAACATCCAGTGAGCGGCAGTTCTGTGGGCGGAAATGCCTTGTTGATGCCAGAGGTCAGAGGAGAATGGCCAGACTGGTTCGAGCTGATAGAAGAGCAACAGTGACTGAAATAACCACTCGTTACAACCGAGGTATGCAGCAAAGCATTTGTGAAGCCACAACACGCACAACCTTGAGGCGGATGGGCTACAACAGCAGAAGACTCCACCGGGTACCACTCATCTCCACTACAAATAGGAAAAAGAGGCTACAATTTGCAAGAGCTCACCAAAATTGAACAGTTGAAGACTGGAAAAATGTTGCCTGGTCTGATGAGTCTCGATTTCTGTTGAGACATTCAGATGTTAAGAGTCAGAATTTGGCGTAAACAGAATGAGAACATGGAACCATCATGCCTTGTTACCACTGTGCAGGCTGGTGGTGGTGGTGTAATGGTGTGGGGGATGTTTTCCTGGCACACTTTAGGCCCCTTAGTGCCAATTGGGCATCGTTTAAATGCCACGGCCTACCTGAGCATTGTTTCTGACCATGTCCATCCCTTTATGGCCACCATGTACCCATCCTCTGATGGCTACTTCCACCATGTCACAAAGCTCTAATCATTTCAAATTGGTTTCTTGAACATGACAATGAGTTCACTGTACTAAAATGGCCTTCACAGTCACCAGATCTCAACCCAATAGAGCATCTTTGGGATGTGGTGGAACGGGAGATTCGCATCATGGATGTGCAGTCGACAAATCTGCGGCAACTGTGTGATGCCATCATGTCAATATGGACCAAAGTCCCTGAGGAATGCTTCCAGCACCTTGTTGAATCTATGCCACGAAGAATTGAGGCAGTTCTGAAGGCAAAAGGGGGTCCAACCCGTTACTAGCATGGGGTACCTAATAAAGTGGCCGGTGAGTGTATATATATATAAATTAATACAATACAACAATATATCAAAATAATTTTGTTCACATTTTTGGTTGGTTGTTTTTAAATTGTAGTACTTTGGGATTTTGCTTAAATATAAAGTGCGTTACAAATAATGCATAATTATATTAAATAAACTAAAATAAATAAATAGATAATAAAAAATAGATAAGCATAAGTAAACGACCAAAATTTGATTAAAATAAATAGATTATAAATAAATAAATCTAAATAGTCCTATGTTATAAAAAAAGATGTAACTTAATAGAAACTAAATATTTTCCAAATAATATTTTAAATTGGTACAGTTTTTAAAGGGACTATATATAACTTTTTCCCCAAAATAAACGTAACAATAGCCTTTTTATTTTACCATTTATGACTCAAACATCTCCTGTTGAGCATACTGACACCTTGTCCGCTCACAGTGGGTGCACCTATAAGCCTGTATCCTATTTTTCCTATTTTCTGTCGGGTCGGATTTTTCCCGCGCTGTCGGCGGATGTGACGTCAAGCGCGTTCATGTTAAACGTTTCAGATCACTCTGCCACCACCGCTTGCCAGCACTTATCTCAAACAATATATGTATTTGACTGTTCTTACCTCTGTAAACATAATGTTGACGTCCTTGCAGCAGATGACTTGTGAACTGTGCACGTACGAGAGCGAGCAGAAAGGAAGAGCAGTTCTGTTTTTTGGCCACAGGTGTCAGTCGCGAGTTTAAATTTCAGAAAAACGCATATAGCCTCTTTAAAGGGTAACTAAACCCCTGGTCAGAGCCTGACTCCACCCACTGGCAATATTTGAAAAATGCTGGAAAAGTGGGCAGAGCCCAGCGGAGTTAGAGGGGACGAACTGAGACCGCAGTGAGGGATTGATTGACAGCTGCTGTCAAACTCGCTAAAATGGAGACCGATTGGAGTGACGCAAGTAGCTTTGCAACAGAGCGGTCATTTGAAGTATTTTCTTCCCCACCTTCATCTGATTTTTCTGCCTTTTAAGAGGGCCAAATCTGAGGTGTGTGGTCATATTTTGGCTTTTACAAAAGTTTTGAGGGAAACTTAATCGATGATGGTCACCCTGTCTGCAGAACATGCACAAAAAAGTCGCTGCAATACACTTCAAAATGTTGTTTTGAGTTGAAATATTTTATCTCACTTGAAATAAACGTGAAGCTTCCACGAAGAAAAGTTCGCATTAATGTTTTAAATCTTACCTGTTTATAAATCCATTTTGTACAGCGTACAAACAATCGTCCAGACAAGATGATCACAACAATATTATCAAACTCTGTAAACAATACATTAACTCTGATTTTATTTTCAATACAATCAAAAACGGAGACGCAAGACGGCAAATTGTATTTGAATGAAACGAGAGAGCGCGTCCGTTGTGATGCATGGATTTGCACTGGAAATGCCACAGAATAGAATCTTGCCTTAAAAAGTGCATAGAGCTGCTTTTTTTATTTGTTGTTTGTTGATTTTCAAATGTAAAACTATCCTGATCGTTTTCAATACTACAACTCCTGACTCGCTACAGTAAGTTAGTTTTGACGGAACCAGATGCTTTTATACCGGGGGCTGCCAAGGGCGTGACAGAGTTACGTCAGAGAGTATCCTACGTCAGAGAGTACCCCTACTGCAGGAGCTTTCCGTTTAACCTGAAGAGGGCAGCACTCATACGTTTTTACACCATATATTTGAAAATTAAAACACTTTATACCCAAATGTCAAAAAATGTACTCGAATCAAAGAACAGCATTTATGAAGCTCCATTCTTACAGATCATTAACTAAAAAAAGTTGTTTCAGTGTTTAGTTACCCTTTAAAATTAGTATAAATTGGGTCTTTATATATAAATATATAGCTGCTTTTTCACATGATGATGATGATCCTATATGGATAACATCTACAAAAAAAATGTAAAACCGCTGTACTAACAACACAAATAAAGGCTAATCACCGGTGAAAACACCATAAATAATAATGATGATGATAATAATAAAATGTAAACCTGTCTTTAAGGGGAACTATTTCACACATCTGTCAAAATGAACTCAAGATGACCCGATTCCTGAATATTAATTACATAAGATGACGTTCACCCTGTAGGCGTCGCTGATTGGCTGAAAGCCAGACCAGTAGGCGGGCGTTAACCAGCGGGCGAATTAACGGCTACTACTATGAAAGAAGCTTATGAATATTAATTAGATATAAGCCGAAGTTAATCAAGAAACGTCAGTGTGACCAAATTAATATCCATTAGTACACAATAAGGCTAAATGACCAGAAATCCATCCAAAATAACTATTGAAATTGACAACTCAAATAAGCCTGAAATAAGCACTAGCCGCACTATCTTACCTGCTTTCGTTGAGAATTCCCTTATTTATAACGACTGCCTAGTCATTTTACATAACAAACCCGTATTTATGAGCGGTATTATGTGTTATCGTGACGTAGTTAGTGCAGTAAATGTGTGTAGTGTTGTTGTGAGGTTGATTTTGAACATCGAGTGTGGTTTTGTTTACATACATGTCATCGTGCGCGCGTGTCCGCTGCGCTCGCGCCTGTTGATTCGCGCTCTCCAGTGACGACACCGGCTGATTAAATATGTAGAGCACTGAGCAGAAGACTAATAGCGTGCAGACGAACAACACACGAAGATACCGCAGCATTTTGTAACTAAAAGAGCAGCCATGGAGATATAAATCACGCTGCTCGGTTCAGCGCCCTCGACTAGGCTACTATGGCGGAGGCGTGCTCATGAATATTAATGACGTGCTTCGAAAACTTCCTGGAGCCTTCAGTCACGTGACCACGTTTTGTCCAGTAAAAGGTAAAGGATTGAGGAGCCGACCAATTACAAGTTCCCAGAATGCTCCTCTCATGAATATGATTAAATACTCGCTAACTCTGCATTATATGTTCATATATACACACTACTATCATTACATATAGAGAAACTAGCTTATATCACTGATATATGACAATATTTATCAAATGTTAAAGGAAAGCAAGAGACTTCAGTGTGTAACCAGCGCACAGAAAGCCTGTAGCTCGAATATGATCAAATCAATGACACTAAACTCTCTGATCCTTCTGGTTCTTACAATGTGATGACTGGTCTGATCACACATGTGTGTGAAATGTGCAACCGTTGTTACGACTGAGCACATCGACCTTCTGATCCAACAACCAGAAAACAATCTTTGATTCGAAAATTATATAAGAGTTCTATCAACATCTATAATTTTAAAATTGCATAATTGTTAGACTTATAGAAGGAAAAGCCAAGTCTTCAGTGTTTAACCAGCGCACAGAACGCCTGTAGCTCGAAAAGGATCAAATCAATGACCTTACACTCACTGATCCTTCTGGTTCTTACAATGTGATGATTAGTCTGATTGTGTGAGTGTGTGTGTGTGCGTCGACCTTCTGATCCAGCAACCAGAAACTGCAAAAACCATGATAGAAAAATTTGCTCAAGTTGATACAAGTAATATATGATTTGTTAAATGTAATATATTAACATCATTTGCTATGGATGACTTTGAGCTCTCACTGTCTCACTTGCTTGATGAAGTGATTCAGTGATTCTCAGCGCCACTCTGGCGACTCCTGCTGGTCAGATCAGTGTAATTACAAGCAGAAACACGCAGGAAAACACCTTTTACAAACAACTGCTAATGTTTCATTGAAGCAGCTGTAATCCATTTATTGCAATTAACAAATCATACAACATCATTAAATATGAGGGATCTTTATAATACGTGATATTATATTAAATTGTAGGATTTGTATTGTTTGTTTTATAGACAGCTTCATTAATCAGACCAATAAGAGACTTTTAAATACAACTCTTCCTTTTTATACAAACGTGTCATGAAATGTGTACAAATGGTAAAAAAAAACCTTATAAATTTCAGTAAGAAAGAGGTTGCTAATCATTTTAATACTTCACTTCTATAGCAGAACAGCTGGTCTCAAATCTTCAACCTGGATTATTTAACAATCATGCTTGATAAACTTGGAGCGCTGCCTAACTCGTTTTCCTCCAGGGCAGATGGGAAAGCTATGACAGGCACTGCTCTGGGGCCCTGGGTTAGACGGGCCCTGGGTTAGACGGGCCCTGGGTTAGACGGGCCCTGGGTTAGACGGGTTAGACGGGCTTTTTACCCAAGTATGTTTTGTTAAAGTAACACACATATATTTCTTTTACCACCAAAACTATGGAGGGATTATTGGGACAGATTGAAAACTAAAAGTCTAAAACTAAAAGTCTTAAACGAAAACCAAAAGTTTAAGTTTGAAACTAAAAGTCTAAGTCGAAAACTAAAAGTCTAAGTCAAAAATGAATTTGGTATTTAGGATTGGGCATTTGGTATTTAGGATTGGGCATTTGGTATTTAGGATTGGGCATTTGGTCATTTAGCCATTTAGGATTTAGGATTGGGCATTTAGGGATTTAGGATTGGGCATTTAATCATTTAGCCATTTAGGATTGGGCATTTGAGGATTGAGGATTGAGGAGTGTATGCAAATAAGGAGGCGTGGCCCAAACACTGGAGGCTGGGTTTGAAATGGCTGGTGCAGATGCACCTTATGGACAGCAGAGGGAGCTCCAGTCAGTCCAGTGCTAAGGAGCACACTGTAATGAAACCAAAACAGAGCGAGTGAGCAGGTCTGGAGCGAGGACTGTACTTTATAATGTGATAACTTCAACTTAATGACAGCGTTGTATAGGGGTACTGGAACGGTACATGTATTCCTATTGAACCGAACCGGTAGCCTACGGGCGTCACGGTTCGGTGCACGAATTTACACGGAGAATACACGGTATAAAAATAAATAAAACTCTAAATAGCGATACATTCGCTCTACTCGCGTTTGGTGTGAACGCAGCATAATAAACAGGCTGCGATATCAAGATTGCAATGCTGGAGTGTGTGTGTGCGCGCGAGAGAGAGAGGGGGAGGCGTGGGCGCGAACGAACTAGGTGTGTGTGTGTGTGTGTGTGTGAGAGAGAGAGAGAGAGAGAGAGAGAGAGAGAGAGAGTGTGTGTGTGTGTGTGTGTGTGTGTGTGTGTGATTTTGGTTGGGTGACAGTTGTTGGTTACAGTTTGACAAGATTTTAGAGTGTGACAAAAGCACAATGTTGTATTTTATTGCGAGTGTACACAAATATACACACTTTGCAGTTTGAACTTTGCAGCACACACTCCAACATTGCAATCTTGATATCGCAGCCTGTTTATTATGCTGCGTTCACACCAAACGCGAGTAGAGCGAAATGTATCGCTATTTAGAGCTTTATTTATTTTTATACCGTGTATTCTCCGTGTAAATTCGTGCACCGAACCGTGACGCCCGTAGGCTACCGGTTCGGTTCAATAGGAATACATGTACCGTTCCAGTACCCCTATACAACGCTGTCATTAAGTTGAAGTTATCACATTATAAAGTACAGTCCTCGCTCCAGACCTGCTCACTCGCTCTGTTTGGTTTCATTACAGTGTGCTCCTTAGCACTGGAGCGCCCTCTGCTGTCCATAAGGTGCATCTGCACCAGCCATTTCAAACCCAGCCTCCAGTATTTCGGCCACGCCTCCTTATTTGCATACACTCCTCAATCCTCAATCCTCAAATGCCCAATCCTAAATGGCTAAATGATTAAATGCCCAATCCTAAATCCCTAAATGCCCAATCCTAAATCCTAAATGGCTAAATGACCAAATGCCCAATCCTAAATACCAAATGCCCAATCCTAAATACCAAATGCCCAATCCTAAATACCAAATGCCCAATCCTAAATACCAAATTCATTTTTGACTTAGACTTTTAGTTTTCGACTTAGACTTTTGGTTTCAAACTTAGACTTTTGGTTTTCGTTTAAGACTTTTAGTTTTAGACTTTTAGTTTTCAATCTGTCCCAATAATCCCTCCATACTAAACACTATTGTATTGCATTTAATTAACTTAACCTGTCACTCAAAAAAAATAACTCTTTAAACTTACTCAATTTAATTATGGACAGTGGTTCCACACAAGCACATTATTTTTTATTAACATTAATGGAATTTGTTGAATCTATGTAAGCTCCTTGTGTTGTGACAACACAACTGAATCAGAAAGAATCTATGTGAAATAGTAATGTCCAAACAAATCAATGGAATTGCTTCCCTGTAACTGATACAGACTTAACTGAACCGATACTTCAATTTTATTCATTACACATGAATAAAAACAACTTTGTGTTTAAATTCCAATCCGGGTTTAGGAAGTCACGTTGCAGAATCATGCCTACTCTATTTATCCGGCACCATATGCAGGGACATAGAGGATGGGAATATGTGCTGGATGGTGTCATTGGATCTTCAAAAGGCATTTGATACGGGGAATCATGACAGCGCCACCTGCAGGCGGTTTAGATCTTACCTCTCAGCGAGGGAACATAAAAAAACAAAAAATACAAGGAAGTATTCTCGGACCGTCCTTATTTAAATTATTTATTACTTATTATTAATTAAGGTAGGCCATTAAGACTTTCCAAGTCCGAGAAACAGGGCTCAAGTCTCGAGTCATTGGTGTCAAAGTCGAGTCTCAAGTCTTCTTTGATTATGACGAGTCGAGTCTCAAGTCATTAAATTTGGGACTCGAGTTAAAGTGAAGCGACTCGAGTCCACAACTCTGTGACGTGTAACGAAGCTTTGTTTACTGAGATCACATGACTTTGGCAGATTGATACACACTCCGAATCAAATGATTTGCAAAAGTGAATGTGTGTGTGAAGTTTCAGCTCAAAATATCCCTCAGATCATGTTTATACAATGTTGGAAATGCCCATTTTTGAGTGGAAGGAAAAACATGCTGTTTTCGTGCATGTGTCTTTAAATGCAAATGAGCTGTTGCTGCTCCGCCCCCTTTCCAGAAGAGGGCGGAGCCTTTACAGCTCCTGCTTCTGATACTCTGCCGAAAACTAGAACATCTGTTTGGTTTTGATGATCATCTCTATCGCCGTCACACACACGTAACACTGCAGTCCTTCCTCTTCATGATAGTTTATTATTAGTTTTAAAGTCTTCAGTCTACACTTCTGATTTATGGTTTTCTGAGCCACACATCGAAGCACGAGCACAGAAAAGCTGGATGTCAGAGAGAGCGTCCCGAGAGTATTAAAATAAGTTCTCTTTCACATCTTATTGCGCTTAAACTGACAAATACACACAAAGTTCACAAAATCAAGTCAAGTCACCTTTATTTATACAGCGCTTTTTACAATACAGTGTTTCACAGCAGCTTTACAGAGATAACAGGAGAATAATGCAACAACGTTTGTTTTTAGAAGAGAATAGCATCACAGTCCAGCTTAAGTCAGTCAGTGATGCGTCATTTTAATGGAAAAACAAGGAGAAAAGTTTGTCTTAGCAGGAAAATCAAGTTTTACACAGTCTCATATAATCATCATGAATATATTCATAGGCGTGTCAAACTGATTTTCACCGAGGGCCACTTCAGCATTAAGGGCCGGTTGCAACTGTACGCCTGTACAAATGTCACTTCTCCTTAACATATTGTTCAATAACTGTCTCTTTATTTCATTTTTACTTATTTAGGTTACAAATATTGTGCATTTGCAGTGCATTACTACGCTGTTATTTGAACATAAATCCTTTTAATTTGTCAGGTTAAGAAACCCACATTAATTTAATGAATCTGATTTTTTTTAAACAAGCCAATAAAATAAAATAACCAGACTTTTATTTCATGTAACACTAAACTTGGACAGAAAATAGGCCTATATTTTAAATAATATAAAATATCAATATATTATTCTTCATCCACTATGTTACCAGTGTTGCCCAGCCTTACACACACACACACACACACACACACACACAGGATGCACGCACACACACACACACACACACACACACACTCGGTCTATGCTCTCGTGGCCCACGTAAAATGATGTGTAGGCCTAGTAAATAAAATGTACTACCATAACATTCACTATCATATTCTGTTCTGATATGAAATATTTCAGTGAGTTTATGATGGAGCTCATATGAACATCAGTAACAGTCACACTGACCTGATATAAACACATGTTATTAATGTGAGGCTAAACTATCTCAATAATCAACATTAGTCAACATTATTCACTGGGTTTCAGCGGAGGCTGATGCATACATAATATAATATCCTTAGATTGGGACCTGGAAAATACTTTATCTACTTCATCTTCATCTTTAGGTGGACCTGTGTGAGATGATGTGGAGCAGAACAACAACATCAGTGCCTTTATACATGTGTGTGATACACAACCACTGATGGAGAAAACAAGCATTTGTGGACTTTAGACTCAGAAGAGAAACTGACGTTTTATCTCCCTATGATTAGGGCTGAAATGAAAAGCTCAGTTAGTTTAAGACTATAAATAAATGCTTTAAATAATGTCCAACACGTGTGTAATGCTTACGTCCACTGGATGCTGTCTCTGCTGCTGTAATCTCATCCTCATGTTTAATGCCGAAACCGAGTGTGTGATCATCGAGGTCAGAGTTGTCAAGTTTAGTGTTTTTAACTGTGAAAGAAACATGAGGAACACTGAACAAAATAACTAAAAGTATTTTACACTAATCATAATAAAGTTTCAAATTATATTGCCACAAAATGAAGCACAAAACTCATAAGGGTCTGATGCATATGCTGTAAACATGTTATTCTAAAAATGTTTGTAAAAGTGAAACTAACCTGACTCATGAACGGGAAGAGAGTCACTCTCGGGTTCCACTGAACCGGGGACTGAAATGAAAATAGCAGTTAGTGTAAGACTATAAATAAATGCTTTTAATAATGTCAAATACTTGTGTAAATAAAATGCATACCTCTACAGCGCACTGCAATAATAGGATCCTCATGTTTAATGCCGTAGAAACCAAGTGTGCGATTCTTCTTCAGTATCTCAAAACCGTAGAGAAGAATAGTGTCTGCAACTGTGGAAGAAACACGAGGAACAGTGAACACACACACACACACACACACACACACGTGTCAGAGAGCGATGCTTTAGCGACACTAAAATGGCATGCACAGCACAGTTATTTAAACTGACACACAGGGAGCAAAACCTCTTCTCAAGTCTCCAAAAGTCTAAACACATGTTCTGCTTTACACACATTTTGCAATTCAAAATGGCAATTTTTACATGCACTGGACACGGTTCTTACAACAACAATGAAAGACTTTGCAGAGAGAGGAAGAGGAAGAGGAAGAGGGAGGGGGAGAATGAGAGTGAGAGGAAGAGTGAGAGGAAAAGTGAGAGGAAGAGGAAGAGGTGTAGGTGAGAATGAGAGGCGGAGGAAGAGTGAGAGTGAGAGGAAGAGTGAGATGAAGAGGAAGAGAAAGAGTGAGAGGAAGGGGGGGTGAGAATGAAAGGCGGAGGAAGAGTGAGAGGAAGAGAAAGAGTGAGAGGAAGAGGAAGAGGAGGGGGTGAGAATGGGAGGTGGAGGAAGAGTGAGAGGAAGAGGAAGAGGGGGTGAGAATGGGAGGAGGAGGAAGAGTGAGAGGAAGAGGAAGAGGGGGTGAGAATGAGAGGCGGAGGAAGAGTGAGAGGAAGAGGAAGAGGAGGGGGTGAGAATGAGAGGCGGAGGAAGAGTGAGAGGAAGAGGAAGAGGGGGGTGAGAATGAGAGGCGGAGGAAGAGTGAGAGGAAGAGGAGGGGATGAGAATGAGAGGCGGAGGAAGAGTGAGAGGAAGAGGAAGAGGGGGGTGAGAATGAGAGGCGGAGGAAGAGTGAGAGGAAGAGGAAGAGGGGGTGAGAATGAGAGGTGGAGGAAGAGTGAGAGGAAGAGGAAGAGGGGGTGAGAATGAGAGGCGGAGGAAGAGTGAGAGGAAGAGGAAGAGGGGGGTGAGAATGAGAGGTGGAGGAAGAGTGAGAGGAAGAGGGGGTGAGAATGAGAGGTGGAGGAAGAGTGAGAGGAAGAGGAAGAGGGGGTGAGAATGAGAGGCGGAGGAAGAGTGAGAGGAAGAGGAAGAGGGGGTGAGAATGAGAGGCGGAGGAAGAGTGAGAGGAAGAGGAAGAGGGGGGTGAGAATGAGAGGCGGAGGAAGAGTGAGAGGAAGAGGAAGAGGGGGTGAGAATGAGAGGTGGAGGAAGAGTGAGAGGAAGAGGAAGAGGGGGTGAGAATGAGAGGCGGAGGAAGAGTGAGAGGAAGAGGAAGAGGGGGGTGAGAATGAGAGGTGGAGGAAGAGTGAGAGGAAGAGGGGGATGAGAATGAGAGGTGGAGGAAGAGTGAGAGGAAGAGGAAGAGGAGGGGGGGTGAGAATGAGAGGTGGAGGAAGAGTGAGAGGAAGAGGGGGATGAGAATGAGAGGTGGAGGAAGAGTGAGAGGAAGAGGAAGAGGAGGGGGGGGGTGAGAATGAGAGGTGGAGGAAGAGTGAGAGGAAGAGGAAGAGGGGGTGAGAATGAGAGGCAGAGGAAGAGTGAGAGGAAGAGGAAGAGGAGGGGGATGAGAATGAGAGGTGGAGGAAGAGTGAGAGGAAGAGGGGGATGAGAATGAGAGGTGGAGGAAGAGTGAGAGGAAGAGGAAGATGAAGAGGGGGGTGAGAATGAGAGGTGGAGGAAGAGTGAGAGGAAGAGGAAGAGGGGGTGAGAATGAGAGGCGGAGGAAGAGTGAGAGGAAGAGGAAGAGGAGGGGGATGAGAATGAGAGGTGGAGGAAGAGTGAGAGGAAGAGGAAGAGGAGGGGGGGTGAGAATGAGAGGTGGAGGAAGAGTGAGAGGAAGAGGAAGAGGAGGGGGGGGTGAGAATGAGAGGTGGAGGAAGAGTGAGAGGAAGAGGAAGAGGGGGTGAGAATGATAGGCGGAGGAAGAGTGAGAGGAAGAGGAAGAGGAGGGGGATGAGAATGAGAGGTGGAGGAAGAGTGAGAGGAAGAGGAAGAGGAGGGGGTGAGAATGAGAGGTGGAGGAAGAGTGAGAGGAAGAGGAAGAGGAGGGGGGGTGAGAATGAGAGGTGGAGGAAGAGTGAGAGGAAGAGGAAGAGGAGGGGGGGTGAGAATGAGAGGTGGAGGAAGAGTGAGAGGAAGAGGAAGAGGGGGTGAGAATGATAGGCGGAGGAAGAGTGAGAGGAAGAGGAAGAGGAGGGGGATGAGAATGAGAGGCGGAGGAAGAGTGAGATGAAGAGGAAGAGGAGGGGGGTGAGAATGAGAGGCGGAGGAAGAGTGAGAGGAAGAGGAAGAGGAGGGGGGGTGAGAATGAGAGGTGGAGGAAGAGTGAGAGGAAGAGGGGGATGAGAATGAGAGGTGGAGGAAGAGTGAGAGGAAGAGAGGGGATGAGAATGAGAAGTGGAGGAAGAGTGAGAGGAAGAGGGGGATGAGAATGAGAGGTGGAGGAAGAGTGAGAGGAAGAGGAAGAGGAGGGGGGGGGTGAGAATGAGAGGCGGAGGAAGAGTGAGAGGAAGAGGGGGTGAGAATGAGAGGTGGAGGAAGAGTGAGAGGAAGAGGAAGAGGAGGGGGGGGTGAGAATGAGAGGCGGAGGAAGAGTGAGAGGAAGAGGAAGAGGAGGGGGGGGGTGAGAATGAGAGGCGGAGGAAGAGTGAGAGGAAGAGGGGGTGAGAATGAGAGGTGGAGGAAGAGTGAGAGGAAGAGGGGGTGAGAATGAGAGGTGGAGGAAGAGTGAGAAGAAGAGGAAGAGGGGGTGAGAATGAGAGGTGGAGGAAGAGTGAGAGGAAGAGGGGGATGAGAATGAGAGGCGGAGGAAGAGTGAGAGGAAGAGGGGGATGAGAATGAGAGGCGGAGGAAGAGTGAGAGGAAGAGGGGGTGAGAATGAGAGGCGGAGGAAGAGTGAGAGGAAGAGGGGGTGAGAATGAGAGGTGGAGGAAGAGTGAGAGGAAGAGGAAGAGGGGGTGAGAATGAGAGGTGGAGGAAGAGTGAGAGGAAGAGGGGGATGAGAATGAGAGGCGGAGGAAGAGTGAGAGGAAGAGGGGGTGAGAATGAGAGGTGGAGGAAGAGTGAGAGGAAGAGGAAGAGGGGGTGAGAATGAGAGGTGGAGGAAGAGTGAGAGGAAGAGGGGGATGAGAATGAGAGGCGGAGGAAGAGTGAGAGGAAGAGGGGGTGAGAATGAGAGGTGGAGGAAGAGTGAGAGGAAGAGGTATTCCTACGGTAGCCACCTGAACCTCCGCGGGGTCTGAACGCGGCTGCCATCATGCCCCGTCCCTGAAATGTATTCAGGGGAAGTCAGGAAGGCTGTCGAGGGGAACTAGGTCTGGTCGGGCCAATAAGGGGCAACTATCAAGACCTCCTCCACTCCTGACCTAGAACAGTAGGTGCCAGCGACATGCGCCCACAAGACAGGAGCACTGCTCAACACTAGTGTGATGAAATTTACTGAACTTGAGCAGGCGCCAAGCGACAATGAACCGCATAGCCGTTTTTTCAGAAGGCTCACTAGGGAACTTATTTCTGCGGGGCCCCGGTGTCAGCGGAGAGCCAGTGTCTATCCAAGGGTTGTCCGCTCAGACAGAAATAACACACAGGCACAGGGACGAGTCCAGAGAGGTAAACAGATGTAACTGTGCGGCCCTGAAGTGGTCCCTGCCCAGCTGGGGCGCCAGGGATCTCCACTCTCCCTGCCCACAGCTCTCGTGAGGCTCATCGGTGGCACGATTGAGCAGGCCGGAAGAAATAGTAGGAGAAGCGACCTCAGAAGCTTCTGACTCCGAGGGAGGAGGTGACGGGGAGTTGTGACATGCGAGGGAAGCTTAGCGTAACGGTCGCGATGCTCGGACCAGCTCGCGGAGCAGCGTTCTCGACTGAAAGGCAACCCACCATTTCTTGTGCAATACCTCCCACCATACTCACCATTCCTGAACCCCGTAGAAGAGGTGTTTCGGGCATGGCGGTGGAAGCATACGGCCGGCGGCCCTCTGTCCGGCTATGGAGGAGGCGTGTGGTGAGAGTGATGTGTGATTCAGGGATGGATAAGGCACTCAAGCCGCTTCTTCCCTCGATGTCTGGCAAGGGAAGATATTGATTGTGATGTAGACGAGACCAGACCCAGTGTGCGGCAAGATGCTGCCTAATTATTTTTCTTGCCTCTTTTTTTATATATATATACTTTTTCAGTTTACTGTTTTATGTGAGCATATTTTCGTTCAGTCCAATGTAAATACATCTGCTGTTGCATATGTTGCACTTAAAAAAAATAAATAAAAATGTTTCAACCAGCATGTGTGTGTATCTGCAAATATTTCTGTGCATTTTCTACAATTTGAACTATTTTAGTATTATGGCAAAGCATACTAAAGATGAGAGTGCTTTTCATTATGCCTAACAGTGTGTAGTTGGTTAGACAAAACCCATTTCATGCAAAAGTTTGATTTTGACAATGCTATATGTTTTGATATGCAGTTTTGGTTGCAGTTCATTTTGCAGGATATATTAGGTATTTCACAGTTTGGGTGTGTGGTTTTGTGAATTGTGTTAAGTATTTACATAAAACCAGCCTAGTTTGCAAAATTGTGTGTTAGCAATTGGAAAAAAACTGTAATATGTGCATTCTGAATTATGTTATTTATTTGCAAACTTCTCAATCTCAGGATTCTCCGTTGAAAAGAGCTGAATCTTCATTCAAATACAGATTTTCTTTGTTAACATAAATATCCTTCCCACATGTGAGCTAATGCACACAGAAGACTGCAGTGCTGGACTTACGCTGGTCTTCAGGAATGAGTTTTCTCTTTAACTCCTCCACTGTGGTGTTCCTGAACTCCTCTTCTGAATCCGCCACAGGAACTGTTATTCCCTCGAGTGCGTGTATCTCATCTCTAAAGTAGATCTGGAAACTCATGTTGAATGTGCTCGAACTTTAACTAAATTCCCCCAGGGTGTAGAAGTAACTGAATTGATGCACACAGTGATGATAGTTTCACTTCCTCTGTTTAAATCCAACATCAGTCACACCCACTTTAGGGCCTTTGATACGGAAAGAGTTTCTCCATGTGATTCTTAGACTTCCAAAAAGTATTTGACACTGTTTTTGATGTGTGAATAGAGTGCAGAGAGCAGTCAGTGAACATGCAGAACATAATAACATTAGCTATGTCTAGTGTACTTTAGATAAAGATAACAAGTGTGTGCGTGTGTGTGTGTGTGTGTGAGGGGAAGGAACACAGCACCCCCTGCTGACAGCTGTTTCACTCATTTTAAGAACACACATCTTAATACAATTACTCTAATGATTATTTCGTTTTTATATGTTGAATAAGGTTTTATGAATTTAAAAACTAGAAATCCATTTATCAAAAGCCGATCTCGCATGGAGTGAGTGACGTGACACTTCTTGAGGACCAGCATCTCAGAACTCATTTGACACTCATTTAATGCATGTTCACTCAGACATCTGTGATAAACTAAATACAGATGCATTAAGGGGCTGCTCACACAGAACGTGTTTTCCCCTTCCATAGTTTTTCTGTGTGAACACACTAGTTGTGTTTAACTGTTGCGTTCGCGTCTCGTGCATGACATAGCATTCTCAAACCGCAGCGCTCAAGTTCAAATAAATTCAACTTAAACGCGCCTCGAGACCCTTCGGTTCCCCCGTCAGGTGTTTGCTCCAGGACGTTGTTGGGTTGGGTGAAGCCAGACATCTCAAGGTTGTCTCAATCTCTAGGTCTCCTTTAGTCTGTCCATTAGACTGGGGATGAACTCCAGATGAAGGAGAACTCTTCTGAGAACCTTCTTCTCTGACAAAACAAAATAACTTTAATTTCAGCTTCTCTGATCTCTCCCAATGAGAGATAACCACCACAGAGGTTATTCTTGAAATCACACATGTCCTTGGTGAGAGCCTCTTGCTGTTGAGTTGCATCTGACACAGACTGAGTAAGACATGCAGTGATCCCCTTCATTTTCCTGAGATTAAAAAACAAAGCCTTGAATCTTAGTACCCAGCCCATCACTCTTGTTAGACGTGTCCAAGATGAGGTGCGATTGATCAAACAAGTCATGGCATCATTTTCATCCCTTATTGCAGAAACTCCAATTGCAGCTGATACCTTGTCTCAAGGTGAAAGCTCTTGTAATTCATCTGGGTTAACAGGCCAGTCTTCTTCTGATTGCAAGAGAAATGAGGGACCAGAAATACAAGTTTTGTTATTTAGGAATGGCTCTGCCCTCGCACGTCTAGAGGCGAGATCTGCTGGAGTGTGTGCAGTGTTCACTGAGATGCATTAGAAACCGTGAGGATCTCTAAGATTCAAATTCTTAATATACCGTAATTCCTCAAATAAAGACCGGTATTCAAATAAACTCCGGGCCTCTGATAGTGGCCGGGGGCGTGGTCAACGCGGACAAATAAAGGCCGGTCTCAAATTAAGGCCGGGGGAAAATTAGTGTACACTCAAAGACGGACTCGCTCAGCGGTTGTCATATCACAACTATTCAGTGTTTTTAACCACATGTTTATTTTAGGTTTCAGACATTTAAATAGATATGATTTATAGCAAAACAATACATTTATAGTTTGTAAAATACACAATGGTGTCTATGGAAGCAGCAATAACAATCCATTCAAATATATTTGGCGACGTGTTTTATTCATATCAGATACACAGTGTTAGTAACTATAAAGTTTACTCTATTCTTCTCCCAGTTCACCGGCCACTTACTTTCATGTATTTCGGGAGAAACTGAAGAATTCACGCGCTGTAACTTAACAAATCCAACAGACAGGAATCTCTGAACTGCGGTGCCCATCTCACGTTACAGATCAAGATCATTTATAAAGGGTTTTAAATGACAAAACAAACTCACTTACACGGATTTGAGAGTCAGAATAGAAGATAGTTGATGACATGGTAAGCAAGTTTGTTAATATTTAGAAATAAGAGCGCTACATCTGTCATACAGCGCTATTTTGGCTGTGGTGAACACGTGCCAAGCATGACGCGTCACCATGGAAACTTGGCTGGCGGGCGGGGATCGCGAATTAGAAATATGGCCTGCCTCTAATAAAAGCCGGCTACCATCTGCAGTTCAGGTAAATAAAGGCCCCGGTCTTTATTTGAGGAATTACGGTATTTGAATACAGACGTACTATCTGTCCAGAAAACAAAGTCTTGAAGCTGTAGTCTTAGCTCCTTTCTCCACAGTTTGTCCATACAGCTGCTACAACAGCAGCGATCAACTCCATACGTGGGAAAGTAACAGGCTTTAAAGGCCACCCTGGATTTTCCTATTATGAAGGCGCTGTGTTTCTGAAAATGTTCATTATGCAGCAGCAGATAGGTAACAGTACCATATCCTTCGTCACTTGCATCGGCAAAATGATGCAACTGAGCAGTGGCTGTCTTTCCAAAGTTCAGAGGTTTTAAATATATCGTCTGATGCTGAAGCCTTCCAACTGATGTAGCTACTTCAACCAGTCCATCCATTCCTGGGCAACCACTACTGGTATGAAGTCATTCCATCCTAGCCGGATCCGTTACAGATGCTGAAGAATCCTTTTAGCTGTAAAAACCACAGGAGCTAGGCTAGGGTCATAGAAAGAGCTGACAGTTGAAAGGATCCCTCTACGGGTCAATGGTCTCTCCTGAATAGTTATGCTGAACTTAAAGGTGTTGGACTGGACACACCAACACACTCCCAGTGCTCTCTCAACAGGTAGTGAGTCATGCTCCAGATCCAGGTCTTTAACTTCCTTTTCTCTCTCCTCCTCAGGTATTGAGGCCAACACACTGCGACTGTTGCTTATCCATTTCGTTAGATGAAAGCCACCCTTGGCACAGATGGCTTTAAGGCCTTTATAGAGGGATATAGCTTCCTGTTCTGAGGCTACAGAAGCAAGGAACTGTAGGTCCACATAGAAACTGTACATTATGGTCTCAATTACTTGCTGGCTGAAGAAGTCCTTGTTGAGGCACTTCTTGAGGACCAGCATCTCAGAACTCATTTGACACTCATTTAATGCATGTTCACTCAGACATCTGTGATAAACTAAATACAGATGCATTAAGGGGCTGCTCACACAGAACGTGTTTTCCCCTTCCATAGTTTTTCTGTGTGAACACACTAGTCGTGTTTAACTGTTGCGTTCGCGTCTCGTGCATGACATAGCATTCTCAAACCGCAGCGCTCAAGTTCAAATAAATTCAACTTAAACGCGCCTCGAGACCCTTCGGTTCCCCCGTCAGGTGTTTGCTCCAGGACGTTGTTGGGTTGGGTGAAGCCAGACATCTCAAGGTTGTCTCAATCTCTAGGTCTCCTTTAGTCTGTCCATTAGACTGGGGATGAACTCCAGATGAAGGAGAACTCTTCTGAGAACCTTCTTCTCTGACAAAACAAAATAACTTTAATTTCAGCTTCTCTGATCTCTCCCAATGAGAGATAACCACCACAGAGGTTATTCTTGAAATCACACATGTCCTTGGTGAGAGCCTCTTGCTGTTGAGTTGCATCTGACACAGACTGAGTAAGACATGCAGTGATCCCCTTCATTTTCCTGAGATTAAAAAACAAAGCCTTGAATCTTAGTACCCAGCCCATCACTCTTGTTAGACGTGTCCAAGATGAGGTGCGATTGATCAAACAAGTCATGGCATCATTTTCATCCCTTATTGCAGAAACTCCAATTGCAGCTGATACCTTGTCTCAAGGTGAAAGCTCTTGTAATTCATCTGGGTTAACAGGCCAGTCTTCTTCTGATTGCAAGAGAAATGAGGGACCAGAAATACAAGTTTTGTTATTTAGGAATGGCTCTGCCCTCGCACGTCTAGAGGCGAGATCTGCTGGAGTGTGTGCAGTGTTCACTGAGATGCATTAGAAACCGTGAGGATCTCTAAGATTCAAATTCTTAATATACCGTAATTCCTCAAATAAAGACCGGTATTCAAATAAACTCCGGGCCTCTGATAGTGGCCGGGGGCGTGGTCAACGCGGACAAATAAAGGCCGGTCTCAAATTAAGGCCGGGGGAAAATTAGTGTACACTCAAAGACGGACTCGCTCAGCGGTTGTCATATCACAACTATTCAGTGTTTTTAACCACATGTTTATTTTAGGTTTCAGACATTTAAATAGATATGATTTATAGCAAAACAATACATTTATAGTTTGTAAAATACACAATGGTGTCTATGGAAGCAGCAATAACAATCCATTCAAATATATTTGGCGACGTGTTTTATTCATATCAGATACACAGTGTTAGTAACTATAAAGTTTACTCTATTCTTCTCCCAGTTCACCGGCCACTTACTTTCATGTATTTCGGGAGAAACTGAAGAATTCACGCGCTGTAACTTAACAAATCCAACAGACAGGAATCTCTGAACTGCGGTGCCCATCTCACGTTACAGATCAAGATCATTTATAAAGGGTTTTAAATGACAAAACAAACTCACTTACACGGATTTGAGAGTCAGAATAGAAGATAGTTGATGACATGGTAAGCAAGTTTGTTAATATTTAGAAATAAGAGCGCTACATCTGTCATACAGCGCTATTTTGGCTGTGGTGAACACGTGCCAAGCATGACGCGTCACCATGGAAACTTGGCTGGCGGGCGGGGATCGCGAATTAGAAATATGGCCTGCCTCTAATAAAAGCCGGCTACCATCTGCAGTTCAGGTAAATAAAGGCCCCGGTCTTTATTTGAGGAATTACGGTATTTGAATACAGACGTACTATCTGTCCAGAAAACAAAGTCTTGAAGCTGTAGTCTTAGCTCCTTTCTCCACAGTTTGTCCATACAGCTGCTACAACAGCAGCGATCAACTCCATACGTGGGAAAGTAACAGGCTTTAAAGGCCACCCTGGATTTTCCTATTATGAAGGCGCTGTGTTTCTGAAAATGTTCATTATGCAGCAGCAGATAGGTAACAGTACCATATCCTTCGTCACTTGCATCGGCAAAATGATGCAACTGAGCAGTGGCTGTCTTTCCAAAGTTCAGAGGTTTTAAATATATCGTCTGATGCTGAAGCCTTCCAACTGATGTAGCTACTTCAACCAGTCCATCCATTCCTGGGCAACCACTACTGGTATGAAGTCATTCCATCCTAGCCGGATCCGTTACAGATGCTGAAGAATCCTTTTAGCTGTAAAAACCACAGGAGCTAGGCTAGGGTCATAGAAAGAGCTGACAGTTGAAAGGATCCCTCTACGGGTCAATGGTCTCTCCTGAATAGTTATGCTGAACTTAAAGGTGTTGGACTGGACACACCAACACACTCCCAGTGCTCTCTCAACAGGTAGTGAGTCATGCTCCAGATCCAGGTCTTTAACTTCCTTTTCTCTCTCCTCCTCAGGTATTGAGGCCAACACACTGCGACTGTTGCTTATCCATTTCGTTAGATGAAAGCCACCCTTGGCACAGATGGCTTTAAGGCCTTTATAGAGGGATATAGCTTCCTGTTCTGAGGCTACAGAAGCAAGGAACTGTAGGTCCACATAGAAACTGTACATTATGGTCTCAATTACTTGCTGGCTGAAGAAGTCCTTGTTGTCTTCTGCGCACCTTCGTAGAGCAAAGTTAGCACAGCTCGGAGAAGAAGTTGCCCCAAACAAATGGACAACCATCCTGTACTCCTCCAAACACTGACTGAGGTCTCCACTGGACCACCAAAGAAATCTCAACAGGTCTGCATCCTCTGGAACTTGAAACTGATGAAACATCGCCTCAATGTCAAACATCAAAACAACAGGCTCTTTCCTGAACCTGGTCAGGACTCCAATCAACGTCAAATCAGGACCGTTCAGGAGTTGTGCGTTGAGTAATGAACCTTGAAATGATGCTGCACAATCAAAGACCACTCTGATCTCTCCTTTCTTCGGATGGTATACCCCGTGGTGTGGGATATACCAAACCTTTCCGTCACTGCGTTCCAGATCTGTGGGTGGCACTCTTTCTGCATAGCCACTGGATATAAGGTTATTCATGAAAGGAGTGTAGGCCTTATGGAATAATGCATCTCTGATAAACCTTCTCTTCAGGTTAAAGGTGTGTTGTTCTGCAATGTTACGGTTGCTTATCTTTCTGTCCTTCAGAGGTAAAGCAATACTTTAATGGCCATCAACTAATTTCACAGTATTGTTAGCCATTTCTAAGATCCTGCAGTCCTCCCTTGAAAGTCCTAGCTGTTCCTTGCTATCCAAGCATTAATGACAAGGAAAGACTTTTATACTTGTGATTGGCACATATGAGTTTCTGTGTGTTTCTCCCTCCTTTTTTTCTCTCTACGGCTCGGGATCAGCGTGGCAGAGTGGGAATTTGTTCCCCATTAGTGTCCTAGGATGCAGTGCGAGTTCCAATTGGAAAGGGAACATCTCGGGTTACAACTGTAATCATGGTTCCCTGAGAAAGTGAATGAGACACTACGACTCGCTTCATGAAGGAAGTGATGTCATAGGCCATCGCCGGCCAATGTTATTGTTGTGTTCTGGCACCGTTCCTGTCAGAGGCGTTCCCCATTAGCATCCTAGTGTCTCGTTCCCCTTCTCAGGGAAGCATGATTACACTCGTAACCCGAGACGTTTTGTTTACACACCTGTCATCATGCGCTGATTCGCGCTCTCCAGTGACGACACCGGCTGATTAAATATGTAGAGCACTGAGCAGAAGACTAATAGCGTGCAGACGAACAACACACGAAGATACCGCAGCATTTTGTAACTAAAAGAGCAGCCATGGAGATATAAATCACGCTGCTCGGTTCAGCGCCCTCGACTAGCCTATGGCAGAGGCGTGCTCATGAATATTAATGAGGTGCTTCGAAAACTTCCTGGAGCCTTCAGTCACGTGACCACGTTTTGTCCAGTAAAGGGTTGAGGAGCCGACCAATGACAAGTTCCCAGCATGCTCCTCTCATGAGTATGATTAAATACTCGCTAACTCTGCATTATATGTTCATATATACACACTACTATAATCACACATAGAGAAACTAGCTCATATCACTGATGTATGACAATATTGATCAAATGTTAAAGGAAAGCAGAGACTTCAGTGTGTAACCAGCGCACAGAAAGCCTGTAGCTCGAATAGGATCAAATCAATGACCTTACACACACTGATCCTTCTGGTTCTTACAATGTGATGACTGGTCTGATCACACATGTGTGTGACATGTGCAACCGTTGTTACGACTGAGCACATCGACCTTCTGATTCAATGACCAGAATTATAAATAATATATTTCAAAATATATAGAAGTGTAATGAAAAAAATACAGTAATTTGATTCTTTATAAATTTTATTGGAGAAAATAAATTTATTTTCTCTTAAAACACTTTGATTTTTTTTCTCTCTTCAAAAACTCTCATATTCTTCGTTAATTTACTTCCCTCTCTCTCTCAAAACACGGAAGTGAATTAAACTGCAGTTCATCGACTGGCCACTAGAGGCTGGCTGCAACGGTGAGTCAAATCTGTATCTCCCCGCATGTTAAAATGCTCAACTTTACAGCAGTAAAAAACATGTTTACAGCCTGGAGCAAAAAGTGGTTTTGGTCTATACAGCTAATTTTGCCCTTCATGACGACTGTGAGAGGGTGAATTTTTTTTATAACTCATCCGTTTAAATTATATTAAGCCTTAAAGTTCTGCATAGGGCGTGGCCACTTGAGTGACAGGTGGATTGCCGCTGGACACTGCTAGCCGTTTGTCTGTTAGCGGTCACTTCACATCAGATAATCCCACCGCTGCTGCACTTCCCATCTCTGCCGTGTTTGTGCTTTTTCCGGGATTATTTCATACAATTTAAAGGAGCACTTCACCCATTTCAACATTAATCTTTATTGAAAGTGGGTCATAAATGTAGTCGAAATGTAAAAGAAATTTTGAATTTGGTGCCCTCTTGACCGAGAAAAGACAGAAAATAACTTTAGGGCGCATTTGTGTGTAAGACCACAACTCCCAGAATGCACCACGTTGCACAGCTCCGCAAGCCACTCCCACTAATCCAGAACAGCGCAAAGTCGCAAACATCAGAGAAATCACTCTTCCGTCTACTCTACAGGGCTAACGTTAGCTGCCAACAGAGTTAGAAATTCATTTCACACAAAATGTATAGTTAGTTGGCTGTGGCGAGCAGGACGAGGGCCGTGAGAGCGGCGCGAGGCCGGTGGCGTGAGTGATAATGAACGACACCTGTGAGACGCACTGGTCTCTCTCGCGTCTCTCACCGAGGAGCGGACGCATAAAACGAGGAGCGACAGGGCAGATCGAGTGAGGAACAGGCCTGATTTTATGGTGTGTTTTGTTTCTGTTGTGTGTGGCCAGCAGTGCGGGGCTGCTGGCTTATACTTTTGTTTTGTATTTGTTTATTTTACTATTAAAATGTGTAAATGTTCGCCGATTCCCGTCTCATTCTTCCCACAACAACGAACACGACGCCGCCGCCTCTTGTTCCTCCATCAGCCTCAGCTGCTCTTCGCTATATTGTGGCTCGTATAAATAGCCACGAACATCAGTTTCGAGCAAAAGATTTTCAAAATCCTCGTCTTCCATATAGTGTGTCGTAAATTCAGGCATTATGGTAAATCTAACTCCTTGAGCGCTTGTTAGCTTAGCTTGCTGTCTTCCAAAGGGTTCAAAGGGTTGAGGAGCCGACCAATGACAAGTTCCCAGCATGCTCCTCTCATGAATATGATTAAATACTCGCTAACTCTGCATTATATGTTCATATATACACACTACTATCATCACATATAGAGAAACTAGCTTATATCACTGATATATGACAATATTTATCAAATGTTAAAGGAAAGCAGAGACTTCAGTGTGTAACCAGCGCACAGAAAGCCTGTAGCTCGAATAGGATCAAATCAATGACCTTACACACACTGATCCTTCTGGTTCTTACAATGTGATGACTGGTCTGTTCATGCGTGTGTCTGAAATGTACAGCCGTTGTTACGACTGAGCACATCGACCTTCTGATCCAATAATCAGAAACTAAGGAGGATATATTGGAAGAGATAATTACTTTCATGTAAGTTATATGTTCAGAATTTAAATATTTCTCAAATTAAATTAAATCTATTATTATAGATGAATGTAAGATCTGGCAATAAAAGAATCTATTTCCTGCACTGTCTCATTTGCTTGATGAAGTGATTCAGTGATTCTCAGCGCCACTCTGGCGACTCCTGCTGGTCAGATCAGTGTAATTACAAGCAGAAACAAGCAGGAAAACACCTTTACAAACAACTGCTAATGTTTCATTGAAGCAGCTGTAATCCATTTATTGCAATTAACCAATCATACAACATCATTAAATATGAGGGATCTTTATAATACATAATATTATATTAAATTGTAAGGTTTGTATTGTTTGTTTTATGGAGAGCTTCATTAAAGTAACAACAGGTAACTTTTCAGCCTTCATAATATATTTCCAAGTCTCTTGTGATGGTACATCGACTTACAATAGGTTGAATGACACGTCTGCCATAGCCTGACGGGGTCTGTAGCGTTTTTAATCGTACTTTTAAACTTCGGGTTTCGGGTAGTAACCGGCGAACAAAGAGAACTACAAAATTCGACTGCTTTACGGCATATACGTCACTTCCACCACCACCCCCACTTCCTTAAAATCGGACTTGCGAGCCAAATGTTATAATCATGGCCGAAGCAGCACAGAAAAACAAGAAAGCAAAGGTTTTATCGGAGCAAAGCAAAAAGAGAAAAAGAGAAAGTGATCGCGTTAAAGGCAGAACGAGGATCAACATTGCAGAGCTGCCAACTCTCACGGATTGGCCGTGAGACACCCGCATTTGATTGGTTTCACAGGCTCACACGCCACACCCCCGGTTTCTCACGCTAAATTGTCAACCCGGTCGGTCAAATGCCTGAAAGATGAGTTTATCTATAGATCTCTACCTGTTGAGCCACTCGTGATCGACAAGTTATACCGCAAATTAGTTCAAATCTCCCGGAATCTAGAGCGAGCGCGCACGCGAGACAGAGACTGTGCTCCAACGCGCGCGGACGGCAGAGAGAGAAAGTGAGCGAGAGACCTTGCGTGTGCAGGGAGCATCGAACCCCCCATCGAAAAAAGAATGCCTCTCTCTAACCTCTCTAATTCGCTAGAGTAGTAGCGAATTATCAATCTGGTAGCTAGTAAACGATATTCTAGTTTTTGATGGTTAGCTATCGCTAGTATGCTCGTTCTGATTTGAACTTTGCAATCGATGAAATGCAAATAGCAAATGTTTGACCTAAAAAGTGTAGTCTACTCAACATGTACAAAGAAAGGAGGAAGATTATTAATAAAATCATATTTTAGGATACCTAACATGTCTGTGATATTTGTTTATTTGTCTTGCCTCAAGCTATAATGCAAATCGATTTGTAAAATTTGCAGATTCATTTATGGTAGCTTGATATTATAATATTGACGATATATGGTTATTATCTACCACTCAAACATTGCATTGAAGTATCATATAGATTCAGTAAAACGGTAACCAATAGACTAGGCTACTATAATGACGCTGGCTTGTAAACGCGATCATTTGTCGTTATAAAAAAAATAAAACACATGAAATTATATTCATATGACATGCTGAAATATATGCCACTGTACCTGGGATGAAGACATTTCACACACGCGAGAACACCTGCACGTGACCTCCTCCTACAGTGTTCAGGGCTATCATGGTTGTCAACAAATGCACGTTCATGTAGGATGACAGTTTACGACAGTAGTAGAGGACAATACTGTTTCCCAACTGTAGGGGGAGCCCGAGAGCAAAAAACTACCTGTTGTTACTTTAAATGTCCCAAACTAAGAAAACCAGAGGCAAGAAACAGATTATATTAAAAAAAATTAAAAAAGGAGTGTGTGGATTTTTTCCATTATATGACGGTCGTTTTTTTTTTTTTTTTACACATTTTTGTGTTCAAACTCCTTATAACAGTAATTTTGCACATAATCACATAAATATACATTTATACTGTGCTGTGTGTGTGTGTGTGTGTGTGTGTGTGTGTGTGTGTGTGTGTGTGTGTGTGTGTGTGTGTGTTTGTGTAGGCGAGTCCTACTGTTTTTCATATTTTCTCGAGGTGTCCATTATTAATTAATTGCCATGAAATATTTTACTTTCAGAGGCTGATATCAGAAGAGAATATGATAGTGAATGTTATGGTAGTAAATTTGAGCTATAACTGATCAGCTCACAGTATAATTATATTGATGTGATGATTATGTGAGGCTGAATTACAGTAAGCAACATTATTTACTGCTTTCCTCCTGTTGCATTGTGGGCCTTCCTAGTTCATTTGATTCAGTGCTGGAATGTTGACTTCCTGTGAGAGATGATGTGGAGAAGAACAGAACATCCGTCAGAAACTGAACAATATCGTGTCATGAATCTGTCAATCTGAACCTTTAACTTTAATTGTATGAAGGATCAATAATTCAACATGTTTTACACTCATCATCATAAAGTTTACATTTATATTATGTAGGGAATATGTGGGATAATTTTTCATTTCTGTGCATTGTTTTATAGACACAAACTGAACTTTTCATCACAAACTAAACTTGTGCACTTTTCCACTGTTAATGCTCATAAGAAGAGAAGTGTCAATCATACAGCATCATAGAGAGTGTGTTATTATAACGGCATAAATCATTAAATCTTCCCAGTAAACAAAGAAATGTTAAAGGGATACTCCACCGGTTTTTCATATTAAACTATGTTATTCCCTTAACTAAGACGAGATGATACACACCTCTCTCGTCTCAGTGCGTGCGCTCAATCGCTCTGTCTTGCGGCGAAACTTTGTTAGCACTTCGCTTAGCCCAGTTCATTCAATAGGATCCAAACAGAGAAGCGACCAAACACGTCCACGGTTTCCCTATTTAAATACAGTTACTAGTGTAACTCGACTAAGAACGGTGACACAAAATAAAATGTTGCATCCCCCACACCATTACACCACCACCACCAGCCTGCACAGTGGTAACAAGGCATGATGGATCCATGTTCTCATTCTGTTTACGCCAAATTCTGACTCTACCATCTGAATGTCTCAACAGAAATCGAGACTCATCAGACCAGGCAACATTTTTCCAGTCTTCAACTGTCCAATTTTGGTGAGCTCTTGCAAATTGTAGCCTCTTTTTCCTATTTGTAGTGGAGATGAGTGGTCCCCGGTGGGGTCTTCTGCTGTTGTAGCCCATCCGCCTCAAGGTTGTGCGTGTTGTGGCTTCACAAATGCTTTGCTGCATACCTCGGTTGTAACGAGTGGTTATTTCAGTCAATTCTACAGTTTTTAATTTTACGGTTGTGCTTTAATTTCACAAAGTTCTGGCAGCAATGGCTCCAGCTATAACTCTACAGTATAAAAAAGTTAGAATATAAATACTTTTTTCTATTTACTCTATTGTCTGATATCTATTAACATCCCCATAAGTAGCATTATGTATACAGACACTCCAAACAGACTTTTTACTCAATGGAAAAAATAAAGAAAAAATAGATTATGGTACAGTGCATTGTTTGCCATTTATTTAAAATGGGTAGCAGGTTTTAACAATACATTAACAGTATTTAAGGAAAAAAAGTCACAGAAAATACATTTTGAAATGCAATGAGAGGAACAGGCAAAAACAGAAACCTTACAAATAGGCAAAAAAAAAAAAAAAACGAACAAACAAAAAACTAAACCCAGCCAACATGTCACATCAGCAACCAGGCCAAAGAGGAAGTCTGGGTCTGAGACGAAAACATTGAGAACCAATGGATGAAAAATCCTTGATAGAGGCAAAAAACTGCCAAAACTTCCCAAACCTGCTTTTGAAAGATCTGGCCTGAGAGGAAAGAAAATCAAGAAAATCTTAGTGGTAAAATAAAGCACATGGCAAAAACTAGTCATCACATATACTCTGCGAACACTAAAATGATCATGTTATGTACTTAACTAATCTCAGTTAACTAATTCTTTTGACACTTAAAAAACAACAACACAATGATCGTGACATTAATTCATAATAGATCGTGACACTAATCAATGTCTTCTGACGCCAAACGATAGATGTTTGTAATAAACATATTAATATTTTTCACTCATTTTATTTTTGTGTAAGAAAAACAAAAAAATTAAAATAGGCTACTAAATGAACCATAAATCATTACTTCCGATCTACTGTCATAGGAGTGTTCACCAGGGACATGGTGACGTAACCTAAGTGAATTGTGAAGCTCATGGAAGTGTCCGTCCTCCTTGCTTCTGTGTCACTTCTCGAATAACAAATGCACAAATGTACTGCATGCTTGTGCACAAAGTTTGCAAGTAGCCTATGGAGTGAAACTCACCAAATATTATGGCTGTGTACTGTCTCAGTAAAACATGTGGAACATTTACATCAAGTCAATGATTCCTAGGAAAAAAAAGAAGAAAATAATTATTTCGAAATCTTTAACCAAGCAAAGAAATTCGACGTCACAGCACGGCGAACATTGAATTGTGAAATGCCTCAGCTGTTGAGAACTGTCTGTCTGAAAAACGTGTTTTGCGCCGAAAAGTGCAGTCAAGAATATCCGTCTCTGCCTCGTCTTTCAAAAACAACCTCTTTGACTTCTTTACTGTGTACACGTGAATCTCACAAAAACGCAGGTCCTCGCACCACTAAATCGAAAACAAATATACATATTTATTATGCTTTGGGAATTTTAACAGCTTTACATTATTTGCATGAAAACGTAACAAATTGACCACTAAATTTTAATTACTATAATGGATCTGGATATTTCGAGTAGTTTTGTAATTATGCTCCATCTTATGTGCATGATATTATGCAAATAACATTAAAGGGGTGGTAAAATGCCCTTTTCACAAAATGTAAAATAAATCTCTGATGTCCCCAGAGTGTGTGTGTGTGTGTGTGTGTGTGTGTGTGTGTGTGTGTGTGTGTGTGTGTGTGTGTGTGTGTGAAGTTTTAGCACAAAATACCCCACAGATATTTTTATATAGCATGTTAAAGTTGTCACTTTTTGAGGATTAGCAAAAACGCACCGTTTTGTGCCTGTCCCTTTAAACAGGGTTCTTGCAGGTTTCAGTTTGTTACATTTAAGACCTTTTAAGACCATTATGTGTGAAGTTTAAGACCAACACGACACATAAATAGAAACATTATAATGATCCCAGAAATTCTTAAACATATTTTAAGTTTGTAAAATAGCCTACACACACTGACTGATGTCTATGGAATCGGCAATAATAATCCTTTCCATTATAATAAGACGACACGTTTTATTCATATCAGATACACATTGTGTAAGTAGCTTTACATTTTACACTATTCTTCTCCCAGTTCTCCGGCCACTTTCATGTATTTCATGAGAAGTTGAGGAATTGACGTGTTGTAAACTAACATGGCGCCGCCCATCGCACAAACAGCTCAACTAACGCGATCGTTATGAAGGTGTTTAAACAACAAAACACATCCACTTGCACATATTTGACAATCGGAATATCAGTGTTTCATGTTATAGCTAATACATTTGTGAATATTTTGAATAGAAAAGGGAAAATGACATGAAGGCCCGCAGACTCGAGGCCCACAGAGAAGGAAATCAATAGTTGAAATAAAGTCGTTTTTTTTTTTTTTGCGCACAAAAAGTATTCTCGTCGCTTGATAAACTTAAGATTGAGCCACTGTAGTCACTTGGACTATTTTAACAATGTCTTTAATAACTTTAATAACTTTTCGGGGAACAAGTTTCAATCCCTAGAAGCCTATGGAGGAGTGATCCAGCTCTCAGATTTAATCAAAAATATCTTAATTTGTGTTCCGAAGATGAACGAAGGTCTTACGGGGTTGAACAACATGAGGGAGAGTAATTACTGACAGAGTTTACATTTTTGGGTGAACTATCCCTTTAAGACAGCCTAGAGGATTGTTGCGAAACACTTTAGTTCTTTGACTGCTTTCTGTTCGAAAATAGACGCGTTGAAGATGCCCCGCCCACACGTGCTATTTTTTACAGTCCAGGACTGTTTTTTACAGGAACAAACGGGTTTACACATAAATGCTGTACATTTACCTCAAGTAATTAATTGATGGAACATAGACTGTAAATTTACAGGATTAAACTGTTTATTGAAATAACAGTATTTTACTGTTGGAAATTGGCTGTATTTTTACAGCAATTTTTTGTGTGACACTTGACTGCTGTTCCTCTGTGGGGTTTAAACGTGTAACAGATATAAATAATGACATAAAATAATACTTTCAGTTTAAGAGCAGAATTCACCGAAGAATTATTAATATAACATCACTGCTATAGAGAAAACAAGCGTTTGTCTCCAGTGAGGACAGTTTGAAGACTATAAACAGATCATAACACATAATCATCATAAATATATTCATACTGTGAGCTGATCAGTTAAAGTATAATATCATTTAAACTTACTACTCTTAAAATTAAAAATATTTCGTTACACAAATTAATTTATAATAAACACCTCATGTAAATATAAAAAATATAGTAAATGTTCCTCTTATTGATATCGACCCATCAGTGCATGTTATTATAAAGAAGCACAATGTTAGTCTTCATAATCTTTCATCATAAAGTAATAATTAGTAACAGGTACAGAAAGTGTACTGTTAAAACTTATTTATTGTTTATTATAATTCACACAAAATGGTTTATTTTCATGCTAAAGGCTGCGGTCTTTAGCCTCCTTGTTCGAGCGCCTGACTCTCATGCCGGAGACCCGGGTTCGAGGCCCGCACAGAGCGGGGCGAGTAGGACCCGGGTGGAGGGGTTACATTCACAAGAATTTACTTTTCTGTTTACTGTATTGCATAAACATTCTCTGAAACACTTTATTTTGATAGTCCAGTTTATCAGTTATTGATTATTTATAAACCCTCTGGTTAATATCTACTGACTCTTTATTGTGATGCTCCTCAACGGACTATATAACTTTACAACTATATAAAATTATTATATACAAACTATAACTCTTATTGTACTAATACTGAGAGTTAGTTAGTACATTTATTTCTGTTCATGTTTTCACTCTAGTTTTTGGGGAAGATATATTGAAATTATTTACAGAACCTTTAATTAAATCATTGAAAACACAAGGAAGGGGAAACAATTCTCACAAAATAAAAATAAAACACAAACTCCATCATATACTTTGACAAAGAAAGATTAATATTAAACTTCAACCCTCAGTATGAATATATTTATGGATTATGTGTTTTATCACTGTTTATTACTGGAACATGATTTAAGATTCCTCTCTGAATTCAGTGTGAATTTAATGCATTTACATGTTAAGAACTAATATTTCCATAGATTCAGTCCTGAATATTATATATCTTTTATATTTCTCTTCAGATAGACCTGAAACTGTGAGATGATGTGGAGCAGAAGATTGATTAGGCCTATTTGCCGAGGGTCGTGAGAGATCGGCGTGAGTGATTACGAACTACACCTGTGAGACGCACCGGTCTCGCATCTCTCACAGAGGAGCGACGACGGGGAAGATCGAGAGAGGACAGGCCTGTGTTTATGTTGTGTTTCATTTTTGTTTTGTGTAGCCAGCAGTCGTCCGCGAGGACCGCGATTTTTTGTATTTGTTTTATTTTTTATTAAAGTTTTGAACGTCTGCCGGTTCCCGCCTCCTTCTTCCCTGAACTACGATCTTCGTTACAGTTTGTAATATAAAACCACTGACAGAGAAAACAAGCATTTGTGGACTTTTGACTCAGAAGAGAAACTGACCTGTTAATTGGCAAGACCCATTTAATAAAAGGGGTTTCATGCATTCTGGACATCTACGTGATTCTGAAAAGAAAAGATCAGTTAGTTTAAGACTATAAATAAATGCTTTAAATAATATTCAATACTTGTGTAAATAATGCATAGTTCCACAGCAGATTTTGGCATGTTTAATGCGGAAACCAAGTGTGCAATTCTGGAGATAATTGTCAAGTTTAGTGTTTTCAACTGTGAAAGAAACATGAGGAACAGCGAACACAATAATCAAAAGTTACACTCATCATAATTAAGTTTCAAGTTATATTGGCACAAAATGAACCACGAAACCAAAAAATGTCAACTATAAAAGGTCTGAAATGTATAAATGCTGTAAACATGGAATTATAAATGTTTGTAATACAAAATCACTGATAGAGAAAACAAGCATTTGTGGACTTTTGACTCAAAAGAGAAACTGACTTCTTGACTTATGAACAGGATAATAGTCACTTGCTGAACCGGAGCCTGAAATGAAAAGGTCAGTTAGTTTAAGACTGTTAATAAATGCTTTTAATAATGTCAAATACTAGTGTAAATAATGCATACTTCTAGAGCGCACTGCGGTGATATGATCCTCATGTATAATGCCGTAGAAACTCAGTGTGCGATTCTTCTTCAGTGTCTTAAAGCGGTAGCGAAGAATAGTGTCTGCAACTGTGGAAGAAACATGAGGAACAGCGAAACACACACACACACACACACACACACACACACACACACACACACACACACACACACACACACACACACACACGTGTCAGAGAGCGTTGTTTTGCTCATTAATATGTGCTTTCTGAGTTATGTTATTAATTTGCAAACTTCTCAATCTCAGGCTTATCTATTAAAGTGGTCATGAACTGCATTGTTTTTTTGTTGTATAATGTTTCCTGGGGTGGATTTATAATGTTAGTATGATTTTTAGTAAACGCCCACTGCTGTGATTGGCTGTGAGACTTCAGTGTAAACGCCCACTGCTGTGATTGGTTGTGAGACTTCAGTGTAAACGCCCACTGCTGTGATTGGCTGTGAGTCTTCAGTGTAAACGCCCACTGCTGTGATTGGTTGTGAGTCTTCAGTGTAAACGTCCACTGCTGTGATTGGCTGTGAGACTTCAGTGTAAACGCCCACTGCTGTGATTGGTTGTGAGTCTTCAGTGTAAACGCCCACTGCTGTGATTGGCTGCTTGCCAATTAATGTTTGCATATGAAACAGCTAATATTTAATGTGGAACTCTCTCAAAAACTAGCACATTTTTATAGCTATTACAGCTCTCAATGTTAACTACTCGTGAAAAGTGACAACATGAAATCATGACTTTGCGTAAACATACACGCCACTTTCAAGTCAAGTGGCGTGTTATCTATACGCATTTTGAGCTATCCTCGGGTTGGGGTAGGTCATATATTCATACAGTAATGTAACGTTAAGTCAACGGCATTGATAAACACGCTGAAAAGCGATTATGCGTGTTGATAGCACGCCAAAAATGGAAATACGAATTGGCGTGTCATACATACGCCATTTCATGAGATCAGTCTGAAAGTGATAACTATAGCATTACAATTAGATCTCTGGCATTATGTTTAGATCGTGGCATTAAAGGTTGCAGTGATGAGCATGAAGCCGATCACAGACATGTTAAGCGCTTTAATGCAGCGATCTCGTCATTGCAACTCAATTCCTGCTAACAAATGCTATCAAACCTAACAGTGCAAACATATTGATATAAAAAAGAGATTAGTTGATTCTAACGAGAGTTTTCAGGCATTAGAATGAACAGGGTTACTCACATGTTGTGGCGTTACTGTCGAGTCCACATCGTAAAAGCCTGAAAAGTCTGCACCGAGTTTGCGACTGATTTACCAAAGAATCCAGTGAATGCATCGAATACAAATAAATAATGTTCGACTGAGACATTCACAGTGTTGAAAAATAAATAACCACATTCCCAGCATTTTAATCTCCTTAAACACTGTAAAATTCGGTTTGCCATTTGTGAATTTACATTTGTGAATATAAAACACATAGAAACAAAATACAATTTATAATGAAACCAGCATCCTTTGAGCAATGGCCCTTAATGCAATAACCTAATATCACATATTTATAGGATAAGAGAAAAGTTTTATGATTGGCTGTAAACTTAATAAATATTATCATCAATGAACCTCTCAACATCTTTCCAGAAACACTGTGTATCTTCGCAGGACCAAAACATATGAGAAATAGTTTCAGTAGAACCTTCACAGAAAGAGCATTTTGTTTCAATTTCCCTTTTAAATTTTTTGTAAAAATGGTTTGGTTGGATAGACTCTATGAATTATTTTGGTAGAGATTTCCTTAACCTTATTTGTAAGACTGAATTTTTGGGGCAACGACCAAACTTGTGTCCAATTTGTGTTACATAATTAAAGAGATTGTTCCAATAGAAAATAACAGGAGGAGTAGAGATATAGGGATCTAATTTTATAATTGTGAGATTTTTACATGGAAAAGCAAATGAGACCCTGTGCTCTTCTCTCCTCCTCATCGCACTTACCGTATTACAGGGGCGGAGTGGCAATCGGGAGAGTCGGGATTTTTCCCGGTGGGCCGGTAGTGTTTCGAGGCCGCGAGGGCCGGTCTGATAACAGTTATACATTGCAAGTTCTTAGCAACACCATCCGGCGGCCTGGTGTGCGGCCGCTGCCCGCTGGTCAAACTGTGCAGCCTCTCTGCTCAACCCTTAAATAAATGCATCGATCCGCTACTTTTGTTTGAGTTCTTAAATAATCTAGTGGTAGATCTTTTGCCAAGCATGTCAGAGGTTACGGGTTCTAATCCGCGCTTGTATAGTCTTTTTGTCTCATCAAAACTGAATTCTGTTCATCAGTGGTTACAGTCTATATCAGGTAGGGACACGTTTGTGTGCATTTTATTTTGTGATTTCACTGGGATGACTAGAGAGTCTCCGCAACGGCGATAGATTGAAGCGCGCGTCTGAGTGAAGACTGCGTGAGCCACAAGAGAGAACATGCAACTGATAGCAGTGGCAACGAGCGCTCAGCTTGATTTAAAAAACAACACATTTTAGCGCTAGATCTCTTAGTAATAGCTATGGAGGGATTATTGGGTAAGATTGAAAACTTAAAGTCTTAAACGAAAACTAAAAGTCTAAATCTGAAACTAAAAGTCTAAGTCGAAAACGAATTTGGTATTTAGGATTGGGCATTTGAGGATTGAGGAGTGTATGCAAATAAGGAGGCGTGGGCCAAATACTGGAGGCTGGGTTTGAAATGGCTGGTGCGCAAAGGCTCCTGATGGCCAGCAGAGGGAGCTCCAGTGCTGAGGAACACACTGTAACGAAACCAAACAGAGGGAGTGAGCAGGGCTGGAGCGAGGACTGTACTTTATAATGCGATAACTTCAACTTCCAGCGCCTGTCTCAACAAAGATGCTAGCTCTGGCTTTGCCACGGTTAATGTGGCAGCCAACGTGGATGGCAGAGCACGACAACTTTCACTTTGAAGAGGACGCTCTGCCAGTGTGTTCCTCAGCACTGGAGCTCCCTCTGCTGGCCATAAGGTGCATCTGCGCACCAGCCATTTCAAACCCAGCCTCCAGTATTTGGCCCACGCCTCCTTATTTGCATACACTCCTCAATCCACAAATGCCCAATCCTAAATCCTAAATGGCTAAATGACTAAATGCCCTATCCTAAATACCAAATACCAAATGCCCAATCCTAAATATTAAATGCCCAATCCTAAATACCAAATTCATTTCCGACTTAGACTTTTAGTTTAGTTTTCGACTTAGACTTTTAGTTTTCAATCTGACCCAATAATCCCTCCATAAATAGCAAACTAAATTAATGCTCTGCTAGTTAACTGGAGATGTTTTATTTATTTGGTAGGCTACATCCGTGCCTTAAAGCAGTGGTTCTCAAACTTTTTTTGTCGTGCCCCCTCCTTAAACCTTTAAATACAATGAAAAGCACCTGCAATAGTTTCACTTTGTAATGTCATTATTTCATATAACAGTAAGAGAGAATAATAATACAGAACTTAACTTTTAATTTAAATAAACAAAAACATTTAAATATTTCAGTGATGCTTTGGATGAGCAATATATAAAAGCGCAAATATTATATATGACAGCTTTTGACAGCGCCTCACGTCACGAGCTCAGCTGTTCCTTGCTCTCTGCCCACGCAAGGTCTCTCTCTCTACGCGGTTTGGAGCACAATCTCTGTCTCGTATGTGCGCTCCCTCTAGACTGCGGGAGATTTTTAACGAATTTGCGGTATAACTAGTCGATCACGAGTGGCTCAACAGGTAGATCTGTAGATAAACTCATCTTTCAGGCATTTGACCGGCCGGGTTGACACTTGCGTGAGAAATCGGGAGTGGCGTGTGAGCGTGTGAAACCAATCAAATGCGGGTGTCTCACATGCGTGACAGTTGGCAGCTCTGAGTAATGGTGGCTTTCTTAATCTATTTAAAACAATGTTGCAAGGATTTTTTTTTAAACCAAAAAATACCCCCTCGGCCTCTCCCCCTCCCCCGGCCGGTGGTCTACGAAATTTCCCAGTAGATTTTTTGGTCCCGCTCCACCCTGCCGTATTACGTCATAAAGAGGTGGCCTTTCACTACGTTTTATGTCATAAAGAGGGACATTCCAGAACAGTCATTCATAAAGGCTGAATAACAATAAAAGCTGATTTTGGACTAACAAGGACGTTTTCAGTTCTGAAATTTTCAGGACATTCTTATAAAATGATCACCTCATATTATGCGATATGTCAAAACCTCAAGGAAAATTTGATTTCTCAGTTCATGACCCCTTTAATAAGAGCTAAATCTACATTCAAATACTGATTTTCTTTGTTAACATCTCAATATTCTTCCCACATGTTCGCTAATGTAAAGAGAAGACTGCAGTGCTGGACTTACGCTGGTCTTCAGGAATGAGATTTCTCTTTAACTCCTCCACTGTGGTGTTCCTGAACTCCTCTTCTGAATTCGCCACAGAAACTCTTATTCTCTCGCGTCCGTTTCTCCTGTCTATAAAGTAGATCCAGAAACTCATGTTGAATGTGCTCGAACTTTAACTAAATTCCCTGGTGATGTAGAAGTAACTGTTCTGATGCACACAGTGGAGGATAGTTTCACTTTCTCTGGTTAAATCCGACATCACACACACCCACTTCAGGGACTTTATACAGAAAGAGTTTCTCCATGTGATTCTTAGACTTCACAAAAGTATTTGACAGTGTTTTTGATGTGTGAATAGTGTGTGTAGAGCAGTCAGTGAACATGCAAAACATTAACTGAGGGAAGTATTAAAGGGATAGTTCACCCAAAAATGTAAACTCTGTCAGTAATGACTCTCCCTCATGTTGTTCAACCCCGTAAGACCTTCGTTCATCTTCGGAACACAAATTAAGATATTTTTGATTAAATCTGAGAGCTGGATCACTCCTCCATAGGCTTCTAAGGGATTGAAACTTGTTCCCCGAAAAGTTATTAAAGACATTGTTAAAATAGTGACTACAGTGGCTCAATCTTAAGTTTATCAAGCGACGAGAATACTTTTTGTGCGCACAAACAAACAAAAATAACGACTTTATTTCAACTAGGCCTATTGATTTCCTTCTCTGTGGGCCTCGAGTGAGTTCACTAGTCAAGTCAAGTCATCTTCATTTATATAGCGCTTTTATCAATGGAGATTGTTTCAAAGCAGCTTTACAGAGATAAACATACGGTAATTTACTAGTGTAACAGCGCAGCGCTTCTGTGTTGTACGTCACACGCAGGGACGTGCACAGACATTTTGAGGGGCAGGGGCTCAAATGAAAAAAAGGGCACTTCTCATAATTAGTAAATAACTACACAAGAACCAATGAGTAACACAATATTAACAATCTAGTAACTACTATTAACTAAAAAGAAACTCTGATTAACGAGTAAGTAATAGCGCACAGATGAAAGTGGTAGTTCACTATTAACTAATCAATAACTACTATTTTTTTAATGCTTCCCAGAGAACTACTGAAAAAGTTTATTAACAATCTAGTAACTACTATTAACTAAAAAGAAACTCTGATTAACAAATTAGTAAGTAATAGCGCACAGATGAAAGTGGTACTTCATACTTATATGGGAATTACTCATTATTTGGATCCGTATTCTAAAGTGAAGATCGGGGAACTTCTAGTAATGACTCAAGTGTTACTACATGATCATTTCATACAAAAGTCATTTCAAGCGTTTGAGATATTTGGTGAACTTTTAAATATACTTTTAGAAAATGTCTTAAGAAGTATGTAGTCATTACTAGTTAGTTCCCATGATCTTCACTTTAGAATACGGATCCAAATAATTAGTAATTCCCATAGAATGTAGTAACACTTGAGTCATTACTAGTTTGTTACCATGATTCTTACAGTAGTTGCTAATGAAAAGCCAATAAAGTGTAGAATCTTCTAATCACTCACAAGAAATGCACACACACAGACACACACACACACACACACACACACACACACACACACACACACACACACACACACACACACACACACACATATATATATATATGAGCTAGGAGATTTTTTTGGGAGGTAGGTTAAATAATAAAATAACTGTATATGATATTTGGCTGATGACTCAATATGCTCCAGTACTCACCATGACTAGTGATTCAATGCCAGTCCAGAGGAATGCCGGAAAACTGCATTTAAAAATCTATTTCTTTAAAATTATTCAGTTGATAAATAGACAGCATAGGCCAATTATTAACAGCTTTCCCAAATCATAAGTCTGCTACGCTATTATATTGATAATGTAAACAACCTTGTGTATTCGTTTACAGTAGCAGTTAACATGTTAATGTAGTGCTAGTCATTTGTCCTAAATTGGTTATTGATTAGTTTTGCATGAATTATGAAACTTTTCAGTAGTTCTCTGGGAAGCATTAATAAATAGTAGTTATTGATTAGTTAATAGTGAAGTACCACTTTCATCTGTGCGCTATTACTTACTAATTCATTAATCAGAGTTTCTTTTTAGTTAATAATAGTTACTAGATAGTTGATATTGTGTTACTCATTGGTTCTTGTGTAGCTATTCATTAACGAAGGAACCGTATTCTAAAGTGTTACCGAAATGTCATAATAATCAGCAATGCAATCAAATACAAATTCATTTTAAGACACAATTCTAATGAAGGCTTTTGTCGAAAGAAACGCCTCAATACTAAAGTCCATTATTCTATATCCCTTTCCCCGATTCCAATAAAACGCCTGCACCAGCAAAAGGAGAAAAAGAGACGTATACAAACTGCACAACATGTCCCAATTCGTTACGATAGGACGAGCCCCCATTTGTTGCGACCCGTGTGATAAGGATGGGCTTGACGTGAACTTTTGTTGTTGGTAAAAAGGAAACCAGCAGCGACAGATCACCAGACACACAACTCTAAGTTCCACAAAAGTATAATTTATTTAAGGTGGGAAAAGTAATTGAATTAAGGAGCAATGGCTTCAGGGTGCCAAAATAATAAACAAAATAGACTTATAAACATGATGTATGAATTACCTAATCGGGGAATAAACAAAATTACTAAGAAACTTCCTGTTATGTCTAAGTCCTGGTAATCAAAGGCAAGAAAGTTTCTTACTTCTTCAAGGTTTTTTCAAACCCACAAGCAATAAAACCGTGCCAGGTGGTTACATGATTAGGCAGCAGGTGCAACAACTTCCATTCTTACTCTACACCTTTTATAGGTAACTCACATGTGGACTACAGCGCCATCTCCTGACAAGTACATAAACACAACATCCCCCTTTACTCAACTGTAAATTCCACCCAAAATACATAGTTGGTGCAATAGGCAAAACCTATATAATATTTACATCCAATCCAATTAGTTTAACAATATATTCTACCTTCTGTAACCAGACATATTAGAACTAGAATTAATTTCTTATTTAGCACAAGGTAATCAAAGTCTTTTGTACTAAGTGACATAATCATGCAACCAACGCGGAGGGCGTTTCACTCGTGACGAAGACCTTACAGGAACAGATGGAGAAACAATTTGATTAGGCAAGTTCACAACTTCATTTTTAGGCAACACCGTAGAGGAAGGAACAGACTGGAGGGCAGTGGCGGTTCTAGCCCATTTCAACTGGGGGGGCCAAGCTGGGGCCAGTTGTACTGTTAGAAGGGCCAGTTACATTTAGACCTTATTGTTGTCCTATCATTTTCTGCACTACTGCAGGCATTAACAGGCAAAATACCGTGTTTATAATCATTCAACAATGTATTTGCATTTCCATTATATTTTTACATTTGCATTACATATTCAGTATTAGTCACAGTAACTGTAATAGACATGATGTCCTTCTTTCTCTTCATTTTGAGAACTATAGAGCAAAAGCAATGGGGACCAAGAAGCTTATTAATTCATTTACTGAAAATAACTGACTTGCTAGGTAACTACGTCTAACCGTTTACAGGGTTCCTGCACACTTTTTAAAGTCAAAATTAATACCGTACATTAGGGGTGTGCAATATTGACAAAAATATATTTCAATATTTTCAACGTTTTGTTGATAATAATTACATGATATTTTACTGATTGTGTTTTTGTGCTGGTGCCATGGCTGGTTTAGGCCTGTTGTTGACAGCTGACTCACGAAGATATTCATATTTTTCATATTATATGGTCAGTTCACAGCAGTGACAGAAATAATTTTTTTAATTAAGGGGCAATATTTGCCACCTTAAATTGATTTCCAGGGGCATTTTCACCTATATATGGACATTTTTCTAAACTTAGAGTTATGCATCACCTTTTATGTCAAATACTAACATTCAAATTATACAATAATTATACTTATTTATACAATAATACTTAATTATACAATAATTATACAGTACCACTGCTACCAGTCAAATTAATTAATTCAATCAAAATCCATCTTTGCAGTGCAGAGGTGACACAGAAGTGGCATTAATATATTTACACTCCATTTACAATAGCATAAATAAAGCTATGACATTTTTTTAAAATCAATATTTAAATATGAAATGATTTCTAATTTTAACGTTTTAATTAAAGGATACTTTAAATATGAAACTAAAACCGCCAGTAGGCGGCGGCAAGTCCCTGTAAGAGGGATTCATTCATTCAACCGATTTGTCCAAACGGCTTATTCATTCGGGAAAGAAGCAAGTGATTCGTTCAAAACGCGGATTTCAGACTAGTCAATAAAGCATCGCTGTGTTGCATTGAGACTCTGCTACGGTTTCATTATGAAATTCTAGTCGGCGAAATAAAGGGAAAACAAACAATATTGACAATATTGTGTCTAAAAAGTAACTCCCAATGTTAACTTATTGTTAATTTAACTGTTGTATAACATACATATCACAATTGGAATTGTGCACAGGAAAACTGCACTCTTGCTGATGTGATATTCTAATATAAGAACATAATATGATATAAATATAAGACAAAAACTAATTTGGGGACATAGCCTATGAACTGCACACAGCAGTGAATAGACAAATGCGATGTCACCTCACAGTGCCTCGTACATAGTTAAAACAATGATTACAATATCATAATAGACAATATGCTACACATCACACACCCCGCACATAAAGAACTTACAACTGAACTGACATTTACCAACTTTCTCCTTCTCTCCTCTCTCGCGTGCAGGGTTAGATTCCCGGGAATGTGATGCGAATTGTCACGTGAAAATGCAAATCCACATGTGGCAAAGCGGGAGTGGAGGGAGCCACTGTCTTCTCTACGAGCAAAATAAAAGCTCCAATAATGGCAACAACGGTCGACTACGCCACCCCAGAATACTGGGGACTAACCGCCCTAAGGGCGCACAGGTTCGTCATCTAGGACGTGGGTAAAGAGATGTGGGGCAACACATAGAAAAATAGACTTTTTATTTCTCTCATCAGCACTTCATAATAAATAGTTAAAAAAATCACAAGATTCTCAGAATCAATTTTACAGTAACGTTCACGCAGTTTGCATCAAAAACACATTACAACAAACCTATATCTAAATTTAACTAATGGACCAGCAGTGGAGGTTCCTGGAGGTACAGGCTGGCTGCCAAATTAACAGGAGCCCCATACACGCACCCCCCCACACACACACGTGAAACTTGGATGCAAGAAAACACGGCCTAGGTGTAAATAACCACACACGATAGCAGCTAGCCCTCCCTCTCCGGAAACCTCCAGCTCCTGCAAAGAAAATAACACAATATAAATGTACAACAGTAACAAGAAACCACAAAAAGAACATACAAATAACTGTTCTTGTAAGGGAGAACAGTTAAAAAAAACACACACACATTTCACTCAGCCGTTATACATTACAATGCCCAGAGTGAATTATGCACCATAACAAAATAACAAACATTCATATGGAAACTCCATGTACTGCTGCACAATCAGAAGATCGAGCAGGCGGCAGCTGGTGAAGACAAACCAGCCAACGCCGCACCAGCCTCGACCGAGGCGCATGACGATACCGCACCAACGTGCACACAGTTTAACGTTACTATAAAAAACTAGACAGAGGCAAAACAGCAACATAGTCACACTTAGCCGCTTCACGAGTTAATATTGACGCTCAATCCCATTAAGTAGGCAGGGAGAACCCTCAGATCTGCAAATAAACCTGCAGAGCATAGCAATATGTTAAAGAGTAACATTACTAAAAATCAACAAAGCTACAATTATACATACCGCGGGATGGTCAATGTAACCAAACCATTCATGGTCGCACACCATGCTGGAATACAGCCACTCCATTAGAAACATAATCGCTGTAAATGACATGCTATAAATATTTCACTGTGAATAAAACGGATAGCAGCTAAACAGGGTCAACACTCATTTATGACACGGCTGAACATACCTGTGACAAGTAGGCAGCGAGCGCACCGCAGACACGAACAGTTTGAACCGTCGGCGGCAACAGATGACGTGACATCACGGCAATACCAAGACGCATATCCGGTCGCCAAAGCCCACTTCTTTTATACTCCATACAAGGGCAGCCAATAAGCCACACGCATGCGCACGATCTCCCAATAGGTGGAGTTATTCCACCTTGCTACACACATATAGAATAATAACAAATAATACGCATACAACGATAACAACGATAGCAAAAAAAAACAGTTTTGTAAAAATTATTTCAAACTCCACATTTAGGGGGACCACAAGGGGGGCCAAGCTTTTTGTCACAGGGGCACGGCCCCCCCTGGCCCCCCCTCTAGAACCGCCACTGCTGGAGGGGCAAGGATATTTTCCATAGGTGCACAAGCTGGAGAAAGATGAGATGCATGCCAAGTTTTCCCATCTGATAACTGGTAAGTGCATGGACCAAGTTGATATACAATTTTCAAAGGCTTTGAGAATCTAGGGTGTCCTTTTGGAACATGAACTGGAATTTTTATACGCACCCAGTCTACAGATTTGAATTCAGGAGTACAGGCTCTTCGTTTGAGGTCTGTGTACGCTTTCATCTTCTTTTGAGACAATGACACTTTCTGGACAATGAGTGGCATTTTTCTGCCACAGAGTAACTCTGAAGGAGCCCGTCCAGTAACAGAATGGGGAGTAGCACGGTAAGTTTGAAGAAACTCTGTTACCGTTGATCGCCATGACTTTCCAGACAGAATAGGAGATTGAATAGAACTCTTCAGGACTCGATGGAATCGCTCAATAGCTCCATTTGCAGCTGGATGATACACTGACGCATGTATATGTTGAATGTCTCAATCTTTCAGAAAGGCTGCAAACTCCACTGACTTGAACTGACATCCATTGTCAGATACAATGTAATGAGGATTTCCAAATCTGCTGAAAACTGATGTCAAGAAGTTGATCACAGTTTTACTTGTGATTGAAGAAGTGAATGCGACCTCTGGCCACTTACTATGATAGTCAATCAATGTCATAATGTTCCGACAATCCCAAGTAGCGGTTTCAAATGGGCCAACAATGTCAACAGCCACTTTTCCCCATGGCATAGATGGAAAAGGTACAGGTTGTAAAGGTGCAGCACGGACAGTTGTAGTCTTATCAGAAGACAAGCAAACTTAACAATTCTTGATCTGTTCCCTAATCAAGCAGTCAATACCAGGCCACCAGTAAAGTTCACGAATGCGCTGTTTCGTACGCACTATTCCTTGATGACCTTTATGGGCCAGATTCACCAAGACACGTCGCAATGCAACAGGAACAACAAGATGTGACCCTCTAAACACATAGTCCTTTTGCACAGCAAGTTCATCACGCACTTGAAAATATGGACGAAGAGCAACATCCACAGCAGCCGATAAAGAAGGCCACTCACAAACAATCTGAGCACGTAATGCAGTTATTTCTGAGCATGATGCAGAAGCAGAAGCAAATTCAGTTGGAGACACAGCCGACATCTCAGAAGACAACAATGCAACAAATTCCGGTTCAGGAAAGATCCAGATCAGAAGCAGGCAAGGGTAGGCGGGAAAGATAATCAGCAACCTGGTTTTTAGAGCCGGGATAAAAATTCACCTCATAATTAAAACACAAGAGTCGCTCTGCCCAACACGCAATCCTCAGTCCAGCGCGATCTGTGCCTTTAGAGGTGAGGAGCACTGTCAAGGCCTGATGATCCGTTCGTAGAAGAAATTTTCGACCCCAGAGGTAAGTTCTCCATTTTTCAACAGCCCAAACACATGCTATAGCTTCCTTTTCAATCATTGAATATTTGCGCTCCGCAGTAGACAATGTTCTTAAAGTAAATGCAACAATGTGCTCTGTGTTATTTTCATGAATTTGAGAGAATACAGCACCTAGTCCATAATCTGATGCATCCGTTGAAACGACAGTGGCCAAATTAGGGTCAACCAATGCTAAACAAGCAGGGCTTTGGAGTAACAACTCCTTTACAGTACTGAAACTCTTTTGAGCCTCATCTGACCAGCTGAACTCAGAACCTTGTCTGATGCAAGCACGCAATGGCAGCGAAATTTGGAATAAATTTATTGTACCATGACAACAATCCAAGAAGTGAACGGAGCTGGTGTGCATCTTTAGGAACAGGAGCATGAAGCATGGCACTGAGATGATCCTCATCTGGGTGAATACCCTGTGCAGATACAGTATGGCCAAGGAAGCGCAAACTGCTTTTATTTAAGTGACATTTTAAATCATTCAGCTGGAAACCTGCATCATGTATGTGCTGAGCATGGGTGTGTCCCCAGACAATGACATCATCCAGATAATTGGCTACGTTTGTCAATCCTTGTAGTACAGTTGCTAGCATTTTCTGAAACGCAGATGGAGCTGAAGCAAGGCCATAAGGTACTCGACAGAATCTGAATAGTCCTTCATGGGTGATGAATGCAGTCAGATCACGACTTTCTTCAACACACACCACACACACACACACACACACACACACACACACACACACACACACACACTGTTACGTGCCCACTAAATGAGTTTGAACAGGCACAACATAACACATAAAAACGACACCTCAAGCGTCAAATGACAATACGAAAGTAATTTATTGTCAATGGTTTAGATAACAAATAGTTGAGTCACAAAGATAGCATGGTGGTACAATGAATAGTAGAACAAACAGAAAGGAAACCCTGCTCACAGCTGTCTTCCGGATCAAAGCTCTCTCCTGCCTCCCGTCCAAAAAGTAAGACAATGTTCCGGTGAGTCTTCCGCTGACTGCTGTTCTAGCTAAACCTACACTAAACAACGTGATAACCCAACACCAATACCACCAGCTCAAAACAAATGAAAACGGGTAGGACATAGTACATACACGAGCGTCCCGCTAAGAACGACATAAGGAAGAAACATGACCAGACGGCAGACGCGGATCATGAGGGAGCCTCTATGAAGAGGACGTATCAAGACGAGCCCATGAGAGCCTTCTGAAGGGCGTGTGCTCTGCCATCAGAGACGACTCAGGAGTGGAAGTGAGAGTGAGAGCGTCAGCACGAGTAGAGAGCGGATGTCAATCTCGGCGTCCTTATAGTAGTAGGCCCCGCCCACACGCAGCTGGCGAGACGTCACGTGACCTATGGGGAGAGAGACCGCGAGAAAGAACAGCACAGACACTAGCTGCGTTTACATGGACACTTATAATCGGATTGACGGCTCAATCGGACTAAAAAACCTTCATGTAAACACCTTAATCGATCCGATTGAGCTCGATCCGATTGAAATTTTGATCGGATTGAAAGGGGTGGTTTACTCCTTTTGTAATCCTATCGAGAGAACATGTAAACACTTGATCGGATTGAAAACCGAAACTAAAAGGACTGCGCATGTGCAATGACGTTGAAATAGCGTAATGACGTATGACGCACGGAACGAGCTGTTCTTCCTGGTGAATATAAATGAGTGTTCCGTTATTAAAAAATTCTCATTTCACTCCGCGTCTGTGAAGTGGAGCAGGACAGCGTCCCAGCAGTGCTTGTTTCAGACTCTCATCCATGGACGACTGGTTTTGGGCGCGGGGTTTTACTGCATGATCAATATAAGCAGCACGACAAAACGGTTCCCTTTCAAGGGAACTTCGAGCTGCGTCAAACGCTGTGGGAACGCCCCTGCGTTGTGCGTCATGAAGCACGTATGGAATCAGCCCAATGGAGAGACGGAACGTCATAGGCGGGTGACGTCATCGACCAGGAAACTATGAAGCACCCCAAAAACACAAGCGCATCAGCTTCTGTGCCTTCAGTCGCGCTATATGTGAATCTGTCTGAATGTAAACACTGTGTCTGTCTTTAGTATTTGCTAGGCAGGAGTTATCACATTTACACCACACAAACAATTTTGTATGAGAGACTATGGCGAGCGAACGGCATTTAAGAAGTGTGTTCCTCCCTGCTCGCGCTATCTAACGGGCGGGGATACACACGTTCTTTGTGTTGTTTGTTTGGGAGTGCAGTATGCCCAGTCAGCTCTCGAGGGGGCTGGCTGCGAGCATTGCGAGCGTCTGCCTTTATGGACGCTCCGCTCCCGCCGGGCGCTCTCTGAGGAGAGTGCTCGGTGCGCGCTCCCCGCGGTTCGAGTCCCGCTTCTGCCGAGGCTGAGCGGCGACGCTTATCGTGGGGATCGCAAATGGATCTTTCAGCGGGGTTAGAGACGGGCTCTGCCTTATCTCTGCCTTTACCTGTTAGATCCAGTGTCTCAGCCCGGTTTGGAAGCACGCTCTGCGGTTTCTTCCGCCCCGGCTGAGGCACCAGTACTGCAACTATCTAACGTTAGTTATAAAAACTAGGAGATAAAAATAGCAGTATTGACGAGGGAGATGTGGAGGACTCGCCACCTAACACTCCCGAAAGCGAAGAGCTCAAGGAGGTTCTCACTCGAGCTGTATCAAAACTATGCATTGAGTGGCCAGTGGCTAGGCAGGAGTCTGTTATTAAATCTAAGTTAGATGAAAGATTTCTCCCTTCCCGTGTGCAACCTCCATGCCGGTGCTTGCCGTTTTTTTTCATGATCTCCATACTGAGGTGTCGAGATTATGGAAGAAGCAGGCTTCTGATATAATTTTAGCCCCCAATCATTCACATATTCAGATTTAGCGGGGGCTAGGTTTTTGAAAAGAAAAGACGGCGCTTTGCCGCGGGTAGAAGAGACGCTTGCGAGCTATCTCTTTTCCGAGGCTGCATTGTCATTTAAAGCACCGGCATTACCTTCCAAGCCATTATGAAATATTTCGGCTTTGTAAAGTGTATTTGGCGGCAGGTCAGGCTGCGTCGTGTCTGCATACAATGTCTATATTGCAGGCATACCAGGCTGATTTGCTAAAGGACGTGAGCGTGAGTGAGGAGGCAGTACTGACGTGGTTCGAGGACTGCGTCAGGCTGCCGATTTGTGGTAAAATTATTTTTTCCAACACGAAACAGAAAGAGAAAGCTTTCTTTTAGATGATCCTCTCTCCCCTGCGGGGTTATTCAGTGACTTAGTTAATACTGTCATTGATAATTTCAGGAAGAAAAGAAGCAGGCAGCAGCTTTTAAAAGGTTTCTTCCATTAAAAGTTCACGTCCACGGGGCTGCTGGGCGGGAGCAGCCCCGGCCGTTCACAAGCTCATCGCATAGGCGCAGCAAAGCAGAGTATCGCGTCTCGCGCTCCCCCTGCTGGACAGTGGGACCAGACGCGGCACTCTCAGCCAAAGCTTTTTGAAAAATAAATATAATATAATATATATATATAAAAAATGTATATAAAAAAAAAAAAAAAAAGTAATAGAACTGGTTTGAGGACAGTTATATTGGCTATGCTGAGGGCGGTCCCCACCGAAGGAGAAAGGTGTTCACCTCTTTTTACGGTGCCCATTCTTCCTCGGTGCCCTCAGGGGCCCGTTCTGCCAACCCCGCCTTCATGCCGGGGCGCAGACGGTCCTGGCGAGCGCTTTCCCGAGGGACGCTCGCCGCCTCTGACACTGAGGGTGGTCCCCATCGAGGGAGAAAGGTGTTCACCTCTTTTTACGGTGCCCATTCTTCCTCGGTGCCCTCAGGGGCCCGTTCTGCAAACCCCGCCTTCATGCCGGGGCGTAGACGGTCCCAGCGAGTGCTTTCCCGAGGGACGCTCGCTCCCTCTGAGGAGGGTCTCAGAGCGGTCAAACCAGTTGTTCCCTGCCGGTGCGCCGTTACAGGGCGCTGTGTTTGCTGCTCAAATTACACCAGAGACCAGTCTCGAGAGACTGGTACCCTTAGTAGAATTTGTTTGGCAGAGTGGAAAAGCCTTCCAATAATATCTCAGTGGGTCCTGCAGACAGTAGTAAGAGGTTATGCGATCCAATTTAGGTGTCGTCCACCGAAACTCAGAGGGGTTCTGCCCATAGTGTGGGCCCCGAGCAGGCTCTGGTAATGGAACAAGAGGTGAAAATGCTCCTTCAAAAGGGGGCTATAGAATGGGTTCCTCCTCCCAGTTTGGAGCTAGGTTATTACAGCCGATATTTTATCGTTCCAAAGTAGGATGGGGGGTTGCGTCCAATTTTAGATTTGCGCCTATAAAATCGCTCGGTAGGGAAGCTCAATTCAAGATGCTCACTATCAAGCAGGTCGTGTCACAAATCAGGTCCGAGGGCTGGTTTGTCACGATAGATCTAAAGGACGCTTACTTCCACATTTCCATACTTCCACAACACAGGAAGTTCCTGAGGTTTGCCTTCGGGGGCGAGGCATTCCAATATAGGGTTCTTCCGTTCGGTCTAGCTATCTCCCCGTACTTTATGGAGCAGATGGCGGTTCGACATCGAGATGTCGTCTTCGCGCATATCAGGAAGTTGGGGTTGAGGCTGAACGCGAAGAAAAGTGTTTATCTCCTTCCCTGGAGACCACTTTTCTGGGCGTTGTTTGGGATTAGGTCACCCGCATCGCTTCGATTCTTCAGCCTTGAAACAGTAAAGCTAGGCCAGCTACTCACTGTAAAGCAGTTTCAGAAACTGTTGGGTTTGATGGCAGCAGTGTCCAACGTTATACCTTGGCCTGCTGTACATGAGACCGCTGCGGTGGTGGCCCAGGACCAAGGGATTCTCCCCGAGGGGAAATCCACTCCGCACGATCAAAGTCACGCGGCGCTGCCTTCGTGCTCTGGTCTTGTGGAAAGAAACTTGGTTCCTATCCAAAGATCCTGTGCTGGGGGCTCTTTGTCGTCGCGTAAAGCTAACGATGGATGCTTCCCTCACAGGGTGGGGGGCGGTCATGAGTGGTCGTCCAGCCCAAGGTCTGTGGCAGGACCATCATCTATCACGGCATATAAATTGTCTAGAGATGTTGGCAGTGTTTCAGGCTCTGAAACACTTCCTAGCAGACCTGAGAGGTCATCATGTGCTAGTTCAGTCAGACAACACGTCGGTGGTCTCTTATATAAATCGTCAGGGGGGCCTGCGGTCTCGCCGGCTTTACAAGTTGGCCCGTCAGGTCCTCCTGTGGTCCCTAGGGAAGTTACTATCACTGAGAGCAATGTATCTTCCTGGGTATTTGAATGTGGTAGCGGACTCTCTGTCGAGGCAGGGGCCGAGGCCGGGGGAATGGAGACTCCACCCCCGAGGTGGTGGAGCTCCTTTGGTTGAGTTTCGGTCGCGCCGAGGCGGACCTATTCGCTTCCAAGGAGATATCGCACTGTCGTCTGTGGTTCCCCATCATTCATCCAGCCCCTCTGGGGTTGGACGCTATGTGCAGCCGTGGCCGAGGTCACGTCTGTACGCTTTTCCCCCGATTGCTCTGCTACCAGGAGTTCTGGAGAGGGTTCGCCGGGACGGGGTCAGCCTACTATTAGTAGCCCCGTTCTGGCCGGCCCGAGTATGGTTTGCGGACCTGGTTTCTCTCCTGGACGGCTCTCCTTTGGAGCTCCCGGTCAGGAGGGATCTACTCTCTCAGGCGGGCGGCATGATATTTCACCCCCGCCCAGAGTTATGGAAACTGTGGGCTTGGCCTCTGAGGGGGCCCAGCTCTTAGATTCCGGTCTCTCAACCGAGGTTGTTGAGACCATCCTTCACTCCAGAGCTCCATCCACGAGGAAGCTATATGCCTTTGAAGTGAAAACTTTTCACTTCTTGGTATGGAGAACACCTGTAGGACCCAGTTAACTGCCCAGTGGGTGCAGTGCTGGAATTCCTGCAGGAGCGTTTCTCCACAGGGTTATCCCCCTCCACACTAAAGGTGTATGTGGCGGCACTGGCTGCTTACCACGTCCCTTTCAGTGGAGTTTCTCTTGGGAGACACCCGCTTATAACTCGTTTCCTTCGTGGCACTTTGAGGCTGAGGCCAGCAGTTCGTGCCTGGAATTTTCGCCTGGTATGGTTAAGGCTTTTCTATACCCTAGGCCAGGTTATGTTCCTAAGGTCCCTACTAATGTTGTTAGACCTACGGTTCTGCAGGCTTTCTGTCCTCCTCCATCTGTCGTCAGACCAGGAGAAACTTAATTTGCTCTGCCCAGTGAGGGCGTTAGACGCTTATGTCCACAGAGCTGCCCTGTGGAGGAAATCAGAACATTTATTTGTATGTTTCGGGCCACCCAGGAAAGGGTGTCCTGCGTCTAAATAGAGAATGAGCAAGTGGGTGGTCGAGGCTATCTCACTTGCTTATGAGTCGGCTGGTCAGCCTTCACCTTTGGCTGTACGAGCCCGCTCTACTAAGAGTATGGCTGCATCCAAAGCTTTATTGTCAGGAGTTTCCCTGAGTGAGGTTTGTGATGCGACTGGATGGTCTTCACCGTGCAGGTGCTCTCGTCCGCTGTGCGCTAGATCTCACATGACGGTCACTTGCTCCTATGGCGACGTGGGTATTCGCGTTCCCACAGCGTTTGACGCAGCTCGAAGTTCCCTTGAAAGGGAACGTCTCGGTTACGTATGTAACCCTAGTTCCCTGATAGGGAACGAGACGCTGCGTCGTTCTGCCATACTCCCGGCATTCCCGTTAAGCGCTCCTTCAGGCCTATCAGAAGCTGATGCGCTTGTGTTTTTGGGGTGCTTCATAGTTTCCTGGTCGATGACGTCACCCGCCTATGACGTTCCGTCTCTCCATTGGGCTGATTCCATACGTGCTTCATGACGCACAACGCAGGGGCGTTCCCACAGCGTTTGACGCAGCGTCTCGTTCCCTATCAGGGAACTAGGGTTACATACGTAACCGAGACGTTCATGCTCATCGTCTCCAAATCATGACCAGAGGCGGATAAATATATTAAGTCTGCTGTTTAAAACAAATAAAGCACCAAAATAGAGGAGAATAGTTATGCGCGAACAGCAGCATATTCGTGCAGTGCGCATGTCAAAAAATCAATTCCGATTTGAATCTTGTGACATATAAACGCGCACATCAACCCGATTACTTTATTTATCGTTCATGTAAACACCGTGTTCGAATTCATCAATCGGATTGATTTCATTCCGATTGAACCATGTAAACGCAGCTAGTGTTCCCAACAGGCTGACTAACGTAACAAAGAGTTAAAAGAACCAAGTGGAATAATGAGAATAAGCTCTTCAAAAAACGCAACCTCTCTGAATAATGTGGGGTAGACACATGACATGCATGATTTGTAAATAAACACATTAATGTAAATACATTGTCTAACTCTCAGCCTGTTATTTGAAGTAAAAAAAAAAAATGAAATCACATTATTTGTTGCAATGCAGTTTGAGACATTCACTGTTGTTTTGTACCTTAATTCATTATATTGCAGATGTGTGAAAATAAAACTTATTCTGGATATTCTGGTTGTATTTCAATTTCATTAGTATTGCATTTCGGTATTATTGTAATTGTACTTTAGTTGTATTATGTATTGCAGTGCTACCACAGTTATAGTATTATTGTAGTACTACTTCATTTAAAAAAATACCGCAGTGTTATTGTTGCACTACTTCAGTTGTATTGCAGTAAAAAATGTTTTTAAAAATGTATACGTTACAAAAACTGCAGTATTACTTCTAAAAAAACTGCACTGTAAAAAATGATCGTGATTTTAACGGTAAAAGACTGTAAAAATGCTACAGTGAAAAACTGTTAATTGGTTAACAGAAAGTTTCCTTACTATATACGGTAAATAACTGTGATATAAATAATGATACATTTAATGTAATTTTACTGTATAATACAGTTAAATTTACAGTTTTTGGAAGGGAAAAAGAACAAGTCATTGCATAATTTACAGTGAAAAAATGTAAATTGACATTCCCACAATTCCCTGCATGACACTTCACATTTGATGTATTTTGTTTTTAAATAACTGTTTCTTCATAATTTTCTTAGTTTTTTTTTCCTAATCAGTTATGTACATTAGGGGTTTATGTTACATTTAATGTAATGACACTGACCAGCTAAGACCGACACTGACCAGCTAAGACCGACACTGACCAGCTAAGACCAACACTGACCAGCTAAGACCGACACTGACCAGCTAAAACCAACACTGACCAGCTAAGACCAACACTGACCAGCTAAGACCAACACTGACCAACACTGACCAGCTAAAACCAACACTGACCAGCTAAGACCAACACTGACCAGCTAAGACCAACACTGACCAGCTAAGACCGACACTGACCAGCTAAAACCAACACTGACCAGCTAAGACCAACACTGACCAGCTAAGACCAACACTGACCAGCTAAAACCAACACTGACCAGCTAAGACCAACACTGACCAGCTAAGACCAACACTGACCAGCTAAAACCAACACTAACCAGCTAAGACCGAGACCGACACTGACCAGCTAAGACCGACACTGACCAGCTAAGACCAACACTGACCAGCTAAGACCGAGAGCGACACTGACCAGCTAAGACCAACACTGACCAGCAAAGACCAACACTGACCAGCTAAAACCAACACTTACCAGCTAAGATCGAGACCGACACTGACCAGCTAAGACCGACACTGACCAGCTAAGACCGAGAGCGACACTGACCTAAGACCGACACTGACCAGCTAAGACCAACACTGACCAGCTAAGACCGAGACCGACACTGACCAGCTAAGACCAACACTGACCAGCTAAGACCAACACTGACCAGCTAAAACCAACACTGACCAGCTAAGACCGAGACCGACACTGACCAGCTAATACCGAGACCGACACTGACCAGCTAAGATCGAGAGCGACACTGACCTAAGACCGACACTGACCAGCTAAGACCAACACTGACCAGCTAAGACCGAGACCGACCCTGACCAGCTAAGACCAACACTGACCAGCTAAGACCAACACTGACCAGCTAAGACCAACACTGACCAGCTAAGACCAACACTGACCAGCTAAAACCAACACTGACCAGCTAAGACCGAGACCGACACTGACCAGCTAATACCGAGACCAACACTGACCAGCTAAGACCGAGAGCGACACTGACCTAAGACCGACACTGACCAGCTAAGACCAACACTGACCAGCTAAGACCGAGACCGACCCTGACCAGCTAAGACCAACACTGACCAGCTAAGACCAACACTGACCAGCTAAAACCAACACTGACCAGCTAAGACCGAGACCGACACTGACCAGCTAAGACCGACACTGACCAGCTAAGACCAACACTGACCAGCTAAGACCAACACTGACCAGCTAAAACCAACACTGACCAGCTAAGACCAACACTGACCAGCTAAGACCAACACTGACCAGCTAAGACCGACACTGACTAGCTAAGACCAACACTGACCAGCTAAGACCAACACTGACCAGCTAAGACCAACACTGACCAGCTAAGACCAACACTGACCAGCTAAGACCGACACTGACCAGCTAAGACCCACACTGACCAGCTAAGACCAACACTGACCAGCTAAGACCGACACTGACCAGCTAAGACCCACACTGACCAGCTAAGACCAACACTGACCAGCTAAACAAGTGTTCAAAACCCCTCTAAAACCAGCCTGATAAACCAGCTATGACCAGGCTGGGAGACCAGCTAAAACCAGCCTGACCATCTTAGGCTGATTAAAGCTGGATTTTTCAGCAGGGAAACGTTTGTTTTCCACCAAGAAACTTTCGCTCGCAAAAATCTCATAAGGTTTTGAAATATGAATGAATGTAAATTAGATCATACCAAAAATGAATATATTTTTAATTTACAATTTTAATTGTTTTATTAAACCTGCCATTTAAAAAGAGCGTAGAAGAAATTGTAAAATGTACTGCCTTTCTGTTACGCAAAGAATTTTTTTTTTTATGGACTGACAAAGAGTAAATTGTTGGTATATTTTCAAATTGAAATAAGTGTATTGGAAATGTCAATCAACAAGATGTTGAGTTTAGTGAACAATGTTTGTCCAGTAAAGGGTTGAGGAGCCGACCAATGACAAGTTCCCAGCATGCTCCTCTCATGAATATGATTAAATACTCGCTAACTCTGCATTATATGTTCATATATACACACTGCTATCATTACATATAGATAAACTAGCTTATATCACTGATATATGACAATATTCATAAAAAGTTAAAGGAAAAGCAGAGACTTCAGTTTGTAACCAGCACACAGAAAGCCTGTAGCTCGAATACACTGTAAAAAATTATCATATTTTTAACGGTAAAAAATGCTACAGTGCAAAACTGTTAATTGGTTAACAGAAAGTGTACTTACTATATACGTAAATAACTGTGATGAATTCTAGCGGTACATTTAATGTAATTTTACTGTAAAATACCGTTAAATTTACAGTTTTTGAAAGTGAAAAGAACAACTCGTTGTATAATTTACAGTGAAAAAACGTAAATTGACATTCCCACAATTCCCTGGATGACACTTCACATTTGATTTATTTTTGTTGAAATAACTATGTTTCTTCTTAGTTTTCTTAGTTATTTTCTAATAAGTTATGTACATTAGGGTTTTATGTTACATTTAATGTTGTTAAATTAATGTTTATTGCATTTTTTAAATTTCATGTGTGTTACCATGATGGTGTTTAATGTTTGTGTGAATAACACTGTGCAGCTTCAATATAATAGTATTAACTCTCTTGTGGAAGATTGCTTGTGATCAGTTTTCCACAAGAGAAAAATATCACATTTTTTCTTATGCGCGAGCAGTCGGTGTTTGTGTTTGGAAGCTCTGTCGAATCGATTCATTAATCCTTGATTTTCTTCTTTACCACTCATTTATAAACAAGCACTTTCTATTTTTATATCATGGGAACTTATCCTCGATACTATTCCTTATAAAAAAAAACTTAAAAAAAACAATCGGATTGCTTTGATATTGCTACTTAGACCCAACTTTGCGAATCTCGGCTACTAGCCTTTAGTCCGCTAGCATTTCACGCGTGGCCTCGCGCTTATTGACCGTCTGATTTTACACCCGCTTAACTGAAAGGATACAGGTTATATCCGGCATTTCAGTCCTAAATTAGTAGTGATATTGGTAGTATCACTACTAATTTACTGTTCATCTGTTATGGCGAACATATCAGATGTGTGTCTAACGTTACCTCTGAGTGCAGGTGAGGACACATTCGAGCTGATTTCGGTACGATTGGAGCTGGAATCGGTGGAGAAACAGATCCGTGGTCTGCTGGAGAGGCAAGCCGAGCTGCGGGATCGGCGATGAGCGCTTGAAACGTCACGCGCCGGTGCTCACAAGTCAGTGGTTAGTAACTTTTTGACTCCGACTTCCTCTACTCCGTGCGTTTCTCTGCCCAGGAGGACGCGATCATCTCTGGCTTCATTCACTCCGGCACCTACACAACACCATGGACCCTGGGTGATCCCACAGCGGAAGACACGAGCCAGGACCAGAGCAAGAACCTCTCCGCCCCTCCCGGTCTTCGAGATCTCCACCCGGAACCGCTTCTCCCCTCTTCGCGAGTCGGAACGCGACGACGCCGTGATCATCGGCACTTCCATGGTCCGTCATGTCCGCGCTACCTCAGGTAAGGGTAAGGTCACTGCCTTCTTGGTGCTCGTGTTCTTGATGTCGCCGCACAGGTTCCCGAGATCCTGAACGGTGACGAGCGCGTCGGAGCCGTTGTCCTCCATGCGGGAACGAACTACATCAGGCTGCGGCAGACGGAGGTTCTGAAGAAGGACTACAGGAGCCTGATCGAGACGATACGCAGCACAGCGCCTGAGGCAACGATCATCGTGTCTGGACCCCTTCCCACGTACCGACAAGGACAAGAAAGGTTCAGTAGACTATTTGCTCTAAATGAATGGTTAATGAAATTGTGTAATGAACAGAAACTGCTCTTTGTAAATAATTGGAATCTGTTCTGGGAGCGACCTAGGCTCTTCCGTTCTGATCGCCTTCACCCCAGCAGAATCGGAGCGGCTGTTTGTCGGACAACATCTCCAAGACGTTACACACCGTATGACTAGAAAATCAAATTCCAAATCACAGTCTTTGCTGTGCCAATTTAATTGATATAAGTAGTGTAGAACATTATATAGAAACTGTGTCTATTCCTCGTTTAGTGAGGCCAAACAATAAATCTACTGTAGGATCTAGGAAAAATCTTATTGTATTTAAACCTGAAAATCTAAATATCAGTGAACAAAAACAATTTCTAAAACTAGGTCTTCTAAACATTAGATCGCTCACACCTAAGGCGGTTATTGTGAATAAAATGGTCACAGATAATAGCTTCTATGTACTTTTCCTTACTGAAACCTGGCTTAAACCAAATGAGTATTTCGGTCTAAATGAGTCTACTCCGCCAGGATACTGTTATAAGCATGAGCCCCGTCTGATCGGTCGTGGGGGCGGTGTTGCAACAATCTATAGAGATATTCTTAATGTTACTCAGAAAACAGGTCACAGGTTTAATTCGTTTGAAGTACTTGTGCTAAATGTTACGCTCTTAGATGTAAGAAAGAAATCCCTATTATCTCTAGCCTTGGCTACTGTATATAGACCTCCAGGGCCATATGCTGATTTCCTAAAAGAGTTTGCAGACTTTCTCTCAGATCTATTGGTCAATACCGATAAAGCAATAATAGTTGGAGATTTTAACATACGTAGATAACACAAACGATGCGTTAGGGACTGCGTTTACAGATTTATTAAACTCCTTTGGGGTCAAGCAGAATGTCAGTGGTCCCACTCATCGTCTAAATCATACACTAGATTTAATTATATCATATGGAACCTATTTTACCGATATAGATATTATACCGCAAAGTGACGATCTCACTGATCATCACATGGTAACTTGTATAATACGTACTGCTGAAATTTGTCATGTTGCGCCGCGTTATCGACCAGGCAGAACAATCCTTCCAACCACTATAGATAGATTCTCAAATAGCTTACCTGATCTATCTCAGCTGCTCAGTGAACCCAAACAAACAGATGAACTAGAGGAAATGACTAGCAGTTTGAGCACCATTTTCTCTAGTACATTAGATATTGTTGCACCAATTAGATTGAAAAAGGTTAGAGAGAAAACTAAAGCACCCTGGTACAACAGTGTTACGCATGATATCAAGAGAGAAACTCGTAACCTAGAGCGTAAATGGAAACAAACTAATTTAGAGGTCTTTAGAATCGCGTGGAAAGACAGTGTGTCACGTTATAAAAAGGCTCTAAAAGCAGCCAGGGCTGAGCATCTCCGCAAACTAATAGAAAATAACCAAAATAATCCAAGGTTTTTATTTAACACCGTGGCTAGACTAACAAATAAACAGACATCGCCAGAGCAAAATATTCCATTACAGTATAGCTGTAATGATTTTATGAACTACTTCAATGAGAAAATAGAAAGCATCCGAAACACAATTGTAAATGTACAATCCTCTATGGCAGCGATTCCCAAACTGTGGTCCGCGAGGGTACTGCAGGTGGTCCGTGAAAAGGCAAAATAAAATATAAAATAATATTTTTTTACCTTCATTTTACCAGGAAATTCCCATAAAAAAGTAAAAAGAATATGTAGGCCTATATTTATATAAAATGTAAATTAAATTGTCAAGTTATTGTGTGATTACTAAAATAGGCTAGTGGCGCTTGGCCGTGACGTTCAAGCTCAGTGTCGTCAGAACCACAACATGGATCGGTGGATAGCAACAGGTTAGGTGAGCATTTATTTAGTTGTTTGTTTTTAATATAGGCCTATATTAGACAGACGATACAAATAGTGATGGCCAAATGAAGCGTTTCGAAGCATTATTGCTTTCCGATACAATTGTGTCGAAAATGGTTCATTACTCGAAGCCTCATTCAGATAGAAATTGCAGCACCATCTCCTGGTGAAGTAAATGTAATGCAACAAAGCTGACAACCATAAAATGCCAGAAGGCTTATGTTAACGCCCCGTTTATGACGTGTTTACCGAGGCGATCAAAGCTGAAACAGTGTAGTGCTGTGAAACTCATTTATGTGTTTTTATGTGTACTCATTAACAGTTTAGGCCTATATGAAACGAAATGTTTATAAATGGAATGAATAAGGCCTGTTATTTTAATTTCCAGTTAATGTTAGTTTCTTGATCTCGTATTTCTGAAATGTTTTGCGGATGTGCTATTAAGTGGACAAACTCAAGCCTACTTTTTGAGGACTTACGTTAATAATCCCCTAAAATCGCCAAAGGTTTTGAAATGCGGACTATATCCAAGTGTTCTTATTACTGTATAAATTTATACTCCATTGCTATGGAAATAAGCCTGTTGTTCAAATGAACATGATTATGCCCTCGGGCGCTTGAGTAAATAATAAAAAAAAAAATGTGGCAGCCGTTGTGTGAAGTAAACTGTCTTTAACAAGCTTGTTGTACTGATGTGATGACCAGTTATAGTTTTAGTGCTAGTTAGCCTATTTAGAGGTGTGGATTAATCCAGGTAGGACTGTGTAGACATATTTTATTATGTGTATTATGAGGTGGTCCGCGAAAATTCTTGCTTACAAATAGAAGTCCACACACACAAAGAGTTTGAAAACCCCTGCTCTATGGTGTCTTATGATTCAGCCTCAACTATGGCCCCTCTGGAACAACTACACCGCTTTACAACTATAGGACAGGAAGAGCTAAATAAACTTATCATTGCAAACCAACAACATGTTTATTATTTCCAATACCAACTAAATTTCTGAAATAAGTGTTACCTGTAGTGGAAGAGCCTCTTCTTAATATTATTAACTCGTCTTTATCTTTAGGTCATGTTCCAAAAATATTCAAGCTGGCAGTTATAAAACCTCTCATTAAGAAACCGCAATTAGATCCAAATAACTTAGCAAATTACAGACCCATTTCAAATCTTCCATTTATGTCTAAAATACTAGAAAAGACTGTGTCCGCTCAATTGTGCTCTTTCTTGCAAGAAAATAAGATATATGAAAAATTTCAGTCAGGATTCAGACCGCATCATAGCACAGAAACTGCGCTAGTTAAAATTACAAATGATCTACTCTTAGCTTCGGATCAAGGCTGTATCTCAATACTTGTCCTACTTGATCTTAGCGCCGCGTTCGACACTATAGATCATAAAATACTCTTGGATCGACTACAAAACTACACTGGTGTTCAGGGACAGGCATTAAGCTGGTTTAGATCGTACTTATCTGACCGTTATCATTTTGTCTCTTTACACGGGGGAAAATCAAAGTTAACGTCAGTAGACTACGGAGTACCGCAAGGATCGGTGCTAGGCCCTCTGCTATTCTCAATATATATGCTGCCACTTGGTAATATTATAAGAAAACATGGAATTAATTTCCACTGTTATGCTGACGACACTCAATTATATATTTCATCACGACCAGATGAAAACATTACCTCATCTAAATTGACAGAATGTCTCAAAGATATAAAATGCTGGATGACGCGTAATTTCCTGCTATTAAACTCAGATAAAACGGAGGTATTACTTATTGGTCCAAAAAACTACACACAAAACCTCTTACAATACGACTTTAATATAGAAGGATGTCCTGTTACTTTTTCCACTACAGTAAAAGACCTGGGTGTTATACTAGACCGCAACTTGTCTTTCGAAAATCATATTTCATCTGTTACAAGAACAGCCTTTTTCCACCTTAGAAACATTGCTAAATTACGTAACATGCTATCTGTTTCTGATGCAGAAAAGTTAGTTCATGCATTCATGACCTCGAGACTAGATTACTGTAATGCCTTATTAGCTGGTTGTCCTGCATCCTCAATAAACAAGCTACAGTTAGTGCAAAATGCAGCCGCTAGAGTTCTTACTAGATCAAGAAAATATGATCATATAACACCGATTCTATCATCTCTGCACTGGTTACCTATCAAGTTCCGTATCAATTACAAAGTACTACTTCTGACCTATAAAGCCCTTAATGGTTTAGCTCCTATGTACTTAACGGACCTTCTTTCGCCCTACAATCCACCGCGTTCTCTAAGATCACTAAATTCAAGGCTTCTGGTCATTCCTAGGATATCGAAGTCCACGAAAGGAGGGAGGGCATTCTCGCATTTAGCTCCAAAACTCTGGAATAGCCTTCCCGATACGGTCCGATGCTCTGACTCGCTGACACAGTTTAAAACTAGACTAAAGACGTGTCTCTTTAGTCAAGCATTCACATAATGCTTACCTTTTAGTCCTCTGCTATGCCATACGGAACCGTTTGCCACTGAAACTGCTTAACGCACCAGTGGGGCTCGACAGCCTTATAGACAAACGGGTCGGTCCGTATGGTTGCGGTTGGGTTGCGGAGAGTTTGGGTTGCGGAGAGTTGTGAGATTATGGTTTTCTAACACCTACTCCCGTGTAATGGAAATCATTATGAACATCAGCTATGCTAATTATTTCCCATCTGCCTTTCTGCTGTTATCTCGGGACGCTTGTCCCGAGAAAAAATGGCGTTCGTAGGCTCCAGTTTTGTATCCTGCCTCTCACGGGGATTTCGGATGCCCCAACCCCTGTGAAGAGACGACTCAACGCCTGCGAAGAGACGACTCAACGCCGGCGATATGTTATCCCCTTAATATTACATGATTAACTAAATGTATTTTTTCTAGATACTTCTGATATGCACTTACTGTAAAGCTTCTTTAAAACCCTATGATTGTTAGCCAGAGGAGAACTGGCCCCTGACTAGCCTGGGTTCTCCCAAGGTTTTTTTCTCCATCCAATCTGATGGAGTTTTGGTTCCTTGCCACTGTCGCCTTGCTTTTGGCTTGCTTAGTTGGGGATATTTAATATTCAACAATATTATTGAACTGTGTTGTACTACTTTCATGTTATCACTGTGAAGCTGCTTTGATGCAATCTGTATTGTGAAAAGCGCTATATAAATAAATGTGACTTGACTTGACTTGACTATATATGCTGCCTCTTGGTAATATTATAAGAAAACATGGAATTAATTTCCACTGTTATGCTGATGACACTAAATTATATATTTCATCACGGCCAGATGAAAACACTAACTCATCAAAATTGACAGTGTCTTAAAGATATAAAATGCTGGATGACGCGTAATTTCCTGCTACTAAATCCAGATAAAACGGAGGTATTACTTGTTGGTCCAAAAAACTAGCCACAAAACCACTTACAATACAACTTTAATATAGAAGGATGTCCTGTTACCTTATCCACTACAGTAAAAGACCTGGGTGTTATACTAGACCGCAACTTGTCTTTAGAAAATCATATTTCATATGTTACAAGAACAGCCTTTTTCCATCTTAGAAACATTGCTAAATTACGTAACATGCTATCTGTTTCTGATGCAGAAAAGTTAGTCCATGCATTCATGACCTCGAGACTAGATTACTGTAATGCTTTATTAGCTGGTTGTCCTGCATCCTCAATAAACAAGCTACAGTTAGTCCAAAATGCAGCCGCTAGAGTTCTTACTAGATCAAGAAAATATGATCATATAACACCAATTTTATCATCTCTGCACTGGTTACCTATCAAGTTCCGTATCAATTACAAAGTACTATTACTGACTTATAAAGCCCTAAATGGTTTAGCTCCTGTGTATTTAATGGACCTTCTATCGCCCTACAATCCATCTTGTTCTTTAAGATCTTTAAATTCGAGGCTTCTGGTCATTTCTAGGATATCTAAGTCCACTAAAGGAGGGAGGGCGTTCTCACATTTAGCTCCTAAACTCTGGAATAGCCTTCCTGATATTGTTCGAGGCTTTGACTCGCTGTCCCAGTTTAAAACTAGATTAAAGACGCATCTCTTTAGCCAAGCATTTACATAATGCTTACCTTTTATAATACTGCTGAATCAGATCAAATGCATTTAATACTATAAAACTTGAAGAGACTGTAGGTTATCTGTATAGGTTGCATAGTATTTACAGTCATTACGTTCCTGTGTATATTGCGTGAATGACGGGTGGTTGGGCAGATATTGTGTTGCGGTAGGTAGTATGCCATACGGAACCGTTGTCCACTGAAACTGCCTATTCACGCACCAGTGGGGCTCGACAGCCTTAGTCAACGGGTTGGCGCGTATGGTTGGGTTGCGGAGAGATTGTGAGATTGTGGTTAGGTCTCAGCAGCAGGAGGGACGTAGAGGTCAGTAAGCTGGGCTGAGTTGAGTGGGGGACGGAGGGGGGTGATTTTGGGAAGCAAGAGTCACTGTCTTCATGTTTTATCATTTACGACTGTGCTATGGAAATTATCATTATGAACAGCAGCTACGCTAATTATTTTCCCTTTGCTTTTCTGCTGTTATCTCGGGACGCGAGTCCCGAGAAAATGGCGTTCGTCAGCTCCAGTTTGTATCCAGCCTCTCACGGAGACTTCAGATGCTCCAATCACAAAGCCTGTGAAGTGACGACTCAACACGGGCGATATGGACTCTCTATGGTGGACGGCACTGATCCTCAACTACTCGTCTTAAGACCGGCGTGATTACTTGGACTTCCAAAAAATACTCTAAATGTTCCGATCCAATCTGACTTGTAATGCTGCCCGAATCATGCACTGTTCCTTCGTTGGCCAGAGAAGAACTGGCCCCCCGACTGAGTCTGGTTTCTCCCAAGGTTTTGTTCTCCATTCTGTCACCTGATGGAGTTTTGGTTCCTTGCCACTGTTGCCTTGGCTTTTGGCTTGCTTAGTTGGGGACATTTAATATTCAATAATATTATTGATCTGCCTTACTTAAGGTGGACGTTGACGCAATTTTGTTTTAGAAACAAACTTTGTTATATTGTTTTCATGTTATCACTGTGAAGCGCTTTGATACAATCTGTATTGTAAAAAGCGCTATATAAATAAAGGTGACTTGACTTGACTTGACTTGTGATGAGCTTTGATATATCATGTGACTCTCATCACTGCTGTGTTGATTGTTGGTTGTCAGTGTATTGCAATAGTACAAAACAGATATAAATACTTCAATAGGTTGGTAAATTATCATTATATCAGTTAATAAATTACGGTTTATTACTGTAAATTTGAAGTTAAGTCTGCAAAACCAAAAACGTTGACATCGTATTTTTGACGGTATAGTTCTGGTAACCACAGCTGCCAGTTTTTTTCTGTAAAAACAACGGGATTTTTTTTTACAGTGTAGGAACAAATCAATAAACTTTCTCTCACTGATCCTTCTGGTTCGTATACAGTGATGATTGGTCTGATCACGCGTGTGTGTGACATGTGCAGCCGCTGTTACGACTGAGCACATCGACCTTCTGATCCAACAACCAGAAGTAATATAGTTATATGTTCATTCACAATGTAAAAATGTTACATCAGTTGAAAAACCTATATAACCTGTAGATACAAAAATGTACTTTATTTTATGAGAAATATTATAGCTGTTTGAATTGCCGTAAACTTAATCTCTTCAATTCTATTCAAAACTTTTCTCTGTATGTATACTTTATCACTTAAAGTATACAATCATTCTACAACCATTACTCTTCTTCCTTCATTAGTTTCTTTCTCTGATGCAACTAAGCGGCCACTCCCTGAAACCAACACGGAAGTGAATTAAACTGCAGTTCATCGATTGGCCGCTAGAGGCTGGCTGCAACGTTGAGTCAAATCTGCATCTTCCGCATGTTAAAATGCCCAACTTTACAGCAGAATAAAACATGTTTACAGCCTGGAGCAAAAAGGGGTTTTGGTCTATACAGCTAATTTTGCCCTTCATGACGACTGTGAGAGGGTTACCGCTGGACACTGCTAGCCATTTGTCTGTTAGCTGTCACTTCACCTCAGATAATTCCCGCTGCTGTACTTGCCATCTCTGCCGTGTTTGTGCTTTTTCCGGGATTATTTCATACAATTTAATACACGCATTATACCTTCGCCCTCGCCGTTGGTTTCCGTCGTTGTCGAGTATGGAGAGAACAACCAGCACTGTATTTCCAGTTGTTTTCCTCTGTGAACATGCATTCATGGATGTCTCACAATTTTGTTGCTTTTTGGAGTTCAGATTTCAAAACGTCTATAGATATAGAGACCGCACTCGTTTTGCGCTACTGATGCTCTCACAGAACAGATAGACTATAAGCATATAAGCATGAATAAAGTTTTCTACGAACTTGATGTGCGATGCGGCGCTGACTGACATGTATGCGCATGAATCACTATCTCACACACACACACACACACACACACACTCAGAGCAATATTGTAAGTTACTTCATGATAATACATTTTTAAATAGCAGAATAATAATACATGACGATACACAGTCTCACTTTAGCTATGTCTTTTAACTATTGTAGTATTTCGAAGGGAAAAAACATGAACTTTAACTATTGGCTTGACTTCTTCAAGTCAGCTGTCACTTTAGCACGAGGCTAGTAGCATATAGCATTAGCTTCTTAGCCTGAGCTAACTCGATCGCGTCGAGCTAGGGGGCGTGGTCCCAGCTCCACCCAAGCCCCGCCCCTTTGCCCATTCTCAGTTATCCGGGAGTGACGCGCTGCCAAGATGGGGACGCCGGCTCCGCCGGCTCCGCCCACTTTAGGCTTTAGACAACGCTCTGCAGAAACCTACGGGTGACGTCACGGACACTACGTCCATATTATTTTTACAGTCTATGGATTCAACACACAAAAAAAATTATGGCTAGCTTAGGTCAGCATATACGGTGAGCGGCAAAGGACATAATCGTCAGCCATGGGTTTAACATGCAATCAAACCTGTGTGACCATAGGAAACCTTATTATTATTATTATCTTTTATTTTGAATTAAGAATGTTTAATCAGAGAGAAAAATACGGAGCCCCTAAAGGAAGAAAAAATATAAGATGAGAGGGAAAAAAAATGTCAATGCTTTTGCGTTCCCCCAAGAAACTCTGCGTTCGCTCAAAAAAAAGTTTGTTTTCCGTCAAGAAACTTTCACTCGCAAAGGTTTTGTGAGCGGACGCAGTTTCTCGCAAAGTTTTTGAAATATGACAGTGAAAGAAGTAAATTAGATCAACCCAAGTATAAATATATTTATAATTTTTAATTTACAATTAATTTTTTTTTTACTAAACGTACCATTTAAAAAGAGTGTACAAGTAGTTGTGAAATGTACAGCCTTTGTTACGCAAAGATTTTTTTATTTATGGACTGACAAAGAGTAAATTGTTGGTATATTTTCAACTTAAAATAAGTGTATTGGAAATGTCAATCAACAAGATGAAGTGTTTAGTGAACAATGTTTGTCCAGTAAAGGGTAAAGGGTTGAGGAGCCGACCAATGACAAGTTCCCAGAATGCTCCTCTCATGAATATGATTAAATACTTGCTAACTCTGCATTATATGTTCATATATACACACTACTATCATTACATATGGGAACTAGCTTATATCACTGATATATGACAATATGCATCAAATGTCAAAGGAAAGCAGAGACTTCAGTTTGTAACCAGCGCAAACTAGCGCTGGCTGGTCTTCCAGCTTGCTCTGTCAAACCTCTACAATTGATCCAGAACGCTGCAGCCAGAGTAGTCTTTAATGAGCCGAAGAGAGCACACGTCACTCCTCTGCTCACAAAATTGCACTGGTTGCCAGTTGCCGCTCGCATCATACTGTTGTCGACTACATGCTGCTTCTTGTCTGGTGGCTGGTGTTGCCAGATTGGGTGTTTTTTTCGCTACATATTAAGGCCTGTTTACGTGTGTTTTAGCCGGGTTTTCTTCTGGAAGGCTCTATAGAAATCTGGCACCCTATTAAACCAACTAAAATTGAGAGCGTGTGTTCACAGACACCAGAATGAATGAGTTCACAGTAACGTTCATCAGGCAGTAATACAGTACGTTCAGTTCACGTTCGCCCAAAATATGAACGAGTTCATGAACTATCGTTCAATGAACGCGCTCAGCACAACATTGATTACAGTGTAACCCTGAGATGTTCTCTTTCCAATGGGAACTCGCACTGCATCCTAGGACACTAATGAGACTGCTCTGCTCTAAGTAATTGAAGCTCTGAGACTGGCAAGAGCAGCTTCCAAATCCTCAGTCCTCATCCTGCTGGATCTGTCTGCTGCTTTTGACACTGTTAACAACCAGATCCTCCTGTCAATCCTAAAGATGAAGGGCATCTCGGGAACTGCACTCCAATGGTTCGAGTCTTACCTCTCAGGTAGATCCTTTAGGGTGTTGTGGAGAGGTGTGGCATCTAAGACCCAACATAAAAATACTGGGGTGCCTCAGGGCTCAGTGCTTGGACCACTCCTCTTCTCCATCTACATGACATCACTAGGATCTGTGATTCAGAAACATGGCTTTTCCTATCATTGCTACGCTGATGACACACAACTCTACCTCTCATTCCAGCCTGATGATCCGACGGTAGCTGCTCGCATCTCAGCCTGCCTGAAAGACATTTCTGGCTGGATGAAGGACCACCACCTTAAACTAAATCTTGCGAAGACAGAGCTACTTGTGGTCCCGGCCAACCCAACACTTCATCACAACTTCTCCATTCAGCTAGGCTCGTCATCCATAACTCCATCAAGGTCAGCTAAGAACCTTGGGGTTGTAATTGATGATCAGTTGAAATTCACAGACCACATTGCTAGAACTGCCCGGTCCTGCAGATTTGCCTTGCACAACATTAGGAGGATCAGGCCCTTCCTTACAGAGCATGCTACACAACTCCTTGTCCAAGCACTTGTTTTATCCAGACTGGACTATTGTAATGCTCTCCTGGCTGGTCTTTTGACAGAAAATCTGCTGCGAGGTTCAGAACCCCTGGGACATGAACCGCTCTTAGAGATAGGAATCTGCTCTGAGACAACAGGAGAAGGTGACGCGCATGCTTGTCTAGGGTGCGCGACCGAGAACCTCCCTGCCGGTTCACATGAGACACCACTGCCATGTTGTCTGTTCTGACAATGACATGGTGACCCTCCAGAAGAGGGAGGAAATGATGCAGAGCCAGAAAAACGTCTCTTAACTCCAGGAAGTTTATGTGCCAAGAGAGAGCCTATCCGGTCCAGACCCCACACGCTGGTCTGCCCTCGAAAACCGCTCCCCAGCCGGTGAGAGAGGCATCCGTCGTAATCATCTGGCGACGAGACACCGCACCCATGCTGACCCCTTTCCGAAGAAAAAGAGGGTCCCGCCAAACTGACAGGGCTCGAAAGCAACTGCGCGATACCTTCATTAGGCGAAGGGTTGACCCGGAGGTTCAAACCCCTAAGAGTTTCATCCACCACATGAAGGGTCTCATGTGGAGTAGGCCCAGCGGTAGCACGGAGGAGGCCGCGGCCATAAGGCCCAGCATCCTGCGGCAGGTGCCCACAGACACATGATGGCCTAGCAAAAAACGAGCCAAGCATGTCATCAAGCTGGAAATCCGTGCAGGGGCCAAGCGGGCCTGCATGAGAACGGAATCCATGTTCACCCCCAAGAAAACGGTGCTTTGAGCCGGAGCAAGAACACTCTTCTCCGAGTTCAACCTCAAACCGAGAGACTGGATATGACTCAGAACGATGTCTCTGTGGTGGGCCACTGGCTTCCTGGACTGGGCTAAAATGAGCCAATCGTCCAGGTAATTTAGAACACGGATGCCCTGGAGCCGCAATTGGGCCAGAGCTGCATCCATGCACTTTGTAAATGTCCTCGGGGCCAGAGATTGGCCGAAGGGAAGGACCCTGTACTGGAACGCCCTTTCTCCAACGGCGAACCTGAGGAACTGCTTGTGTCGCTGTGCAACCTGGATGTGAAAATAAGCATCCTTTAGGTCTATCGTCACAAACCAATCCCCTGGCCGAATCTGAGATATGATAGCTTTCAGCGTCAACATCTTGAATTTCCCTTTGTAAAGGGCGAAGTTCAGTCGGTGGAGGTCCAGTATGGGACGCAAACCGCCGCCCTTCTTCGGGACCAGGAAGTAACGGCTGTAAAAGCCCCGCTCGGTTTCCCCTGGAGTAATCTCCTCTATTGCTCCTTTGAGAAGGAGGGAAGAGATTTCCTGCTGAAGTACAGAAGCCTGAGTGGCGCTGTCTACTACAGTAGGAAACACCCTGTTGAAACCGAATTGTGCGAAGAACCCAAGACGATACCCCTGGTAAGCGCTCCCACACTGGAAGGAAATGTGATAGAGGAGGAGGGATGTTGTAATGCAGACGACATACCTGAGTGAGGGTGCCGTGTTGACGCTCCTGGAGTAAAGAGGTTGACTGTGCAGGAGGGCCATCGGCGTCCTGGCACGTGATGGGAGGCATCGATGCTGGGGTGATGGTGACCAGATCCGCCTGCTCCAGAGGAAAACGGAAAGTGCCACCGAGGATGCGGCCGGCAGTAATAGAGAGTGTGGGGGGTGAGGGGAGAAAGCAGAAAGCGTCTCCTTCCTCCCGCACCGGATTGAGTAGAGAAGGTGAAATATGGCCTGCACTTCGAGACACTCTGAGTGGCGAAGGTGACAGGGCAAGGAAAGGAGAGCTGGGAGGTGGGCAGAAACGCTTGTGCGGTCTGACCCAACCTTGAGGAAGCAGAGGAGCTCTCCTTTTTCTGACCGGAAGGTCAGGAACGGCTCTGGGCCGCCGGAGCAGTCGGTTTGTCGGACCGCTTCAACTGGAGGCGCTTGTGAGGCCGTTGACGGGGAAATGGGCGACCGCGGGCTCCCCAAACCGTGGTAGGTGGGGGATGCCCCGGTTCGCTTCTTCTGGAAGACAACTCCGGTCTATGAGAGGGACGTTCTCTGGGTCGCACCGGGAGGGGAGCAGAAGGTTCCCTAGCCCTCCTGGGCATGAACTGTCTGAACGCGGCCGATTGGGATTTGGAGGAGCGGAATTTCTCAACCACTGTGTTGACCGCCTCACCAAACAACCCCGTTTGAGAAATGGGGGCGTCCAAGAGGAAAACCTTCTCTTTGTCACGGATCTCCGTGAGATTAAGCCACAAGTGGCGCTCCACCGCAACAGAACCAGCCATAAAGCGACCTATAGCGTGTGCGGTATGCTTGGTGGCTCTTAAGGCTAAATCCGTAGCCTTACGAAGCTCCTTGACCGCTTCAGGGGTCACGCCGTCGCCCTCGTCCATTTCCTTCAGGACGTCCGCCTGGTAGGCCTGAAGAATGGCCATAGTGTGCAGGCTCATGCCTGCCTGCCCAGCCGCCATGTGGGATTTCCCAATGAGAGAGGAAGTAGTCCTACATGCTTTAGAAGGGAGGAGGGAGCGCGACTTCCAGGACGGCGCAGACGACGGAGCAAGATGGTCGGCTAAAGTTTCCTCAATCGCCGGAATGGCGGAATAGCCCTGTTCCACAGAGCCTACCAGGTTGGTGAATTCAGCAGCAGCCGCATTAGTGAGGCGCGAAGAGAAAGGCTGCTTCCAGGATCTGGAGATCTCATAATGCAGATCACTGAAAAATGGCAGCTTCCTCCGTTGAGGCCTAGAATTAGGGCCACTGAGAAGGGCCTTTCGTCGAGTTTCGACGACTGAGACTCACGTGGCTCGTCGGGCCAATCAATAGTGAGCTTCTCCGTAGCGCGCGAAAGCACGTCAACGAGCTTCGCGTAGGCCGCAGTAGGCCGCGCTTCCTGGCCGCTCGGCGGGATAACCCTCGTCGCGTGCTCCCGGGCTGGGGCGCAAATAATCGTGTGAAAATTCGACTGGCATGCCTCGCCCGTGCCGAGGGGAGGGAGGGAGAGAAAGAGCGGGGCTCGTCTGCTCGAACTCCACATCCACAAGCTCTACATCCGAACCCCAAGTCGCGGATCCTCGAGAGGCCTCGGCAGCGCGACAGGGGGAGACGAATGATTCCCTCTCAAAGACTGCGAGCCGCGATTTGAGGGTTTTGAGCAACAAATTTTCACAGAATTTGCATTTAGACGATCCTATAACTGCCTCACGTGTGAAAAACCCAAACATTTAACGCACCTACTGTGTGGGTCGTTGTTAGCGATGTAACGAGCACATGGCGGAGTACAGCGTCTGTAATCCATGGCAACTTCACCGTAAGGAGAAACAGAGTTCCGCTTGAACAGTCGCAGAAGCGCCGAGAATAATCCTTATATGTATTTGTAGCTCAGAAAAATCACGAGCGAAGGCCAACGTGACCGCTTCGTTCTGAAGGTAGAGAAATCTGAGGAGCAGATGGCGCGCGCGCGAATATGTAATGATGCGACGTAAGAGCGTCGGTGCGGAGCCATATCGCGCGGACGCCATCAGCCAATAAATTGGCGTGATTCTATAAGGCTTCAGACAATCGGCACATTCAGAGAATATCCCACTGCGCTTTCCGCAGCGTTGAGTGAACCTATGAAAGAGAACACCTTTTACAAACAACTGCTAATGTTTCATTGAAGCTGTAATCCATTTATTGCAATTAACAAATCATACAACATCATTAAATATGAGGGATCTTTATAATACGTGATATTATATTAAATTGTAGGGTTTGTATTGTTTGTTTTATAGACAGCTTCATTAATCAGACCAATAAGAGACTTTAAATACAACTCTTCCTTTTTATTATACAAACGTGTCATGAAATGTGTATAAATGCACATATAATGAATGTATGCCATAAAGACTTTCCAAGTCCGGGAAACAGGGCTCAAGTCTCGAGTCATTGGTGTCCAAGTCGAGTCTCAAGTCTTCTTTGATTATGACGAGTCGAGTCACAAGTCATCAAATTTGAGACTCAAATTCAAGTCAAGTCAAAAGTCTTGCCTCGAGTCCACAACTCTGAGACGTGTAACGAAGCTTTGTTTACTGAGATCACATGACTTTGGCAGATTGATACACACTCCGAATCACTGGTTCGAATCAAATGATTTGCAAAAGTGAATGTGTGTTTGAAGTTTCAGCTCAAAATATCCCTCAGATCATGTTTATACAATGTTGTAAATGCCCATTTTTGAGTGGAAGGAAAAACTTTAAATGCAAATGAGCTGCTGCTGCTCCGCCCCCTTTCCAGAAGAGGGCGGAGCCTTTACAGCTTGTGCTGCTGATACTCTGCCGAAAACTAAAACATCTGTTTGGTTTTGATTATCATCTCTATCGCCGTCACACACACGTAACACTGCAGTCCTTCATCATCATGAGTTTATTATCTGTGTTTTAAAGTCATATCATTCTAAACTTCTGATTTATGGTTTTCTGAGCCACACATCGAAGCACGAGCACAGAAAGCTGGATATCACAGACGGAGCGTCCGAGAGTATTAAAATAAGTTCTCTTTTACTCTTATTGCGCTTAAACTGACAAACACACAAAGTTCACAAAATCAAGTCAAGTCACCTTTATTTATACAGCGATTTTACAATACAGAGTGTTTCACAGCAGCTTTACAGAAATAACAGGAAAACATTAAGAGAAGGTTCCATATAGTGTTTTGAAATAAATAAGTATTAACATTTAAAAAACACGAGCCAAACAACTAACTGAAAGCTTTCAGAAAAAAGTTCCATGAACGATGTATAAATAATGTTTTTGTGCTGATGTTTTCAGAACATTATTAAAGAGCAGAAATGTTTAAGAACGTTAGTTCATAATCTCGAGAATCTTCCCAGAACATTCCCTGTTAGCATATTTTCTCGAGGTGTCCATTATTAATGAATTGCCATGAAATATTTTACTTTCAGAGGCTGATATGAGAATATGATAGTGAATGTTGTGGTAGTAAATTTGAAATATAACTGATCAGCTCACAGTATAATTATATTGATGTGATGATTATGTGAGGCTGAATTACAGTAAGCAACATTATTGACTGTGTTCCTCCTCCAGCTGCATTGTGGGCCTTCCTAGTTCATTAGATCCAGTAGATCCAGTAGATCCATTAGATACATTAGATCCGGTACTGGAAAGTCGCCCTGTGTGAGATGATGTGGAGAACAACAGAACATCCGTCAGAAACTGAATAATATCGTGTCATGAATCTGTCAATCTGAACCTTTAACTTTAATTGTGTGAAGGATCAATAATTCCACATGTTTTACACTCATCATCATAAAGTTCACATGTATTATGTGGGATAATTGTTAATTTCTGTGCATTGTTATATAGACACAAACTGTGAACTTTTCATCACAAACTAAACTTGTGCACTTTTCCATTGTTAATGCTCATAAGAAGAGAAGTGTCTATCATACAGCATCATAGAGAGTGTGTTATTATAACGGCCTGATTTTGAGAAGTCGGCATAAATCATTCAATCTTCCCAGGAAACAAAGAAATGTTAAGAACGTTTGGTAACATTTATGAAAACATTATTTCTGAATGTCTTTTTTTATTGTTTTAAAAATATTATTCATGTTTATGTGAACGTCAGCAAAACATTAAGAGAACGTTCCATATTATAATTTTACAAACATTATGGGAACGTTACTTTTGAATTAACATTTAAAAAACACGAGCCAACAACTAACTGAAAGCTTTCAGAAAAAGTCCCATGAACAATATATAAATAATGTTTTTTTGTGCTGATGTTTTCAGAACATTATTAAAGAGCAGAAATGTTTAATGTTACTGTAAGAACGTTTGTTCATAATCTGGAGAATCTTCCCAGAACGTTCCCTGTTATTATAAAATTCTGTATAAAACTGTGATCATCACTGACACTCGACACTGTTCCTCTGTGGGGTTTAAATGTGTCACAGATATTAATAATGACATCAAATAATACAATATACATAGACTTTCAGTTTCAGAGCAGAATTCACTGAAGAATAATTCATATAAAATCACAGAGAAAACAAGCATTTGTCTTCAGTGACGACATGAAGGTCAGATTATAGATTATAAATGAACTGTTTTTACCTCTTAGACCTCCAACCATAAGCAGTGTAGGATCATGTTTATCACAATCCTCCTGTTTTCTGGTTTTGGAGAATGGTCTGTCATTTTCACCTATAAACACAACGAATGCGTGAGAAACAGTAGACATCAGTCTATGATCATCATTAAGAGCTGAACACGATCATCTCATCATTAAGAGGGTTTTTCTGTACTTAACACAATTTTACTATAAATATCATATAGCCAACAAATGATATTTCAAAAAATCTTCTTGTAGTTCAGCGTCTTTCGGTCGATCAGAGCGGAGTTTTTCCTGTTTATCAATTTCGCATATAAGAATAATTAATGTTATTATTAAATGATCACAGAAACACATATGGATATTAACACATAACTCTGAAGAGTTGGACTTACTTTGCCCTGCGCCATCGAGTCTGATCTCTCCGATCTCTCCACCGGTCATGTTCTCAGGTTCCTCCACATGTATTGATATTGTCTTTCCGTCTCTGGTAACGTTGTTTCCAAAACTTTCGCAACTCATTTTGCCGAATTAATGTAGAACTTAAAATGATTATAAAATGAATATTGCGCAGAGTTTAGTTTTACTTTCACTGATGTAACGTCGTCATCCGCTGAGAGATAGACTCCGCCCACTTTATATAACTCTCTTCTTCCGGAAGTGATTTCCTTTTTTTTTTGTCTATGTATGGGCTATGTGCATTTACATTTTTTTATTTATTTAATTACTTTGTTTGTTTATAATCTTCAATAAAAATACTGTAATAACTTGCAGGAGACAAATCCATTAAAGGCAGTTCATTTACTCAAGGAACATCAAGCCAGCAGTACACTTGAGAACAGTTCCTGGTGAAACACATGTCTACTGACAGTTTCTTCTTTGCTACTCTTAAGCCCAAAGCCAAAAAACATTAGATTGCCCCCTACAGGTTAATCTACAAAAGCTCACTCTACAACATCCCCTTCCCCCTAAGTTTACAATATAATTACCATATATGAACTTCATGTGACCACAATACTGTTACATTTTTTTTTTTTTTTTTTTTTTTTTTTACCTCATTTCATAATCTTTCAAATGACCAGGCAATTTCCTGGTTCTTTGTGACCTTCTCATAATCACAACAGGACTAACAGATTTGTCCATTTCAGTTATTATCTCAGCAGCTTGAGAAGAATCCACAGCTGCTTCAAAGGGATCGACTTCCTCCGGAATGTCCTCAGCCCCTGTTGTCTCCGTCTCTTTAGAAACCACAGAAGCAGAGTTATCAAAAAAGTCATAATCAGGAGATTTACCGTCAATTTCCTCCCCTGGACATTTCACCCGCAATTCCTGTCGGCCATGAATTTGATCCACATGTCTTCGGACCACTCTCCCATCGCCCAGCATCACTTTATAGGAAAGTGGTCCAGTCACAGTCTCTATGTTCCCCGGAATCCATTTCGGTCCATAGCTAAAGTTGCGAACCAGAACTGGATCTCCCATACCAAAACTACGTTCGTGGGCCTTCTTGTCATGATGTGCTTTTTGCTTCTGTTGTTGTTTCTGAATCTTCCTAGTCAAGTCAGGATGCATAAAGTCTAGAGAACACCGCAATTTCCGTCCTTGTAACATTTCAGCTGGAGAGAGACCGGTGGTGGTCTGAGGAGTAATCCTATAGCTGAATAACACTCGGGCCAATTTAGTTACAATCGTCCCTTCAACACATTTTTTTAGCATGCCTTTAATAATTTGTACGGCCCGTTCCACTAACCCATTACTCGAAGCATGATAAGGTGCAGAAGTAACATGCTGAACTCCATTTTTGTTCAGGAACTCTTTAACTTCAGCACTAACAAAACAAGTAGCATTATCTGATACAATAAGTTCCGGTAGTCCCTGGTTACTGAAACTTTTACGCAAACATTCAATGGTGGCAGCCGATGTGGCTGAGTTCACAGGATACACGTCCATCCATTTCGAATGTGCATCAATCAAGACCAAGAACATTTTTCCCATAAATGGTCCAGCATAATCCACATGCAATCTTTGCCATGGTTTTTCTGGCCAATTCCAAGGATGCAGTGGGGCTACAGCCGGAACGTTCCTATGCTCTTGGCACAGATGACATGTTTTAACCAACCTTTCAAGATCTTGATCTAACTTGGGCCACCATACGTAACTTCGGGCCATAGCTTTCATCCTGGACACTCCTGGGTGACACTGATGCAATTGTTTCAGGACTTCTGATCTACCCACACTGGGAATGATGACCCTGGCCCCCCAGAGCACACAACCATCCTGTACACTTAATTCATATTTTCTTGATGTAAAAGGGTCAAACTCTGCTCCAATTAACTCATGCCCACCACGTTGCACCATTTCTCTCACCCTGGATAATACCGGATCTTTTTGCGTCCACCCTCTCACTTGTTCTGCAGTTATCAAGGTTATGTCTGCATTCTCCAGCATCAGGACTCTTTCCTCCTGTTCAATGCCTGATTCCGTTGACACTGGTAACCGACTTAGAGCATCTGCATTTCCATGATCTTTGCCCGGTTTGTAGATGATGTTGTATTCATAGGCTCTTAGTGTCACAGCCCATCGCTGGATCCTAGGAGATGACATTTGGGGAACAGCTTTTAATTCATTAAATAAGGACAACAAGGGTTTATGGTCCGTAACTATAGTAAACTTCCGACCATACAAATACTTATGGAAGCGTTGTAAGCCGAACATGATGGCCAACCCTTCCTTGTCCAACTGCGAATAATTCCGCTCCGCTTGATTCAAAGTCCTTGACATAAATCCAATGGGTCTCTCACTACCATCTGGCATCTTATGCGAAAGAACTGCACCTAGGCCATAAGGAGAAGCATCACATGATAAAATCACATCCTTCTGGGGGTCATAGTGGACCAGAACTTGTACTGAGTTGATCATTTCCTTGGACTGAGCAAAAGCAGCCTCTTGTTCCTCCTCCCAGTTCCATTTTTCATCTTTTCGCAGCAATTTGTGCACAGGGGCTAAAATGGTAGACAAGTTGGGTAGGAACTTATTATAGTAGTTTAACAGTCCCAAATAGGCCTTCAACTCTGTCACATTCTTTGGTGAGGGAGCGTTTTGAATAGCAGTCACCTTTTCTGGTACTGGGTGGAGGCCAGTCTCATCTACTTTATGGCCCAAGAAAGTTACCTCTTTTTCCATAAAGGAACATTTACTCCGTTTCAACCGCAGTCCCGCTTCCTGCAATCTTTCCAATACCCTGGCGAGCGTTTGGAGATGCTCCTCATCATTACGACCAGTCACCAGGATGTCATCCAGGAAAACCGCCACATACGGAAGACCTTGCAGTACTCCCTCAATGGTCCTCTGGAAGATGGCAGGACTAGAAGACACTCCAAAGGGTAAAACACGGTAAGTAAACAGGCCCTTGTGGGTATTCACTGTGACATATTTCTTGGACTCCGCATCTAATGCAATCTGGTGGTAAGCATGGCTCATATCCAGGTTGGTAAACTTTTGTCCACCTGACAATGTTGCAAACAAATCGTCTATTCGAGGAATGCACTCATTGGCCAAATGTTGCAAACTTCCACATCTGTAACATGCTCTGCTTTGACTTTCGTCCTGCTTTACTGATGTTTTATGCACTTTCATTGACATGGATGTTTCTGAGCGTTTAGCTTGCAAATCCCTTACATCCTTATTGGCCGTTTCCATTGCTTGAGCTACTTTCAAAGCCTTTTCAAAAGTTAGATCCGCTTCTGCCAACAGTCTACGTTGAATACGGTCATCATTTATGCCACATACCAGTCTATCCCGAAGCATTTCTGTCAATTTTTCTCCATAGTTACAATCATGAGCCAATTTCCTTAATACTGCCACATACTCAAGTACAGTTTCCCCCTCTTCTCTTGATCTTGAATTGAATTTAAACCGTTGTACAATTTCACTAGGTTTTGGGTTGAAATGCTCTTTAAGCAATTCTACTAATTCCCCAAATGTCTTTGTTCCTGGTTTAACTGGGCTCAGTAAATTCCTCAGTAGACTGTATGTTTGACTTCCTACAGTGCTCAACAATATAGCTTTTTGCTTGACTGCTTCTGTAATTTCATTTGCCTCGAAGAAATGCTGCAAGATCTCACAATATTCTTCCCAAGACTGAGATTGACTATCAAAAGGTGTGACTGTTCCTACCATGTTGGCCATCTTCTTTTCCCAAGCTCCAACTTGTATGGATTAAACTTATTCACCTTCCAACACTTTTTCCTCTTCAAGGCGTTTCTTCTCTTGCTTTCATCCTCGTCGCCAAAATGTAATAACTTGCAGGAGACAAATCCATTAAAGGCAGTTCATTTACTCAAGGAACATCAAGCCAGCAGTACACTTGAGAACAGTTCCTGGTGAAACACATGTCTACTGACAGTTTCTTCTTTGCTACTCTTAAGCCCAAAGCCAAAAAACATTAGATTGCCCCCTACAGGTTAATCTACAAAAGCTCACTCTACAACAAATACATTTGATTGTCATGACATGATTCATGCGTGAGTGAAAAAAAAATCAGTATCACCACCAAAGTTGAGAATGTAAGTTAGTGATTATTAATAGCCTATAGTTTTAATGTAGGCCTACATTTTTTTCCATTGTACATTTCTTTTTAATTTTCATTACCAATACTGTATTTCAATCACTGCTAATGGAAAGTCATGTTGAAGTGTGTCCTGCAGGATTCAGATTTACCGATGAAGAAAATCCTCCTCACTGTAACCGTCACATTGTGCATTTATGGTAATGTGAGGTAAATGAGAACTGCGCATGCGCGTAGAGTGTCAGTTAGCGATGGGTGCTTCTCAATATCCCTCCTCGTCTCCTCGCTCCTCCGTCCTCCATCCTATGACCCGGAAACCGATCGAGCTCAGCCATCTTGAAGGACATCTCAATTCTCTAATTGCACCGCGAGGAGGCGAGGATCGAGGAGTGAGGAGCTTCCAGAGGAGCTATGAGCGAGGATACACAGGTGTACCCTTTGCGGAAGAGTTTTATCGACTAAACATGACGCACGTATCAATTCTCCTCCCCCTTCACATCTGTCACAATCATTTGAATTTATACTTTACTTTTGTAGTTTACATAAACCACACAACTCACATATTTCAACAAGGTATCTTGCTTTATTATTATTTATTATGAATTTCTTAAATAAACAAACTTTAACAACATAAGGGCAGATCCTTTGAGCACTGCTAATGACGCAGTGAAGTGACGTTCGAGTGATCAAGTATTCCAATGTATAAGAAAGCTTTCATTCAATTCCTCCGTCCTCGTTTTTTTCCCTTGCAGCCTTCCCTCGCGTCCTACAGGGGGTGGAGCTGAGACGCGAGGAAAGGAAGCGAGGAAAGGAAACGAGGATGCACAAATAAGAAGTGAGAAGCACCCGATGTGACAGGTGAGGAGAAGAGATAACCGCTCTACCGACTTTTGTACTCTTTCTTTTATTTCCCTTTATATTTGTGGCCAGAGTTAAATGTTTATTTGTATACTTTTTCTCACTCAATCCCCATGTATGTGGACGAGTGTGACGTTCAAGTAATTGTATTAAACCCTGAGAAAATACGCCATGGGTGCTTCTCAATATCCCTCCTCGTCTCCTCGCTCCTCCGTCCTCCATCCTATGACCCGGAAACCGATCGAGCTCAGCCATCTTGAAGGACATCTCAATTCTCTAATTGCACCGCGAGGAGGCGAGGATCGAGGAGCGAGGAGGCTTCCAGAGGAGTCATGAGCGAGGATACACAGGTGTACCCTTTGCGGAAGAGTTTTACCGACTAAACATGACGCACGTATATATTCTCCTCCCCCTTCACATCGGTCACAATCTTTTTAATTTATACTTTACCATTGCAGTTTATATAAACCACACATTTCACATATTTCAACAGGGTATCTTGCTTTATTATTATTCATTATCAATTTCTTAAATAACCAAACTTTAACAACATAAGGGCAGATCCTTTGAGCACTGCTGATGACGCAGTGAAGTGACGCTCGAGTGATCAAATATTCCAATGTATAAAAAAAGATTTCATTCGATTCCTCATTTTCTTTCATTGCAGCCTTCCCTCACATCCTACAGGGGGCGGAGCTGAGACGCGAGGAAAGGAAACGAGGGTGCACAAGTAAGAAAAGAGAAGCACCCCATCTCTCTCTCGTGCATTTCCTCCGACACACATATTGTTTTTCTCTCTGGGGGCGAGGCAACAACATCTCAACTTTGCCTTACAACACACGCGTTTGAGATTAATGACGACGATTTATTATAAAACGAGTACAACTACACACTCTTCTTGATAAAACAACTAACACTGTCATACACTGACGAGTTTTACACAGTTATGACTATTACTCATGAATATTAATGAGATGCTTCGAAAACTTCCTGGAGCCTTCAGTCATGTGACCACGTGACGCAGCTTTTCAGACATGGTTGAAAAAACACCAAAACGTTTTAATGTGAAAAAACTAAGCAAAGAAAGATTTTTTTGTTTTGTTTATTTCTGTCCTTTCTATTCCTGTTGGCTATTCACTTTGTTTTGAGGTTGTTGGGGGTAATTATATTAAAATTAGGCCTACTTACAGATACCTTAAAACAATTTAGCCATTGAAAGAACCAGGAAAACAATTTTCAAAAAATAGAAATTTTTCCTTAAAATATTTTAAATGACATTTACCACTTTTTGCATTAAATGATTTAAAGGGACAGCAGTGCATGCGGGATCTGTGAGAAAGGCTTTGAAACTGTAGAACGTATATTTTTCTTGAATTGTGAACCGGTTTAGGAGTTTTAGCTTTTGTAAGAGCTGCGATATAAAGACTTGAACAGACTTGTTCATGTTAGAAGGTCTTTTCTCTCTCTTCTGTTTTCTGTTATATAGATACTGTCAACATGTTTTAATAACTATGCCACAAAGGAATGTACTTGCATTTTGTTCAATTTAAATAAAAACCAAGATAATATATATATATATATATATATATATATATATATATATATATATATATATATATATATTTTCTAACCAGCAAGTGAAATGCCCACATTGATATGAATAAAAAAAAAATCTAATTAGTTGTCAAATTTAAAAAGTAAGTGTTTGTGCTGACTTCAATTTTTAGGTTTAGTCAACATGAAATGTGAAGTTGTACTAAGTGACAACTTGAATATTTGAGTTGAGTAAACTTAAAATTTTAAGGCAGCACGAACACTTACTTTTTAAGTTCACAACCATTTTACAGTATACTTTAAAATATATATTTTGAGTTTACTCCTAACTGACAATGTTAAAGCAAATTGGAATGAATTAAATTATTAACACAAAAACTGTTTAGAAGAGCAAAGGGAAAATTCTCACTAAATACAAATATTCAATATGATTTAATAACTGTAAAAGAAAGGGCTGTGTAGAATGATTGCGTATGAATGCACAGAAACAGAGTGAATCCACAGCATGTCAAAACCAAACTCGTTTAATTTCATAAACTATTATAGACTTATTCTTTTTAGTAATCATTTTACATTAAGACGCTGACTTCAGAAGACGGTATATGATAGTGAATGTTTGTGAAAGACACTTTAACTGATCACAGTATTAATATATATCTGTGGATTATGTGAGGCTGAACTACAATAATCAAAACTTTGACGGGTCAGTCTTTTGCATTGGAACAAAATAGTCCATAGATTGAGTCCTGGGCAATCCTTTACCTTCATCACCATCTTCATCATCGTCATCTTCAAAGGTAATTGTTTCTGTGAGAGATAATGTGAAATAAAGCAGAAGTTTACTGAGTTTTTGCCTGTCTATCGGTACCTGTAATTAATAATCAATAATTAAAGGTATTTTACATTCATCATAATAAAGTTTCTAATTATATTTCCACAAAATGAAGCACAAAAGTCATTAAAAAAAAGGTCTGAAAAGAGAAACTGACCTGTGTACTTTTGCCCATGAGAAGAATGTAGCTGGTATGTCTCTGTATAGGAGTCTGAAATGAAAAGGCTAGTTAGTGTAAGACTATTAATAAATGCTTTTAATAATGTCATATCTAGTGTAAATAATGCATACATCCACGGGGAAATGCGGTAATATCATCCTCATGTTTAATGCCGTAGAAACCAAGTGTGCGATTCTTCTTCAGTGTCTTAAAGCGGTAGCGAAGAATAGTGTCTGCAACTGTGGAAGAAACATGAGGAACACACACACACACACACACACACACACACACACACACACACACACACACATCAAATCACATGTTTTCCTCATTAATATGTGCTTTCTGATTTACTATTAAATCTCAGGCTTCTCCGGTAATAAGAGCTGAATCTACATTGAAACACAGATTTTCTTTGTTAACATCTCAATATCCTTCCCACATGTGAGCTAATGCACACAGAAGACTGCAGTGCTGGACTTACGCTGGTCTTCAGGAATGAGTTTTCTCTTTAACTCCTCCACTGTGGTGTTCCTGAACTCCTCTTCTGAATTCGCCACAGGAACTGTTCTTCTCTCAAGTCTCTGTCTCTCGTCTGTAAAGTAGATCTGGAAACTCATGTTGAATGTGCTCGAACTTTAACTATATTCCCTCGTGATGTAGTAGTAACTGAACTGAATCTGATGCACACAGTGGAGGATAGTTTCACTTCCTCTGGTTAAATCCGACATCAGTCACACACCCACTTCAGGGCATCTGATACAGTACAAGTTTCTACATGTGATTCTTAGACTTACAAAAAGTATTTGACAGTGATTTTGATGTGAATAGTGTGCAGAGAGCAGTCAGTGAACATGTCAGAACATATAGGCTTAATAACGTTAACTATGAATACTGTAGTGTGTGTGTGTGCGTGTGCGTGTGTGTGTACGCGCGTGTGTGTGAGTGTGTAAACAGGTCCAGCCAGATAAAAGGTCCAGTTAAAAATTTCTGCAAGAAAAGGAGAGATAAGTAAAGTTACAGTATCTCAGTTTTCTTAAACAAAATATCACTGTTATTCACAATAAAAATAAAAATAAATAAAAAAAAGAAGAGAGAGATGCCCAAAACTCAGTTAAACTCAGCCTCAAACATTAGCATGGGTGAGTTCTGCATCTATAGGCTCAAGCCATGCAGTCAGCTCACAATTAACACACAATAATCAACAAACCAAAACAATACTAAAACAAACCATAACAACGGAAAGAACACAGCAATATGATTTTTTAAATAAAAATATATTATTTATAATATATTTTTTTACAACAAAAATGAACCATCACTGAACTTACTGTGACTGTGACGCTATTTTCTTCTGGAAACAAACTTTGTTGCATTATTTTCCTGTTATCACGGTAAAGCTGCTTTGAAACACTGTGTGTTGTAAAGATGATAATAACTTGACGATTGTGCGCTCAAAAGAAGACAAGGATCATCTTCAACTCTTCTCCAGTGTTATCATGGCTGGGAAAAGTCTTTTCCTCTCTGTCTCTTTCTGATCTCCATCAGACTCTCTTCTGTCGTGTCCTTTCCTATCTATGTAATCTATGTAAGTGTAAGAGTTTGTGCGGTCAGAGGACGTTCGATTATACCGGTGCGCAGGAGTGGAATAAGTTGCCATTGGACATTAAGGTTTTAAAGGTGAACTAAGTAACTTTTTTACCTTAACCGAACAGCTTTGGAGTCTTTGGCCTCGTTTACACTGCAGGTCTTGATGCCCAATTCTGATTTGTTGCCTATATCCGATTTTTTTGACCGTCCGTTTACACATTCTTTAAATTGTGACCTATATCCGAGTCATGCGTTTACACTTGACATAGATCTGAAACATCGCGCATGTTTAAAGGGGTCTTCTTGCACAGATGGACGAACGCGCAGCGAGATCTCTGGTGGAACATACAACACGATCTCATGAAAGTGAGTATCTATTGCACGAATTTTATTTCTTGTGCCATTTATACGCCAAAAATAGTTTTTGCTTGCCATAAAGTGCGTATCATGCACACAAAAACTATTTTTTGGCATAAATGGCACGTGAAAAAAAATCGTGCAATAAACGCACTTTCATGAGATCGTTGCGGGCTTTAATGAGGAGCAGTGGGTCCGAAATTTTAGGATGAGCAAGCCAACCTTTGATATGTTGTGTCAACGTGTGTCCACATTCCTCATACAACGACACAATGTTTCGTCGGGCCATCCGTCCCTTCGCAGATGCGCGTCGGGGTTTCTCTCGTCATTAAACCGTGGAGACGCAGCCTAATGCCTCAGAAAATCCGATCTGCCTGTTTACACGACAGTCGCATTGGCACATATCTGATTTATATCCGATTTATTTCCACATATGAACGAGGCCTGAAACCGATCTCGAAAGATCCGAATGCATGCGGTTTTTTCCTGTTTACACGGTCATAGAACACATCCGATCTGTGTCGCATATGAGTAAAAAATCGGAATTGGGTCACATTTCACTGACAGTGTAAACGAGGCCATTGTAATGTTTATATTACTGATTTCGTGTTGAATGGTGGTCGTCTCGCACCCCCCTGGTGCCTGTGAGCCGCAAAACCACCCTTGCAACTTTGGGCTGGCGAAGTATCGTGTGATATCAGGTCTCGCGAGGTAACGAATTGCTTTACGGCAAAAAACAGATCTGATAAAATTCTGATAAAATGAGCATCAAACAGAAATAACCCGGCGCCGTATACATGTGGTGTTGGGTGCACGCAGCTCTTAAAGGGGCCATACCTTATTTCCACTCGTTACAGCGTCCATCCCACTGAACAGGTACCGGTGTACAGGGGGAGGGGATCCGGCCGTGAGTGCGAGCCATCTCTGCATGAGTGCTATTCACGACAGTACAAGTACTCCACAGCGACTCTAGGGGTCACTGTTTGACAAAAACGGAATTCCTACTTAGTGCTGCTTTAATGTTGGGTTTAGTACAGGGGTTCTCAAAGTCTATATTCAAAGGTCCAAATCTGAATTTTCATCAATGTCAAAGGTCCGATACTATGGGGGGGGGGGGGTTGGATGGGGCTTACATGCGCTTCATGAGACACACACGCACATTTGCACACACACGTAAGGTCTCTCGCTCTCTCCCTTTCTGCTGTACGCGCGCTGCACGGTTTGGAGCTCGCGAGCTCTAGATTCCGAGAGATTTGAACTAATTTGCGGGCATCAGGAGCCGCTATCAATATGCGGGAGACTCCTGGAACTTCCGGGAGATTTGGGCTATCTGTGAACGCATACCTCTCTGTCCAATCATCTTTGAAAACTCTATTTTCTTCGTCAACTTTTCTTTTCCTGGACAATGACATCCTCCACACAAATTCAATCGCTTACGCCGGGAAGTGTCGCGTCGTGGTCGCGCCCGATTACGTCAAAAGTCACACGCTCACTGGATGTCATGGCAACTAAATCACGGAGGAAAACTTTAAATATCTCGCCTTCGTTTTAATTTTCGACCATCATAAAAAATAAACAAATGATTTTAACATGCGTTTCTCAAAATAGGAAATCCAGACTTTTAATCCCTTACACACAATTAGGGCTCTTGAAAGACGAAATGGAGGCGGGTCCGGATTGAATTCCCTCCGGGTCCGGATCCGGACCGGAGTCCGGACTTTGAGAAGCACTGGTTTAGTATATGAGTGAAGAGATTGTTTTTAGATAGGATATAGCTTAATAGATATGGATATTTTTTATTTTATTTTGTTTTTGTCATGAAAATGTCTAGTTAAAAAATCTACCTACACCCACTTTTAATAAAAAATGGGTTGATTTGTTTAGATCCATTGAAGTCGTCGTCATCATAGGCGTAATTTGCGGGTTTTTCTCAGGATCGATATTGTCCCCCACCACTTCTTGAAACATTGCACGGATGCACCTAATACAAATAAATAAAACATCTCCAGTTATCTCGCAGAGCATTCATTTAGTTCGCTATTGCGAGGCAGGGTGGCGTGCTGACCAGAGGTGAGGGGGCACAGTGACCCAGACCCCTCGTGGCGCCGACCCTGGAAAGACATGATATGATAGTAACGCCAAGGGCTTTTCTGAGCATTGTTCATTGTTATTCACTGTCTTAAATGGGGGCATGTAATCATTTCATAATGTTTCCTGGGGTGCCCTTATAATGTTAGTATGATTTTTAGATTAAAATTCATAATTTAGAAATAAAAGGCATTTTTCCAAGCATTTTAGCCTCTGATTTGAACGCTCTGTTTGAAGGGCGTGTCTGTGTCAGACTTCAGTGTAAACGCCCACTGCTGTGATTGGCTGTGAGTCTTCAGTGTAAACGCCCACTGCTGTGATTGGCTGTGAGTCTTCAGTGTAAACGCCCACTGCTGTGATTGGCTGTGAGTCTTCAGTGTAAACGCCCACTGCTGTGATTGGCTGTGAGTCTTCAGTGTAAACGCCCACTGCTGTGATTGGCTGTGAGACTTCAGTGTAAACGCCCACTGCTGTGATTGGCTGTGAGTCTTCAGTGTAAACGCCCACTGCTGTGATTGGCTGTGAGTCTTCAGTGTAAACGCCCACTGCTGTGATTGGCTGTGAGACTTCAGTGTAAGCGCCCACTGCTGTGATTGGCTGTGAGACTTCAGTGTAAACGCCCACTGCTGTGATTGGCTGCTGTGAGACATCAGTGTAAACGCCCACTGCTGTGATTGGCAGTGAGACTTCAGTGTAAGCGCCCACTGCTGTGATTGGCTGTGAGACTTCAGTGTAAGCGCCCAGTGCTGTGATTGGCTGCTGTGAGACTTCAGTGTAAACGCCCACTGCTGTGATTGGCTGCTGTGAGACTTCAGTGTAAGCCCCCACTGCTGTGATTGGCTGTGAGACTTCAGGGTAAACGCCCACTGCTGTGATTGGCTGCTGTCAGACTTCAGTGTAAACGCCCACTGCTGTGATTGGCTGTGAGTCATCAGTGTAAACGCCCACTGCTGTGATTGGCTGTGAGTCTTCAGTGTAAACGCCCACTGCTGTGATTGGCTGTGAGTCTTCAGTGTAAACGCCCACTGCTGTGATTGGCTGTGAGTCTTCAGTGTAAACGCCCACTGCTGTGATTGGCTGTGAGACTTCAGTGTAAGCGCCCACCGCTGTGATTGGCTGTGAGACTTCAGTGTAAACGCCCACTGCTGTGATTGGCTGCTGTGAGACTTCAGTGTAAACGCCCACTGCTGTGATTGGAAGTGAGACTTCAGTGTAAGCGCCCACTGCTGTGATTGGCTGCTGTCAGACTTCAGTGTAAATGCCCACTGCTGTGATTGGCTGTGAGTCTTCAGTGTAAACGCCCTGTACTGACTAAGTCCTAAACGAAGTCTAGTACTGGTTGCTAATACAACGAATTAAGTTTAGACGTGTGCCCGTGCTGTCTTACATAAATCAAACGCAGAGTTCAGTTATGTTACTATTATCTAGTAAGTTTATTTTCCTCCATATATAATACAGCGGCAATATCTTAACTCATAATACATACATACAAAAACAACTAACCGTATTGATCACCACAAAGGCAAGACACTAGGCACAGTCGAAAACTGTTTGCTTCCCAAATCAGCAACACCTGTGTCTGGGTTTCCCCCAAGTTAAATGGATTAACCAAGCTGACCTGAGATCAGCTGAGCCACAAAGCACATATAGCCCCCTAGTGGCACAGGACAAAATTACATAATATAATACCAAATGAATATGGCTCATACACTCCAGCCCCTAATTGCGTCTGCCAGGGCAATTACACCAAATTCAAAAGAGCCATACATACCGAAAATATAGCCCATGTGAAATGGGAACCAATTACTCTTTAGCTTCATTAAGCAAGCATATTTTAGGTCAGTGACCCAGACCCCTCGTGGCGCCGACCCTGGAAAGACATGATATGATAGTAACGCCAAGGGCTTTTCTGAGCATTGTTCATTGTTATTCACTGTCTTAAATGGGGGCATGTAATCATTTCATAATGTTTCCTGGGGTGCCCTTATAATGTTAGTATGATTTTTACATTAAAATTCATAATTTAGAAATAAAAGGCATTTTTCCAAGCATTTTAGCCTCTGATTTGAACGCTCTGTTTGAAGGGCGTGTCTGTGTCAGACTTCAGTGTAAACGCCCACTGCTGTGATTGGCTGTGAGTCTTCAGTGTAAACGCCCACTGCTGTGATTGGCTGTGAGTCTTCAGTGTAAACGCCCACTGCTGTGATTGGCTGTGAGTCTTCAGTGTAAACGCCCACTGCTGTGATTGGCTGTGAGACGTGTGCCCGTGCTGTCTTACATAAATCAAACGCAGAGTTCAGTTATGTTACTATTATCTAGTAAGTTTATTTTCCTCCATATATAATACAGCGGCAATATCTTAACTCATAATACATACATACAAAAACAACTAACCGTATTGATCACCACAAAGGCAAGACACTAGGCACAGTCGAAAACTGTTTGCTTCCCAAATCAGCAACACCTGTGTCTGGGTTTCCCCCAAGTTAAATGGATTAACCAAGCTGACCTGAGATCAGCTGAGCCACAAAGCACATATAGCCCCCTAGTGGCACAGGACAAAATTACATAATATAATACCAAATGAATATGGCTCATACACTCCAGCCCCTAATTGCGTCTGCCAGGGCAATTACACCAAATTCAAAAGAGCCATACATACCGAAAATATAGCCCATGTGAAATGGGAACCAATTACTCTTTAGCTTCATTAAGCAAGCATATTTTAGTTATGGGTCGTTCAATGATGTTTGTCTTGGTCTTCAAACGAACCACACGTACTAGACCTCTCTTATCAGGGAAGGTTTCCAGGACTCTTCCTAGCATCCATGACCCACGTGGTGCTGTGGAGTCCGCAACCATGACCAGGTCTCCAGGAACAAAACTCCTCTTCTCCTGGTTCCATTTTTGACGCTCCTGTAAAAGCGGTAAGTACTCGCGGATCCACCTCTTCCAAAAGAGATCCGAAATATACTGGGTTTGTTTCCACCTTCTCCTTGCGTAAACATCCCCTTTGTTAAACAGTCCTGGTGGGAGAACTGGTTTTCCTTTGAGGAGTAGCAGATGGTTTGGCGTCAACGCCTCAAGATCGTTGGGATCTTCTGACAGTCTTGTGATGGGGCGATCGTTAAGCATAGCTTCAGCATCACAGAGCACGGTATGGAACCCTTCATCATTTAAGGTTTGCTGACGGAGCACAGAGCACAAGATTTTCCTGATCATCCGTATCATGCGCTCCCATGCACCACCATGATGCGACCCAGCTGGAGGGTTAAAGCTCCACTTGATTCCCCTTTTTGACAAGGCTCGTTCAATGCGGTCATGATTCAAAGAGGCTAAGGCTTCTCGCAACTCCCTTTCTGCACCCACAAAGTTGGTGCCATTGTCAGATCTCAAGTGCGAGACTTGTCCTCTTCGACAGATGAACCTTCGCAATGCATTGATACACGAGTCTGTATCAAGAGAATAGGCCACTTCCAGGTGCACGGCCCTGCTTGTCATGCAAGTGAATACTACTCCATATCTTTTCACGATGCTACGCCCTCTCTTCACGTCAACTGGTCCAAAATAATCTACGCCAACGTTAGTGAACGGCGGTAGATCAGGAACTACTCTCTCCTCTGGCAGGTCTGCCATTTTTTGCTCACCAGGTTTTCCACTATGGAGCTTGCAAATGAGGCATCTTGCTATGATCTTCCTCACCGCAGTAGGTCCACTTGTGATCCAGTATTTTCTCCTTGTGGCAGAAAGAACATGATTTCTTCCTCCATGTCCAAGCTGTAAATGGACATGACGGAGGATAAGATCGGAAATATGTTGGTCCTTTGACAAGATGAGGGGGTGTTTAATGTCCTCAGGGATTGCTGCCTTTTTCAACCGTCCCCCAACTCGTAGAAGTCTTCCCTCTAGAACCGGATCCAATTTGAGGAGGCTGCTACTTCTAGGCACTTGTGGCTTGCCAGAGGTTAGTACAGCAAATTCAGTGGGGAATCTCTCTTGCTGGCAAAAAGCGATTATGGAGGTCTCAGCCTCCAAGAGATCTTCCAGCGTCACCTTCTGATTCCCAAGCGATGTTGAGAAAGCTTGCATCTGCTTTTGCACATCCAACCTTGATGTTCCAATAGCACTGATGTTTTCACGCTCCAACTCTTTTCTTTTTTCTTTCAGTTTGAGCAGAGTTCCTTTCAGCTTAATGAGCCACGCAACTGCAACTTTCAATCTTTGCCAATCAGAGAAAGTTGCGATGTGGCGTTGGTGTCAAGAAGGATCGCATTGACCATCAGACTTCTCTTTACTTCTGGGTCGTCGGCAGTGACACTTGTATCCAAAGGAAATGTTGGCCACAATTCTTCAGGTTCTCGCAGGAATTTCGGGCCTTCTATCCATCTTTGCTTCACAAGATCTTCTGCCTTCAATCCACGTGAAGCATCGTCTGCAGGGTTCAGGCATGTCGGAACGTATCTCCACTGCTCAATTTCCGAGTTGACCCTGATGGTGGTTACCCTGTTTGCTACAAAGGTTTGAAATCTTCGGTCCTCATTCTTTATGTACTTAAGAACTGATCTGCTGTCAGTCCAAAAGCAAGTCTTCTTTAGTGGAAACTGGAGCTCCGATTGAAGCATCTTGTCCACTCGTACTGCAACAACGGCAGCGGTGAGCTCTAAACGGGGAATGGTGACAGTCTTCAGGGGGGCCACTCGGGCTTTGCCAAATAAGAAAGTAACATGAACCCTCTCATCCATGTTCTGCATCCTCAGGTAAGTAGCCGTACCATAGCCAGTCTCACTCGCGTCGGCGAAGTGATGCAATTGGGCGCTGACAGTCCTTTCAAATCCTGCAGGCTTCACACATCTGTGGATCTTAAAATATGCCACCTTCTCAAGATCTGTCAGCCATTTGTTCCACTTCTGCTGGAAAGTTGGAGGAATTGGATCGTCCCAATCACACTTTGTCCTGCATAACCCCTGCAACAGCAGCTTGGCAGGAAGTACAACAGGTGCCAGGAACCCCAATGGATCGTAGACGGAACTGATGATGGATAGCATGCCTCGCTTGGTTGCCGGCTTCTTCTTGACTTTCAGCTTGAATTTGAAAGTATCCGTCTCGATACACCACTGCAAACCCAAAGCTCTGTCCAATGGCAGCTTATCCCTGTCCAGATCAAGCTCATGCAGGTTCTTTGACTTGAGATCCTCTGGGAGGCTTTGAAGCACTTCTCGACTATTACTAATCCATTGAGTGAGGGTAAACCCTCCTCTGGCGCAAATGGCTATAAGGTTCTTAACCATGGTGACTGCATCCTCTTCAGAGGGCAGACTCTTCAGTAGGTCATCCATATAGAAGTTTCGGTTGACCGTTTCAATCACTTCTGTTGGAAAGTTAGCCTGATTGTGTTCAGCGGTTTTTCTAAGAGCAAGGCAGGCGACACTGGGTGATGAAACCGCTCCAAATAAATGGACAGTCATGCGATGCTCTACAAGACCTTGCTCCAGGTTACCTTGAGGCCACCATAAGAATCTTAAGTAGTCCCAATGTTTCTCTGCCACCTTAACCTGGTGGAACATAGCCTTTATGTCCGCCATTATTGCCACTTGTTCCTGTCTGAACCTCATAAGAACTCCAACTAACGAGTTGGTGAGGTTCGGTCCTTGTAAGAGCTGACTGTTGAGCGAGATCCCTTTGTACTCTGCTCCACAGTCAAACACCACTCGTAGCTTTCTTTTTCGTGGATGGTACACGCCATGGTGCGGGATATACCACACCTTCCCTGTTGGCGTTTCCAACTGAAGCTGCGGCACTTCTTCGGCATAGCCATTGCTAATAACATCAGCAAGAAAGTTGTTGTACTCTTCATGAAAGCTTGCGTCTTTCTGAAGTCTCCTTTTTAGACCATGAACACGTTGCATGGCAACGCTGAGGTTGTTCGGCATCGAAACATCTTTCACTTTGAAAGGCATTTGAAACGTGTAATGTCCATTTTTAAACTGAGCAGAGCTTTCCATTATCTCCACAAACTTCTTTTCTTCCCTTGACATTTCTTCCTGTTCTGCAGAAGCTTGCTCATTGAAGTCGTAGTTGTACTGGCTGGTTAACAGTTCTTCAATTCTGTCAATGGCAATTCTGTTGGCATAAACTAAAGGGTGGTCACTTCCACAGTCGATACTTCCCCGTAACGGACCATTTATTACCCATCCCAGTAGGGTTCTGATCGCGTAGGGTCCTTCACTTTCACGACTGTTAATCACCTCCCAAGGCTCCATCAACTTGGAGGCGTTTGTGCCAATTAATAAGTCAACATCAGCATTTATATAGGGAATCTTTACATCCTCTAAATAAGGCCATTTTCTCAGCTCCCTTTCGCTGATTATATTGGCTGTAGAGACAGGCATCTCTTTCTGGGTACACACTTTGGAAAGCGGATAAAAGCACTCACCAGAAACTCCTGAAATTTCCAGACCGTCAACAACGGAGCTTTCTACTGCGTTATTATTGCCCAAGGTGCGGATATGAATCTTGCATTTGCGTCCTTCCATGTTCAACTTGTCAAGGAGCTTCCTGGTGCAGAAAGTTCCTGTACTCCCTGGGTCCAGAAAAGCATAGGTTTCAATAACCGTGTTTCCCTTTAAGCACTTCACCTTAACAGGCAAAATGGGAAGAATTCCATTGCAGTGACCAGCCCCTGTAAGACAACAAGCGGAGGATGTTGTGCAGCTGTCAGAAGTATTTGACTGCTCAGTAATTTTCTGATCACCATCCTTCTGATCTATTTGAGTAACCCTTTCCTTCTCTCCTATGTGCAAAACACTGGGGTGCGTTCGGTTGCACTTGTTGCAAATGATGCGCCTGTCGCAATTCTTACTCAAGTGTCCTGTGCACAAGCAACTGAAACACAGACCTTTCTCCTTTAGATAGTCCAGTTTTTCCCTGTGTGTCTTTTTTCCCAGTTTAAAACATTGTTCCAAAACATGATTGCCAGCAGCACAATACAGGCAGGAAATAGAATTAGTCTTGGTAAAGGATGTCACTTTGTTCTGAGCCTTTTCCTTCTTGTTACTATCTGGTTTGCTGTATTCATCCTCAATGACCACCTGTGTTGCAAAGCTGTTTCTTCCAAATTGAGGTTTTACCTGTAACTTGTTTGCTTTTATAGCTCCCTTGATAACAGGTAAACTGTCCTGTATGTCACCAAAGACTGGATCTGAAATGATTCTGACCTGGCGCTCAATGTACTCCACAATGTCTAAAAATCGTGCTCTTCGCCCAGTTTTCTCCAGAATGTCACATGCCCTTGCTCTCCACTTGTCTCTGAGTTTATACGGAAGCTTTTGACTCAGAATCTTTATGTTTGCTGGCATGTTAAGTTCCTCCAAGTACTGAAGATCATCCATAGCGTTGGAACACTCACGGAGGAAGAGTCCATAAGCTTTGAGCGCTTTGGGGTCCTCAGCTTTGATACTTGGCCATCCTGTGACCTTCTCCATGTAGGCTTCTGTTATCTTAAACTCATTTCCAAAGTGCTCCTTGAGCAATTTTTTGGCAGCAGTGAATCCTTTATCTGCAGTCATATGAAGGCAGCTACGCACAATATCCCTTGGCTGCCCCCTAGTAAATTGCTCAAGATAATACAAACAGTCTCCTTTACAGCTGGTCTTTGCCTCCACGCAGTGTTCAAATGCCTTCATAAATGTATTGAACCTTAGAGGATCTCCATCATAAATTGGAATTTCTCGGCGCGGCAGCAGTTGTAAAGTTTGCATTTTAACAAGGAGAGCTGTTATGTCATTCTGTTGTTGCAGCAAATTATAGAGACCTGCTGTCTGATGTTGGTCTTGCAGGGGTTGAAAGCTTTGAATGACAGTTGGCTTTGGCAAGATAGATGGCTTGGCTAATGGTGAAGCATTGCTTTGTAGTGGTAGAGATGCATGTTGCTGTGAGGGCAGAGGCACAAATACTGAGGCCTGTGGATTGAGAGAGGTGGGCGGGAGCTTAGATCTAGCCCCTTTCCTGATATAGGAAGCCATTCCATCAGATTGTCTTGAATGGACGCTACTACCAACTTGTAGCGCTGCTAGTTTAGCAGAAGTGACAGCTATTTCAGTGTCCAGCTCAAGCTGCTCCTTCTTTCTCCTCAAAATGAGCTCCTGCTCCTCCAATGCATGCTTATCCTTTAAGGCAGCAGCTCTAGCCAAGAGCGCGGCCTGTTCCACCCTTGCCCTGCGTCTGGCTGAAGAACTGGAGGATCTGCTACTAGAGGATCCGCTACTTGAGCCATGGTGCCTTGACTGCACGTTTGAAATGCTGTCTTGAGGTTCAATCTGATCCTCCTCTTCCTCATCCTGTCCACCAGCATGGCTTCTTCCATTGCTGGCATCAATCTCATTTCCATTTTCAACATTGACATCAACAGTTTGATTTTCAATTTGAACCGGCAAGTCATGATGATCATCATCCACTTTAGTAACTGAACAAGCTTTAGTGTCATACAACCATTGATTTGTACCAATTACAAACTCATTGAAATTCAACATTTTAGCTTGGTACCATATTTCATGTTTGTTTGCTTCATCAGCAGGCAATAAACCCAATAAAGATGCATGAACATGCTGTATTTCGTCACACAACTTACTGAACATGTTAAATTCATTTTCAACCTCACTTACGTGCTCTTTTTCACCCATCAATTTAGTAATAGATTCTTTTGCGTTCGACAGTTTACTAAATTTAGACTTTCTTTCCTTTTCTAAAGTGCTTATTTTTTCCAACAAAGCTTTGGGTGTTAATTTAACCACACGTTTTTCAGTTACAGATTTTTCCCCTACACCCACACAAAGTTCAGTCTCAAGGCCAAGCTGGCCTGTTTCCTTTTCAGCCATAATGACCACACAAAGCGAATTGGCTTATTAATCAATGAGCCCGCAAAATAGTTTTGTGTTGCGCAACAACTCTTCTAGACGCGCAACGTTATTTTTAGACGGTTACGAGTTGCTACCAATGCATTGGTTTTACGCGAATGTGTGCACACAAATTACCATGGCCTTCAGCGCTGATCACCACGTACCCCAATAGAGCGTTGGCGGCTTGGTGAATGGTGTCCCGATGTGATGATGCTGATATTCCGGTGACCCGCTCGCTCCGGTGCAGCTCCTTTCACCAATCGGCAACTCCAAACATTTGCCCACCTCACATCCGTGGTTTCCAAACGAACACGTATAATCCACAGTATAACAAATCCTCGTCCTCACGATGAACGATTGTCCAAATTGAAGCAGTTTTCGACCTAATGTACTGACTAAGTCCTAAACGAAGTCTAGTACTGGTTGCTAATACAACGAATTAAGTTTAGACGTGTGCCCGTGCTGTCTTACATAAATCAAACGCAGAGTTCAGTTATGTTACTATTATCTAGTAAGTTTATTTTCCTCCATATATAATACAGCGGCAATATCTTAACTCATAATACATACATACAAAAACAACAAACCGTATTGATCACCACAAAGGCAAGACACTAGGCACAGTCGAAAACTGTTTGCTTCCCAAATCAGCAACACCTGTGTCTGGGTTTCCCCCAAGTTAAATGGATTAACCAAGCTGACCTGAGATCAGCTGAGCCACAAAGCACATATAGCCCCCTAGTGGCACAGGACAAAATTACATAATATAATACCAAATGAATATGGCTCATACACGCCCACTGCTGTGATTGGAAGTGAGACTTCAGTGTAAACGCCCACTGCTGTGATTGGCTGCTGTCAGACTTCAGTGTAAATGCCCACTGCTGTGATTGGCTGTGAGTCTTCAGTGTAAACGCCCACTGCTGTGATTGGCTGTGAGTCTTCAGTGTAAACGCCCACTGCTGTGATTGGCTGTGAGTCTTCAGTGTAAACGCCCACTGCTGTGATTGGCTGTGAGACTTCAGTGTTAGCGCCCACTGCTGTGATTGGCTGTGAGACTTCAGTGTAAGCGCCCACTGCTGTGATTGGCTGCTGTGAGACTTCAGTGTAAGCCCCCACTGCTGTGATTGGCTGTGAGACTTCAGTGTAAGTGCCCACTGCTGTGATTGGCTGTGAGACTTCAGTGTAAACGCCCACTGCTGTGATTGGCAGTGAGACTTCAGTGTAAGCGCCCACTGCTGTGATTGGCTGTGAGACTTCAGCGTAAACGCCCACTGCTGTGATTGGCTGCTGTGAGACTTCAGTGTAAGCGCCCACTGCTGTGATTGGCTGTGAGACTTCAGTGTAAACGCCCACTGCTGTGATTGGCTGCTGTGAGACTTCAGTGTAAGCGCCCACTGCTGTGATTGGCTGTGAGACTTCAGTGTAAACGCCCACTGCTGTGATTGGCTGCTGTGAGACTTCAGTGTAAACGCCCACTGCTGTGATTGGCTGCTGTGAGACTTCAGTGTAAACGCCCACTGCTGTGATTGGCTGCTGTGAGACTTCAGTGTAAACGCCCACTGCTGTGATTGGCTGCTGTGAGACTTCAGTGTAAACGCCCACTGCTGTGATTGGCTGTGAGACTTCAGTGTAAGCGCCCACTGCTGTGATTGGCTGCTGTGAGACTTCTCGGTAAACGCCCACTGCTGTGATTGGCTGCTGTGAGACTTCAGGGTAAACGCCCACTGCTGTGATTGGCTGTGAGACTTCAGTGTAAACGCCCACTGCTGTGATTGGCTGTGAGACTTCAGTGTAAACGCCCACTGCTGTGATTGGCTGTGAGTCTTCAGTGTAAGCGCCCACTGCTGTGATTGGCTGCTGTGAGACTTCAGGGTAAACGCCCACTGCTGTGATTGGCTGCTGTAAGACTTCAGTGTAAACGCCCACTGCTGTGATTGGCTGCTGTGAGACTTCAGTGTAAACGCCCACTGCTGTGATTGGCTGTGAGACTTCAGTGTAAACGCCCACTGCTGTGATTGGCTGTGAGACTTCAGTGTAAGCGCCCACTGCTGTGATTGGCTGCTGTGAGACTTCAGTGTAAGCGCCCACTGCTGTGATTGGCTGCTGTGAGACTTCAGTGTAAACGCCCACTGCTGCGATTGGCTGCTGTGAGACTTCAATGTAAACGCCCACTGCTGTGATTGGCTGACATGTTTGCATATGAAATAGCTAACATTACATGTGGAAATCTCTCAAAAACTTTTACGTTTTTACTATTACAGCAATCGAGAATAACAAATCGTAAAAGTATTAATTAAAGCATTATATTTAGATCTATTCCATCACATGAAAGGTTGCAGTGATGAGCATTGATGACAGACAGTCTGTTGATCGTGTGAATGAAGTGATCTCATCATTGCAACGCAGTTTCTGCACTCTCACGAATGCTTTCACCAAATAACAATGCAAACATTATGTAAATACAGTAAGAGCTTCGTTGTGCAGTGTAACAGCATCATTGATTTCATAACGAGTTTTGGCAAATGTTCAGATTAAACTCGCGCTGTGTGATTGACAGCTTGTGCGATTGGAAAAGGAGCGTTCTTTGATCGCTTTCTGTATATAATTTAATCACAGTTTAAATAAGATTATTTTCATCGTTTATCGTTGATCGTTTAGTCACTGGCTTGATTTACTGATTCATAAACAGTATTCATACTTTGCAGTCACGTGACTACCATGGATACCTGGCGGGCAACAAACGGGTATTTTCAACGTAGAGTCCTGTAGTTCCAGGTCTTTCTAGTAGCTATCAAGTCTGTTAGCGAGCTAGCTGCATAACTATGGACTAGGATTAACTCCAAGGTAGCTAAATTGTGTAAAGCAGACAAGGTTTTTTAAGATAATCGAGCAGTAATAATTCCTCCGTAAATAATCTAGCTCTACTGTTGGGTCATCTCTGGTTCTCATTGAAAACCATAGATATCACAAACCTCAAAACAACCTATCACACACTTTTGTTGTTGTTAGCAAAATACGACAGCTGTTACCGTGCGTTTACACCGCCACCGGCGAGAGCGTCAAAGTGCCCAGAAGTCATTCAAATGAATTTTGCCGCTCTCGCCGGCGGCGGGTTAGCCTACAGTTAGCCTCATAACACAAACAGCTGACTCGCCGAACCAGCTGGTGGCGTTGATTGACGAAACTACAGGGTAACTTAAAGACACAATTAATTACATGATCATACACCCATTGTATTCAAACAAATGTTGAAATTACCTTTGATGGAGTGATGGAATGATCACTGCACAGACGTGCATACTGTGAAGGTTGCATATCTCATCTGGTTAGTGCAACCAATCGCACAACAACTATCTGGCATGTCGTTTACACCTCGAAACACCAACTTTTGTATAAAAACTGGCGACGTCCTGGCAAGATCCTTGACTAGTTTACTGGGTTTCGTTGCTGGAGAACGACGTTCTTGCCCGCCAGCCAGTACTTGTGACGTCACGTGCAAAATATGAATTGAACGATTTTTTTGAGAAAGATTATCTGTCTGAACTTAAATAATTACACATCAGAAATCACTGATCACAGATCAGGCATTAGAATAAACATGATTACTTACATGTTTGTGGCGTTGCTGGCAGATCCATATCGTGAAAGTCTGTTTGCAAAGGCTGAAGAAAGAAGCAAAGAAATTGCGACTGATTATCAAATAATCCACAGTGAAATGCACCGAACGCACAGCAGTGACTTTCACATTGTTGGAAAAAAAACCAACACTTTCCTAGCATTAGGATCATTTGGAAGGTAATGGTATTGATCCTGTGTCGATCTTTACTCGTTCTCATGCCAGTATTCACTGCCGCTCCAAAGACGCGTGTAAGCGTTGGTATATTCTTTCACTGCACTATTACGTCATAATTCCTCACTTTTCAGATCCTGTCGTTCTCTGGCCTCGGTTTCAATAAAAGCAGTTTTTTTAATAACAAGGACGTTTTTAGTTTTGAAACTTACAGGGTATTTTTTATAGTATTACGACCTCCTATCTTACTGTCAAAAGATCATAGGAAAATTTGAATTCTCAGTTCATGACCCCTTTAACTGGAAGTGACGTGAAGCCAAGTTCACTGTCCCATACACAGAATTTGTGCTCTGCTGCATTTTACCCATCAAAACACACACACACACACACACACACACACACCTTGAACACACACCTGGAGCAGTGGGCAGATGTTGCTTATTGAAGGTGAAAGAGAAGGTAAAGGTCATTCAATCATTCACTCCTCCAACCACCAACAAATAATGCCAGACTGAGACTCGAATCCACATTATAGGCCACAACTGCCCCATTATTAGTTGTTGTTGATTGTAACACATAAAATTAGCTTTTACTGCTTCTTCCAAAGACATTATTTAGACATTCACTGCTTTTGTATTTTAGGTAGTTGCTTAAAAAACTACCATAATTTTTTTTTTTATAATACCAACATTTCCCATGATTAAATATAAATCCTTGGTGGCCAGGTGCCGCACTTTTACGTATTTTACCCATCCAGCAACAGCATATTGATGATATACGTCTGTAGGCCTACTCTTGAAAGCCTTCAAGCGATCCCCGCTGTATGGGGAGTAGAGATGCGCGGATGGGCTATTATTTCATCCGCAACCGCATCACAAAACTCATCATCCGTCCGCCATCCATCCGCACCAACGTTTTTGACCAATTTTCAAAACCGCACCCGCCCGCCATCTGCTGATACAAGGCGCTGCTGATGACAGCCGCGAGACTAGAAACCGCCCGCCAACCGCCCGAATTTAATTCAAATATTTTTTTTCGTCACGTCATCCGCCCGATCCGCGGTTTATCCGCGGAGTCCGCGGCTATAACCGCAAACCGCGCATCTCTAATGGGGAGGGGTTATGCACAGTATAAATATATCATGGAAGGCAAATTGGGGCAAGTCTGGGGCAGATAATAAAGGACAAAAGAAAACTGGCGGTAACAAATAAGGATCGGAGCCTAAAATTAAAATTGTATCCATGTATCTCTGTCTTTCTCTCTCATTCAAATGGGCAGTTGGGCGGCGCCGGGCGAGATCGGTCGTCAACGGCGTTCTATTTCAATGCATTCTCATCCTTTGGTGTCATATAGGTGACGCCATATGACATTTCGTCGAAATCTTACGCACGTGGCATCCTTTAGCGTCAATATAACACGCACTGTTATGGGTAGGTTTAGGTCTGGGGTCGGGTACGGTTATGACGCCTTGGGATCTGTGTCTCATATTGATGCTAAACGATGCCATGTGCGTAAGATTTCGACGAAATGTCCAAAGCGTCACATGTATGACGCCAAAGGATGAGAACGGGCTGTCTATTTCTAGTGACATAGGTGGCATCTATGAATAGCATTCTAAACTTTGTCGTAATTGTTTCAGTTTGATATAGTGAAAAAGTCTAATGCAAATCAATTATTAAAGAATGAATAAAAAGGACAAAAAGCATTATCAGTAAATTAACCCTTACACCAAAGAGTAACAAGACTGAATCTATTGTAGATATTTCTTGGTTGATTTCAAACATCCTCCTTTACGGTTTACTTTTTAAATATCACACAATTTGGGCAAATGTGTTGTTGAGATCAGATGTACATTTATTTAGAGTGCACACATGCTTCATTTTGTAAGAGATATTTTGGTCTTAACATCTACATCAGCTGGAAAACCATGATTATTACTTTATTTTTACTTTACATTACAATACAGTAACATACACAACAAAAAAAGGCAATGACAATGAATGCCAATAGAATTTCACAAGAAACAAAGAGAATCCAAACTCAAGTGAAAGTTGTTCATTTACAAAGACTGTTCATCCAGTTCATCCAAGGTCAGACAGAACCAGAAAACAAGGAGAATAGTTTGATTGAACATACAGAGCTCATGAAAAAAAAGTGTATACATTAAAAATAAAATGTTTGAAATACTATGGAAACTTCAGTATTTAATCACATATTTACATTTTCCTCCCTATCTTCTGCAAATTAAAATCTTTGTATGAAACACTAAAACCATAGATCCACAGTGGAAAATCTCAGAATATATATGCATATGCTATAATTCACGACACCCTGACCACACACTTTCTTGTACACTTTTAAAGATTTCAGTTTAAAGAGTGTCAATAAATTGATAATACCAAGTTCAGGCATAATTTCAACAGATCTGTAACTCTCTGTTAATATCGTCTTTGGCACTTTTAATTTCATCCAGAGTCTCCTGTAATTGAGCGGCCGTTTCTTTCATCTGATGAACAAACTTCAAAGTTTCGGATTTAATGTTTTCTGCTTTTCTGCTGTTTTCTGGTTTATTTATTTCAGAGAGCTCTATTGAATCACAATAAATACTGTAAACATCAAGAGCAAGAAACAGAGTTGAGATTACGCCAGTTACTCTCCCAACCATCTTAAGAGTACTGGCAGCTTTTGCGGCTGTTTTCCCAATGCTAGCGGTTCGCACTACAGCTAAAAGTTTAGTAATGCTCGACACGGTTTTCAATGATCTCACACTTGTCATTATTGCCTTATTTTGCACAGAAAACTCTTGCTCTTCCTTCTGAAGCTCTTTTACGGTTTTAGAAATTGTATTCAGATTATCAATCATTGGCTGGATTGTGTTCTGGAAATCCTTGATGATATTCTCAATATCTTTACGTAGATTGCCCTGCTGGATCATGTTAATGATGTTCGCTGTTGCTCCTGTTATTCCTCCAGCGACTCCGACTGCAATACCAACAGCAGAAACTGCTAAAGAAATACCAAATGTGAAGAATGATAAACCCAGACCCACTAGAGCCGTGGTTCCTCCAGCCACTCCCATTGATGATCCCAATAAACTGCCCTCCGTATTGGCTTTGTGCACGGCTTCAAGCTTTCCAGTGATGCGTTTCAGTTCCTGTATTTTACTCTTCAGCGTTAAATGGTTTTTGTCATATTCAGAGTTCAGTTTCTTGATGCTTCGTTGCAGTTCATCATTAAGAGCTTCGAGTTTCCTGAAACATCAAAACTTACTTTTTAGAAGCAGACAGCACTGGACATTTGCTTAATATTATTTATATAAATATTCTATTGATCATTATGCAATTTATAATGGTCATATTTAACTTTTGCAATATACCAAACTTACAACAACACTAAGCTAAAAATGTGTAAGGGCTTTGGTTAAAGGGTTAGTTCACCCAAAAATGAAAATTAAGTCATTAATTACTCACCCCCATGCTGTACCAACCCCGTAAGACCTTCGTTCATCTTCGGAACACAAATGAAGATATTTTTGATTAAATCTGAGAGCTGGATCACTGCTACATAGGCTGCCAAAGGGACTGACACTCTTCTTCTACTACTATGTACAGCACGCGTCTTCCTCTGCTTGTAAGACGCGCGCTGTGTAGTAGAAGAAGAGTGTCAGTTCTCGCGCATGCGTCCTGGAAATCTCTTGAACTCTCGTCTCAGGCCCACAAGGAAGCAATGGAATAGTCGAATAAAGTCGTTATTTTAGTTTTTTTTTCGCACAAAAAGTATTCTCGTCGTTTGATAAACTTATAGTGGAGCCACTGTAGGCACATGAAACATTTAAACATTTTCTTTAATGACTTTCTGGGCCGTCAAGTGTCAGTCCCTTTGGCAGCCTATGTAGCAGTGATCCAGCTCTCAGATTTAATAAAAAATATCTTCATTTGTGTTCCGAAGATGAACGAAGGTCTTACGGGGTTGGTACAGCATGGGGGTGAGTAATTAATGACTTAATTTTCATTTTTGGGTGAACTAACCCTTTAATTCATTAGCTGTTAGAAGCTGTGCTATTCCTCATTGAATCATTGCACGAGCGCCCTCTACTGGTGGACCCGCGCAATTCACCCTTCTCAGGGAGTTTGATTGACAGGTGATCTGACCAATCATAATCCGTCATCCGCCAAACCCACGCAATTGGCTGGACTGGAATATATTTTTCTCATGCACCGTTATATAGGTCTACATGCTTGGGATGGTCGATAAAAATGAATGTAAAAAAAAATTACAAACAAAATAATATTGTTTAGTTTAACATTTAATAAATGCATTTTCTTTCAACTAAAGTTAATAGGTACAACATTTGATTTGTATAATATTAACAATATTGACATTAACTAATCAACTAACTCAAATCCTGTAATAACTATTATTTTCAAGTTAGCTAGTTAACACATGAAACCTGGTAAATGTATTATTGATAATAATCCATTAATTGTAAAGTTAATAAAGATCAGGAAATACTCACTGCAATGACACCGATGTCTCGTCTGGCTGATTCATTTCACCTGTGAACATTAAGCATTTTAAGAGGTTATAATAATAATGAAAAACTAAAAATATACAGTGCTTTATTTTTTCACCATAATATATATATATATATATATATATATATATATAAGGTTATATTCAGACAGGCATTTCACGTAAGTCATTTGTATAGCGCTTTTCAAAATAAAACTCCTGGATTTAAAGCTGATTACAGAAAATGTCTTCAATAATTTGATGTCTAAGTTTCAGGAAATCTCATCAATGTTAGAAAAGGATTTTAAATGTAATTGTTCAAATCTGAAGTATGTCAATTGTGTGTCAATAAAATAATTCAATTACAGCCATCAGCCACCATCAATTATTTTTGTTCTTTTTTTCACAAAAAAAGTCTTATGAAATGTTTAGCATGTTTTTGGCCAGTGTCTTAAAAAATATTTTTGCTCACATATTATTGAAGCACAACAGGGCATCCGTCAAAACATCTCCAGGATCCCAATATTTGGGTTTTAAGTCACATATTTCAGCTTCAACAAATTTTGTTTTTGGAGTCCTCCATAATGTGTCTTGTCGGTCCGTATGGTTGCGGTTGGGTTGCGGAGAGTTTGGGTTGCGGAGAGTTGTGAGATTATGGTTTTCTAACACCTACTCCCGTGTAATGGAAATCATTAAGAACATCAGCTATGCTAATTATTTCCCATCTGCCTTTCTGCTGTTATCTCGGGACGCTTGTCCCGAGAAAAATGGCGTTCGTAGGCTCCAGTTTTGTATCCTGCCTCTCACGGGGATTTCGGATGCCCCAACGCCTGTGAAGAGACGACTCAACGCCGGCGATATGTTATCCCCTTAATATTACATGATTAACTAAATGTATTTTTTCTAGATACTTCTGATATGCACTTACTGTAAAGCTTCTTTAAAACCCTATGATTGTTAGCCAGAGGAGAACTGGCCCCTGACTAGCCTGGGTTCTCCCAAGGTTTTTTTCTCCATCCAATCTGATGGAGTTTTGGTTCCTTGCCACTGTCGCCTTGCTTTTGGCTTGCTTAGTTGGGGATATTTAATATTCATCAATATTATTGAACTGTGTTGTACTACTTTCATGTTATCACTGTGAAGCTGCTTTGATGCAATCTGTATTGTGAAAAGCGCTATATAAATAAATGTGACTTGACTTGACTTGACTTGTAAATAATTAAAATCAAACTCACCTGAAATCTTTCAAATCTGCTGTGCAGAATATATGAATCTCACAGAAGATTCAAGAGTTTTCTGCCTGCAACAAAATCTAAAATAACAACAAAAGTGCAACAATGTAGTGTTTAAACAATCAAAATATATGATCATCCATCAATTGGAGACACAAACTGACTGTAAATAGAGACGTATGAATATTCCTGGAGCGAGTGAAGATAAATCTCTGACTGAAATGCGGCTCTATTTATGTCCTCCCAGCTTCATTTCAATATGAGTATATAGGGAACATGGCACTTTCACATCTCTAAAATGCTTTAACATTATCATTTTCATCTTTGCGGTTTGGACAGTTTAATTTCTCTTTCACTCTGTGTAATGTTTTCCTGGAAACAGCTTTTTTATTCTCTTAATGTTTTGTTGACCTTCACATAAAAAAAGATAACTGATCAAAAGGGAGAATCAAGACATTTCTAATGTTACAAAAAAAGTTCAGTTGAAATTTTCTATTAATTTAAGAATCCTGAAAAAAGTGTCACAGTTTCCACAAAAATATGAGAAAACAACAATATCAGATCAGACACACTGAAATGTATCAATGAGACGAACTATCAGATATTTCAGGACACACTGACTGAGCAGGAAAAGCTGTTTCACGTTTAAAAACGTTGAAGAACATCTAACTAAAACATTCCAGAATAAACATTCCATTAATGATGTATAAATAATATTTTTGTGCTAATGTTTTCAGAACATTATTAAAGACCAGAAAACTTTGAATGATCGCACTACTGTAAGAACGTTTGTTCATCATCACGAGAATCTTCCCAGAACGTTCCCTCACTCAAAAAAATATGTTGGCCTTAATTAACTTTTTATGTCACCAGGTTCCACATAACTGGGTTACGTTAAACAAACATACTTTGTTTATGTAACTTCAACATCATGGAATTAAGTCATTTTTAAGCGACCCAATTAAAGTAGTCTCAAAGTGAATTTTTAAAGGCTTCCTGACATGATCCAGGTATTTTTTATATTCATTTATCCATTAATATTTCACTATAGCTAGCTATTTGTTAGCAGTAGCACATATTAGCATCTTAAACGCTAAGATTTACATGCTCCTTCAACCAGTTGAATATAATACACCAGGTCTGCCCCTTTTCTCATTTTCTCAACAAAAAAAAATCCATATAAAACACTTAATTTTAACATTTATTCTCTCTTAACCCATTTGTGCCCACATTTGTCTGAATGGTTTCATAGTCGTGTTAATAGTGTCCTCTGTGAACATGTTCTGCATTTATTTTCCCCAGGTTTTTTGTGTTTTTTTTTTCTAGTAAATTGTATTTGAATGTGAATAGTTTCCGGTGGGCAAATATGTTGTATGCACCCCTTCAATGTAAAAGTTGAATAGGAGGAGAACATTTGGCATCTAACTCAAAATAACTGCTTTCAACAGATCCATCTTTATTCATAAACACATTTATTATGTATAACAGTCAAAGAGCATTCGATGCGAACCCCCAAAAAAAGCTGCATCTAGCTTACTGTTAAAAATTCATTCATAATTCATATATTTACAGTGAAATACTGGCAGCTGTGGCAATTTTACAGTTTCAACAATGCTGTAATTTCACAGTAAAGTACTGGCAGCTGTGGTTCCAGCCATTTACCGTAATTCTACTGTTTTTAATTTTACGGCTTGGCTGTAATTTCACAAAGTACTGGCAGCAATGGTTCCAGCTATAATTCTACAGTATAAAAAAGTTAGAATATAAATACTGTTTTCTATTTACTCTATCTATTAACATCCCCATATGTATAGCATTATGTATACAGACATTCCAAACAGACTTTTTACTCAATGGAAAAAATAAAGACAAAATAGATTATGGTACAGTACATTGTTTGCCATTTATTTAAAACAGGTAACAGGTTTTAACAATACATTACGGGTATTTAAGGGAAAAAAGTCAGAGAGGAACCTAGTCCTTAGAAGAGAGGAACCAGTAGGCAAAAACAGAAACCTTAAAGAGGCAACAAAAAACGAACAAACATGCCAACATGTCACATCAGCAACCAGGCCAAAGAGGAAGTCTGGGTCTGAGACGAAAACATTGAGAACCAATGGATAAAAAATCATTGATAGAGGCAAAAAAACTGCCAAAACTTCCCAAACCTGCTTTTGAAAGATCTGGCCTGAGAGGAAAGAAAATCAAGAAAATCTTAGTGGTAAAATAAAGCACATGGCAAAAACTAGTCATCACATACTCTGCTAACACTTTTAAAAGAGACATAAAATGATCATGTTAATGTACGTAACTAATCTCAGTTAACTAATTTTTTTGACACTTAAAAAACAACAACACAACGACCGTGACATTAATTCACAAGACCCCAGTGGATGAATCACTGCTCCTCAATATCCCTCCTCGTCTCCATCCTATGACCCGGAAACCGATCGAGCTCAGCCATCTTGAAGGACATCTCAATTCTCTAATTGTACCGCGAGGATCGAGGAGTGAGGAGCTTCATGAGGAGCTATGAGCGAGGATACACGGGTAGTGATGGCCGTATCGATACTGACGTTGAGAATCGAAAGTATTGATACTCAAATAAAAATATCGATACTACAGGTTGTTGTTTTTTTTTACCAGTGATTTTGTTTATTTGAAAAGAAATCTAATGCATACAATGTGTATTGAATTGGATGGATAACCTATGTTAGTGAATAATTGTGTAGTAGAACCACTTCCCTGCTTATCTGAACTGAACACGCAAGTCAGAACCAATCAATCACAGAGAGCGTTCACACACTGCCAACAATGCATTCAAACCACTAATATACACTCACCTAAAGGATTATTAGGAACACCTGTTCAATTTCTCATTAATGCAATTATCTAATCAACCAATCACATGGCAGTTGCTTCAATGCATTTAGGGGTGTGGTCCTGGTCAAGACAATCTCCTGAACTCCAAACTGAATGTCAGAATGGGAAAGAAAGGTGATTTAAGCAATTTTGAGCGTGGCATGGTTGTTGGTGCCAGACGGGCCGGTCTGAGTATTTCACAATCTGCTCAGTTACTGGGATTTTCACGCACAACCATTTCTAGGGTTTACAAAGAATGGTGTGAAAAGGGGAAAACATCCAGTATGCTGCAGTCCTGTGGGCGAAAATGCCTTGTTGATGCTAGAGGAGAATGGGCCGACTTATTCAAGCTGATAGAAGAGCAACTTTGACTGAAATAACCACTCGTTACAACCGAGGTATGCAGCAAAGCATTTGTGAAGCCACAACACGCACAACCTTGAGGCGGATGGGCTACAACAGCAGAAGACCCCACCGGGTACAACTCATCTCCACTACAAATAGGAAAAAGAGGCTACAATTTGCAAGAGCTCACCAAAATTTAACAGTTGAAGACTGGAAAAATGTTGCCTGGTCTGATGAGTCTCGATTTCTGTTGAGACATTCAGATGGTAGAGTCAGAATTTGGCGTAAACCGAATGAGAACATGGATCCATCATGCCTTGTTACCACTGTGCAGGCTGGTGGTGGAGGTGTAATGGTGTGGGGGATGTTTTCTTGGCACACTTTAGGCCCCTTAGTGCCAATTGGGCATCGTTTAAATGCCATGGCCAACCTGAGCATTGTTTCTGACCATGTCCATCCCTTTATGGCCACCATGTACCCATCCTCTGATGGCTACTTCCAGCAGGATAATGCACCATGTCACAAAGCTTGAATCATTTCAAATTGGTTTCTTGAACATGACAATGAGTTCACTGTACTAAAATGGCCCCCACAGTCACCAGATCTCAACCCAATAGAGCATCTTTGGGATGTGGTGGAACGGGAGCTTCGTGCCCTGGATGTGCATCCCACAAATCTCCATCAACTGCAAGATGCTATCCTATCAATATGGGCCAACATTTCTAAAGAATGCTTTCAGCACCTTGTTGAATCAATGCCACGTAGAATTAAGGCCGTTCTGAAGGCGAAAGGGGGTCAAACACAGTATTAGTATGGTGTTCCTAATAACCCTTTAGGTGAGTGTACAGGTCCTTCTAAAAAAATTAGCATATTGTGAAAGTTCATTATTTTCCATAATGTAATGATAAAAATTAAACTTTCATATATTTTAGATTCATTGCACACCAACTGAAATATTTCAGGTCTTTTATTGTTTTAATACTGATGATTTTGGCATACAGCTCATGAAAACCCAAAATTCCAATCTCAAAAAATTAGCATATCATGAAAAGGGTCTCTAAACGAGCTTTCAACTAATTAACTCTAAACACCTGTAAAAGATTCCTGAGGCTTTTAAAAACTCCCAGCCTGTTTCATTACTCAAAACAGGGGCGTAGAATTTAGTAGGGACGCTAGGGACATGTCCCTACCAATATCCAGTGACACTGATATATCCCTAGCAATATTTTCAATCAAAACTTTAACCCTCTGGGCTTCTTTGTTTAGGGGTTACACTTGGCTTCCTTTCGGTCAAAAAAGACCGAAGCCTTAAAATGTTCTCTGAGTTTTCCTATTTTTTCGTATTTCCCATTCATTTCCTATGTCGGTCATTTTTGACCGAAAGGAAGCTAAGTGTGACTATTTTTTTAAGACCCTTTAACATATCCGAATCATCTCCTTGATTTTTTTGTGTGTTCACATAGGTAATACAACAAAAGTCACCAAGTTTCATCCCCCTCCGATGAAGCAAAAAAAATAAACATTTCAAAACGTATACTGTTTCGGTCATTTTTGACCGAAGAAGCCCAGAGGGATAAATATATTAAATATTGATGTCCCCGTCCCCACCAATTTCAAAATCAAACCTACGCCACTGACTCAAAACCACAATCGTGGGTAAGACTGCCGACCTGACTGCTGTCCAGAAGGCCATCATTGACACCCTCAAGCAAGAGGGTAAGACACAGAAAGAAATTTCTGAACAAATAGGCTGTTCCCAAAGTGCTGTATCAAGGCACCTCAGTGGGAAGTCTGTGGGAAGGAAAAAGTGTGGCAAAAAACGCTGCACAACGAGAAGAGGTGACCGGACCCTGAGGAAGATTGTGGAGAAGGACCGATTCCAGAGCTTGGGGGACCTGCGGAAGCAGTGGACTGAGTCTGGAGTAGAAACATCCAGAGCCACCGTGCACAGGCGTGTGCAGGACATGGGCTACAGGTGCCGCATTCCCCAGGTCAAGCCACTTTTGAACCAGAAGCAGCGGCAGAAGCGCCTGACCTGGGCTACAGAGAAGCAGCACTGGACTGTTGCTCAGTTTTGCATGTCATTCGGAAATCAAGGTGCCAGAGTCTGGAGGAAGACTGGGGAGAAGGAAATGCCAAAATGCCTGAAGTCCAGTGTCAAGTACCCACAGTCAGTGATGGTCTGGGGTGCCATGTCAGCTGCTGGTGTTGGTGCACTGTGTTTTATCAAGGGCAGGGTCAATGCAGCTAGCTATCAGGAGATTTTGGAGCACTTCATGCTTCCATCTGCTGAAAAGCTTTATGGAGATGAAGATTTCATTTTTCAGCACGACCTGGCACCTGCTCACAGTGCCAAAACCACTGGTAAATGGTTTACTGACCATGGTATTACTGTGCTCAATTGGCCTGCCAACTCTCCTGACCTGAACCCCATAGAGAATCTGTGGGATATTGTGAAGAGAAAGTTGAGAGACGCAAGACCCAACACTCTGGATGAGCTTAAGGCCGCTATCGAAGCATCCTGGGCCTCTATAACACCTCAGCAGTGCCACAGGCTGATTGCCTCCATGCCACGCCGCATTGAAGCAGTCATTTCTGCAAAAGGATTCCCGACCAAGTATTGAGTGCATAACTGAACATAATTATTTGAAGGTTGTACACTTCTTTTATTGGTCGGATGAAATATGCTAATTTTTTGAGACAGGAATTTTGGGTTTTCATGAGCTGTATGCCAAAATCATCAGTATTAAAACAATAAAAGACCTGAAATATTTCAGTTGGTGTGCAATGAATCTAAAATATATGAAAGTTTAATTTTTATCATTACATTATGGAAAATAATGAACTTTATCACAATATGCTAATTTTTTGAGAAGGACCTGTATAATGCGACCGGCTGTCTGTGAATGTCCTGTCAGTCGTGACACACACATCCAGAAAACGGATCTCTTTCACGCTTGAACAAACACACACAATAATGCAGAAATGTCTGTTTTGTCGAGAGTCCTCATATCATCAGTCTTAAATGAGTTAATAGTGTGAGATCGTCACACAGATCCGCGTGCGGCGGCTGGTTTAAAGGGACAGCAGCCAATAAAGCTTCTGTCAGTGAATCCCAGAACACAGCGAACAGAGAACATTACTCACTGCTCCTGACTGAAGAACTGTTGTAGCTTTATTAAAGATCCCTGCAGAAACCCTGAAGCTGAACTCAATTTAATGCATTTAACTTTGTCTATCTTTATAATATCTGTTATTTTATTAAATTGTAGTGTTTGTTTTATGGAGAGCTTAATTAATAAGACCAATAAGAGACTTTTAAATACAACTCTTCCTTTTCATTATACAAACGTGTCATGAAATGTGTACAAATGAATTAAACTGATCCGAGATCCGGTACAAATAAATTTTAGACATCAATCGCTGGCGAGGAATACACTTAAAGTATATTTGTTTAAAGTATTAGTTGTTTGTATTCAGTTTAATGATAATAAAGCTCTTTCTGTCCATTGTTGTGAACTTTTCATCACAAACAAAACTTGTGCACTTTTCCACTGTTAATGTTCATAAGAAGAGAAAATGTCAATCATACAGCATATTGAGAAACTCAATAAGTCGCTTGGTCACTTTTAAGACTATAAACGGGTCCTTAAAATAATTATAAAAACTGTTATTACACTCTTCCACCAATTATACAGTCTCACATAATCATCATTAATGTTCATATTATGGTCTGATCAGTTAAAGTGCGATTTAGTTCCAATTTTATAAAATCATATTTTCTTCTGATGTCGGCCTCTGAAAGTGAAATATTTCAGTGAATATATAATAGAATCCTCATATGAACAACAACAGTCACATGACCTGATATATCACATGACCTGATAATAACACATGTTATTAATGTGAGGCTGAAATATAATATTCAACATTATTCACTGGGTTTCAGCTGAGGCTGATTCATGTAAAGTAATACATTTTCCATAGATCGGGACCTGGGAATTACTTTATCTTCTTCACATTCAGATGAAGATGATCCTGTGTGAGATGATGTGGAGAACAACAGAACATCCGTCAGAAACTGAACAATATCGTCTCATGAATCTGTCAATCTGAACCTTTACCTTTAATTGTATGCCTATAAAGGATCAAACATGTTTTACACTCATCATAATAAAGTTTACATTTATATTATGTAGAGGATATGTGGGATAATTGTTCATTTGTTCAACTGTGAACTTTTCATCACAAACTAAACTTGTGCACTTTTCCACTGTTAATGCTCATAAGAAGAGAAGTGTCAATCATACAGCATCATAGAGAGTGTGTTATTACATTATATGTGTTCATCAGTCAGAGAAAACTCTATAATAACACAATTATGAAGAATAAAACAACAGTAAACATCCAAACAAACCGATGTTTTGACCAGCATTCTGTAAATCACATGTACAGCAGGGCTCTAGAGTGCATGCGACCAAAATTTGTAAGGGTGCGACAAGAATTTTTCCTAGGTCGCACCAGTGCACCTAACGTTCTCGCATGATCGCATCCGCTGCCTCTCCACAAACGAGTCTTTTGTTCTTCTTGCACGCATGGTTGGATCATATCGTGGTCTAAACCAATCAGAGATAGAGATTGGGCGGGTCTTTGCCTCTGATTGGCTGTGGTTCAGATATTCCTGTAGGACTAAAATGCTCCGTGCTGTGTGGTTGAAATAAATTACGACCTGTCACCTGAGCACCAGAGAATCAGTTACGGCAATCAGCAGCATCAGCTAAATAAACGCAGGAAAACAGACGACGAAGAAACTTTTAAAAATGTAGGCTACTTGAACTAGGTAAAAAATATTGATTTCTCGATTTTAATCGATTCTCATTGATTTTTACGAACCGTTGGGCTATGCTGTTTTCAGTTGATGAATGAATGGAACATTGTAGCGAGCATCCCATCCAATAAATCGCAATAATCTTTGTGCTTTGTTACTATTGATATGTAACAAAGTCTCAGATTTCAAATTAGGTCCATTTTCTTACGAAATTCAAAAACATAAATAGTGTATTGACGCTGTGGCGTGAGATCGCTCTGGCTCTGCTCAAGAGAAGCATGATTTTCTCTTCCGCCTTAATAATACCAGTTACAGCGCGAAATAAACATGAACGAGCATCTGAAAGTGTGTTAAAGATAGAGTACAACTTATCGAAATCCGTATCTTTCACATGGAATCGCTCAATCAGTGTTTCAACCGTGGAAAGACGTCACTAAAACAATTGTAAACAATGTCATGTAAAGTCACAATTACCTCAGAAAAAACATATCCAGTGCCCATAAACTCGTTAGCTAGCTAGAAAAATTAACTCTAGAGGAGCATTGTGCCTAATATATGCACCATATTACATATTCATTATAATTTTTTATGTTTTTCAATATTTAATGCATGTTTAAAAAAAATCTGGCAAGTTTTTATGCAGCCACCATTTAAATGTTTATATTTCATATAACTTTATTATTATAAAAAAAATAAGTGTAATTTAAGTGTTTGTGTACAAATCAGGTAATTTTTACCTTCAATATTATAGTTGGCTAATGAAGCATAGTGGGCTACAACTGACTCCCAGCTTACACCATTAGTTAAGAGATTTGTTTTTCTTGAGAAAATTTGCCATGTATTGTACCTGATATCCAAAATAATCAATATTGAATCGAATTGTGAAATTTGTGTCAATACCCTGCCCTAACTTGAACAATGTAAAAACAGCACTTTAATTTTTTTTTTTAAAGATTTATATTTTTATATACAGTATAATTGTGCTTCCAAAAAAAAAAAAAACTACACCTTATTCTTGTTTAAAAGCATTTACATAATATATATGAATATATGGAGCGTGATAAAAAGGTGACCTTGAAATTGTGGCGTTAAAGGCGACGCGAGACGAGGAAAAATTTGAGTGCACCTAAGTTTTGTGCTGGTGCACCTAAATAAAAAAGTTAGGCGCACCAGTGCAACCAAGGCAAAAAGTTAGTCTGGAGCCCTGTACAGTAAAACATGATGATAACGCCTGATCTTAAGATGTCGCCATAAAAACTATATATGAAAGTATCATTTCTGAATATTTTGAGCTTTTTTTATGTGAAGGTCAGCAAAACATGAAGAGAATATTCTATATTATCATTCTTCAAACATTATGGAAAAATTACTTTCGAATGTTCTTAAACGAGTAGCAACATTTTAAAAACGTTGATGAACATCAACCTAAAACATTCCAGAATAAATATTCCACTAATGATGTATATATACACAATAATGTTTTTGTGTTAATGTTTTCGGAACATTATTGAAGACCAGAAAACTTTGAATGAACGTTATATTAATGTTACTGTAAGAACGTTTTTGTTCATAATGTGTTATTATAAAATCCTGGTTAAACTGTGATCATCACTGACACTCGACATGCTGTTCCTCTGTGGGGTTTAACTGTGTGACAGATATTAATAATCACATCAAATAATACAATATACAGACTTTCAGTTTAAGAGCAGAATTCACTGAAGAATTATTAATATAATAATTGTGTGTGTGTGTTATTATAAAGCACCACAATGTTAGTCTTCATAATCTTTCATCATAAAGTAATAAATTGATAACCTGAAACAACTTTTCTTTTCTGTTTACTGTAATGCATATAAATTCTCTGAAACACTTTATGTCGATATCAGTTTATGAGTTATTAGAGTATTAATAAACCCTCTGGTTAATATTTACTGACTTTATTTTGATGCTCCTCAACAGACTATAACTTTACATAAACTTATATACAAACTATAACTCAAACTAAACAAACTATAAATAATAATTATTGTACTAATACTGAGAGTTAGTTAGTACATTTATTTCTGTTCTATTCGTGTTTTCGCTCTAGTTTTTGGGGAAGATATATTGAAATTACTTACAGAACCTTTAATTAAACCATTAAAAACACAAGGAAGTGGAAACATTATAACAAAATATGTGATATAAAAATATATAAAACACAAACTCCATCATAAACTTTGACAGAGAAAGATTAATATTACACTTCAACCCTCAGTATGAATATATTAATAATGGATTATGCGTTTTATCACTGTTAATTAAACATGATGTAAGATTCAGTGTGAGTTTAATGCATTTACATGTTAAGAGCTCATATTTCCATTCAGTGCTGGATATATTATATATGTTATATATTTCTCTTCAGACCTGACACTGAGATGATGTGCAGAAGAACAGAAGATTATGATTATTTGCCGTAGATCTGCTATTAGTGTCTTTATAAATGTCTTTATATAAATAAATAAAAAACACTGATAGAGAAAACAAGCACTGAGAAACTGACCTCCTGAATATAGACAATATGGATATTTATATCCCTCCAGGTATAAATAATCCGGTGGATAGGGCGGTGGACTGGGAACTGAAAGAAAAGTTCAGTTAGTTTAAGATTATAAATAAATGCTTTAAATAATTTCCAACACTTGTGTAATGCTTACTTCCACTGCTCGCTGTAATCTCATCCTCATGTTTAATGCCGAAACCGAGTGTGTGATCATCCTCCAGTGGCTCGAGATCAGAGTTGTCAAGTTTAGTGTTTTTAACTGTGAAGGAACATGAGGAACACAGAACACAATAATCAAAAGTATTTTACACTAATCGTAATGAAGTTTCAAGTTATATTGCCACAAAATGAAGCACACAACTCATAAAAAAAGGTCTGAAGTGTATAAAAGCTGTAACATGTTATTATAAAACATTCCTCCTGAATAAAGGCAGTGGATAGAGCGGTGAACGGGGAACTGAAATGAAAAGGGCAGTGAGTTTAAGACTATAAATAAATGCTTTTAATAATGTCAAATACTAGTGTAAATAATGCATACTTCTACAGCGCACTGCGGTAATATGATCTTCATGTTTAATGCCGTAGAAACTCAGTGTGCGATTCTTCTTCAGTGTCTTAAAGCGGTAGCGAAGAATAGTGTCTGCAACTGTGGAAGAAACATGAGAAACACACACACACACACACTTCTGAATCTCAGGCTTCTCCGGTAATAAGAGCTGAATCTACATTGAAACAGATTTTCTTTGTTAACATAAATATCCTTCCCACATGTGAGCTAATGCACACAGAAGACTGCAGTGCTGGACTTACGCTGGTCTTCAGGAATGAGTTTTCTCTTTAACTCCTCCACTGTGGTGTTCCTGAACTCCTCTTCTGAATCCGCCACAGGAACTGTTCTTCTCTCCAGTCTCTGTCTCCTGTCTATAAAGTAGATCTGGAAACTCATGTTGAATGTGCTCGAACTTTAACTAAATTCCCCCAGGGTGTAGAAGTAACTGAACTGATGCACACAGTGATGATAGTTTCACTTCCTCTGTTTAAATCCAACATCAGTCACACCCACTTTAGGGCCTTTGATACGGAAAGAGTTTCTCCATGTGATTCTTAGACTTCCAAAAAGTATTTGACACTGTTTTTGATGTGTGAATAGTGTGCATAGAGCAGTCAGTGAACATGCAGAACATAATAACATTAGCTATGTCTAGTGTACTTTAGATAAAGATAACAAGTGTGTGCGTGTGTGTGTGTGTGTGTGTGTGTGTGTGTGTGTGTGTGTGTGTGTGTGAGGGGAAGGAACACAGCACCCCCTGCTGACAGCTGTTTCACTCATTTTAAGAACACACATCTTAATACAATTACTCTAAAGATTATTTCGTTTTTATATGTTGAATATGGTTTTATGAATTTAAAAACTAGAAATCCATTTATCAAAAGCCGATCTCGCATGGAGTGAGTGACGTGACACTTCTTGAGGACCAGCATCTCAGAACTCATTTGACACTCATTTAATGCATGTTCACTCAGACATCTGTGATAAACTAAATACAGATGCATTAAGGGGCTGCTCACACAGAACGTGTTTTCCCCTTCCATAGTTTTTCTGTGTGAACACACTAGTCGTGTTTAATTGTATCTCTTTTTTATTCGCTCTTTTTGCCCATACAGAGCGCGTCTCTTGGCTCCCGCCTGGACTACTAAAGCGTCACACCAGCCAAACGATCTCTCTCTGTTTACACCTATCAGACACTCCTAATGGTACACGAGAACATGCATACAATGTAAAACAGATCTTATCTACCTATTTATCATCTGATCTTATATTTTATTCGCTCTTTTTATGCGTATGGTAGTGCGCTCGCGTGGCTCTATTAAAGGGATACTCCACTTTTTTTGGAAATAGGCTAATTTTACAACTCCCCCAGAGTTAAACTGTTGAGTTTTACCGTTTTTGAATCCATTCAGCCGATCTCCGGGTCTGGCGGTACCACTTTTAGCATAGCTTAGCATACATCATTGAAGTGGACAAGACCTAATGATAATGAGCGAATAAAATATAAGATCAGATGATAAATAGGTAATATCTGTATTGCACTGTATGTGTGCTCTCATGTACCATTAGGAGTGTCTGATAGGTGTAAACTGTGAGAGATCGTGTGGCGGGTATGGCTGGAGCGACGCTTAAAAGAGCCACGCGAGCGCACTACGATACGCATAAAAAGAGCGAATAAAATATAAGATCAGATGATAAATAGGTAGATAAGATCTGTATTGCACTGTATGTGTGCTCTCATGTACCATTAGGAGTGTCTGATAGGTGTAAACAGAGAGAGATCGTTTGGCTGGTGTGACGCTTTAGTAGTCCAGGCGGGAGCCAAGAGACGCGCTCTCTATGGGCAAAAAGAGCGAATAAAAAAGAGATACAATTAGACATAAATAAGATAAGTATTGCACTGCCTGTGGGTTCGTCTGGTATATTAAAACAGTGAGAGATTTTAAGGCAGGCGCATAAGTCTATGTCACGAGACTGGTGCTCATTTAAAAAAAAGCGAGTAGCCTACAGTAGTTGTGAGGGAGGCGAAAAGCGTTTGGTTAATGGTGAATGGCCCAATGACGTGACTAGAGCCCGACCGATATGGATTTTTGGGGGCCGATGCCGATACCGATATTAGGGAGTAAAAAAAGCCTGATACCGATATATCGGCCGATATTATTTATGTGTATATTATAATACAGTAGCAATATTATTTATGTGTATTATAGTACAGTATACCAGTCAAAAGTTTGGACACTTTCCTATATTGGTGTGTACTTTTGATGGGTACTTTACACAGTAGCTATAAACAGAATAAATATATTTTATAAACACGTTTTGCAATGATCACTCAAATGTGGTAATCAAACACTTGTGTGACACAGATATGTAATGGAGGCAGGGGGAATGATAGAATGAGAATTATACAGCTGAGCTGTAACCAAACTAGTTTGCATTGCATGTTATATTATATTATATTCTAAATACTGTTGCATAATCTTCACTAACGACTTTGTCTTTTAATTTAGTCATAACTTGTATCAATAAATATATAAAAATTGTCACTGACAAAACCTTATTATCTTCTATTTTTACTCTTAATTACTCTAATCTCTACCAGTGGAGGAAGAACTCAGATCTTTTTACTAAAGTAAAATTAATAATATCATATGAAAACGTTTTTAATTACATATGTACAGTACTTTTATACTATTTTAAATAATTAGTAAGCAAAATGTACTAAACGTGAAACTAGGCTACTCTTAATGCAAAATGGCCCTATATAAAGTGTTATAATTATATACATTTTTGGAATATTGCTTGATGTTGTAACATAGTGTTATCAGGCAGAATGAGCTTTAACACTGTGTCTACACCGGACGCGGCCGTTACTGCTCGCGTCGCAACAGCTGTTTACCCTAAAGCAGAATCAGTTTACTGTCGGAGATCGCTCGCGCCACGCATTTTAATCAATGTTTCATCAACCAATTGCCTTAATAAATAAGAAGTAGGCCTAAATATAGCAGACAATATAATCAGGACGTCTCAGCTGCGCGCTTGCAATAGTCACAAGCTCACACAATACGTGACAGAGGCTGTAGCAGAGAAATCAATTCTGTGAATTACACCGCGCAAAGTACAAGTAGGCTACTACCCACCGGATGAAGAAGGGTTGGCTCTCAGTCTCCACAGGCTACATAAAATATTCATTTTATTATTTTTCGTGTTCGCATTTATGAGGAAAAAACAATGTTACAGACGCGACAGTTCAGCACTACGGACGTGAGCGCTCTGAAAGCGGCACTAAAATATGCTTCGAAACTTTCACATATACATCAAACAGAAAGCACAAAACCTTTCGTTTCAAAGTGAATTTCGTTTTGTATTAATTGTATCTTAATTTTAATCAATGTTTCATCAACCATTTGCCTGGATTTAATTTATAAGCAGTAAATTTAGCAGACGATAGATAATCTCGACACTGAGGCGCCTGCGGGTGAACTGGAGCTCGTCTCATGAACCGAAACTCAGCGTATAGACCTGAGAATTGAAATATATCTATATTGAAATGTCTACTTTTAAACAGAACAATTCAAAACGAAAGACAGACAGACTCATGTAATCATATGAAATGTGCATTTCTCTCTGGCACGCCTTCTCTGAAGATCGCGAGTCAGCATCGTCAACTTCATCTTTGGCTGACACTGACTGAAAACACTTGTTTATTAATAAACAATTAAAATGTCTCCTTGCTATATTTGTTGTATTCATAATCATTACTTTTGCCAGTTCTTGTGACAGCTTTTAGGTGCTTTATTGGCAGCGCCACCCTTACATGAATCTAGGGGTGGGGGAAAAAATCGATTCTTAGATGCATCGCGATGCGGACGTGGACGATTCTGAATCGATTCACAATTGTCAAAAATCGATTTTCAAAAAAAACAACAATTTTTTTAGATATATATTTATAATAACGTAATATTGACGGAACGCGAAAGACGGAACTCTGAAGCGCGGAAGTGCAGTGGCCGGACCGTCTGTGTTGTGCACATAACAGACGCGGACGCGATGGCTGAGCGTCAAATCCAAACACCCTCCTCGTTAAAAGCTGACGTGTGGAAATATTTTGGCTTCTGAAGTTGAAGGGGGAAAGGAGCTGGACAAGAGCCACACTAGTTGTAAGCTTTGTAGAGTAAAACTAAAATATTTCAGAAACAAGACACATATGAGAAGCCATATGACACGTTTCCAGCCAGAGGAGGAAAAACACTCGGCTGTAACGTTACCGGTCGTTGTTATATTATTAATTTACTACAAATATGCTGCTGCTAGTTCAGACACACATGTATTTTCCTGTTGGTTCTTTGCAATGTTAATAAAATATATTGTACGTTAATTCTTTATGGGTCATTACTTTGTACTTTTAAAGCAAAGTATTTATAGTCACACACACACGAAAAAAAGATTCTGATAATCGATTTAGCATCGAATCGCAGCCCTCTGAATCGTAATCGAATCGTGAGGTGCCTAGAGATTCCCACCCCTAATCAGCAGTATCATTAACTTACTCCTTCACTCGCCTCATCGGAGTGAAGCTCTCCCGCTCTCCTTCAAAATCTCCTCCAGTCAGACAGCCCTAACAATTAATAAAAGCTTACTACCTTGTTTGTTGATTTGCCAGGGGTGTCACCGAGAATAATTGCCTGCGCATCCTCCACCATAACTGTAAGGGGTATACAGTCAAAGACCCAGAACCAGATATGAAGAATGAAGACCCGGAGTCAGAATTATAAAAAAATTAAAGAAAAGTTTTACTGAAGATAGTTTGCATTTTCATCTGCAGAAGTCAGCTTCAAGACTCACACAGGAGTTCGTAGGCCGCCCCGCTTACAGTTACAAAGATCACAGCAGTTATACCATTTCCAGGGTCTAAGCTACGTCATTGCTTACAGGTTGAATGATTCTCATTGGCTAAGAAACATAAGAGCCTAAACAATTTAACACATGTGAGGAGATAGGGGTGCCCAGGGGTGCGGCCAGGGATTTTGGGCCCCATGAAAAAATATGAGGTAAGGCCCCTATACTGCACCCGTTCAATTAATAAAATCGATCTCTGGGGCCCCTAAAAGTGTGTGGGCCCTTAGAATCGTCCTAACTTTTCCCCCCTTAGCGGCGCCCCTGGGGGTGCCTATCGCCATTAGTCAAGATAGTTGTCGTCCACTCATTGGATTTAGGTCTGTGGTGGCCTCGCAGGTTAGAGAAGGGCGCCGGGGTGTCTGGTCCGACCGTCCAGAACCTACATAGAATGTCATACGCACACACACACAAATAACAGACACTAGCAAATAACAGCTCCCATCAAGGCTGAAGAGAGTCTGAGCTCCTTATTATCAGTTAAGTATACCAAAACATAATGCTAAAACATTCACTCGTTTGGGAGAAAAACAGATCACTGGCATTTACTCCCAAGGAAGGAAATATACTGGAAAGAATACATTTTAATACAACAATTAAAGTTTGATAGTAACGCTCAATATAGCTTGACCATATGTCCAACGAAGGATCATATGTGTCCACGCTGCCTTTAGGACCCTCTATAAACCTTTCTACTGATCCCAGAGAAAGAGACAAACGGCCTTGTGGGTTACGTGGCCTTCGTGTCCTGCGTGTACTACGTGCAATCTCAAAGTAAGATTGGAATGCACCTAAAAGAAACTGGTTACTTGCATCACATGCATTTAAGAAAATATAATTTCACAAGCACAAAAATATAAAAATTATTATGTGATAATGAATATATTTGATTATTGATTTTTATAAAGGAAGTATATAACCATTCAAAATGATATATGATTATATATGTATTTGAAGAGGCAAGGGATTTTGACCAACCCTTCAGTCCCCCGTTTTAGACCAATGTGGGGTCCAATACCGCCACGTCTGGTCTAACCAGTGAGTTCACTACGGAAGGGAGGAGTGGTGACGCATGCTCCCCTGCCGGGTCACACTTGTCTCTTCACCTCGTCATGGACATGCTGGATACTAAAAATTCCAGTCCCCATTAAGAGGCTCTCCCACCTTCCACTCACAACAGGACATCAATGTCATTCTTCCTCAGTTTATCAGTCAGGTTAAAATTTTTATAAAACACATAACTGATTACGAAACAAGTACATATTTATTCTCTGGAAGCCAGGCTAAATAAGCAAGCACTATTGCTGTATTCCTACTAGCATGGGCTAGATCCACAGTCACTACTCAGATCCTAAATAAAGACATTGTCTATAATCATGAATACCAGAATATATGCACTAGTTTTTTTTTTATTTATAAAATTATGATTTCCAAATCCTTTTATTATAAACAAAGTTGGATGGTTAATCCATTATTTTCACTACCCCTTTTATAGACCCTTTAGGTTTAAAACACAATGGTTGTCTAACTAAAAATAAACAACAAACAATAAAATATTAATAATTAAGACCCATAATAATCGATGTAAGCACTTTAAGTCTTTACTGAAATCATCCTTCAGTTTACAGTCACATAGCATGTACCATTTTAATTGTATAACATCTTATACCCTTTTTTGTTTGTTTCAAAAATAGAAATAAAATAAAACAAATTCACATCATCATTTCAGTCATTATTTTACCACTAAATAGGATCGTTCCCCATTCTGCTTAATAAAGCTTTTGTTCATTCCTTATCCTTATATCACTTGAATCCCTGTCAATCATACAATGTCTAACCCTAACCTTTTTCATACCATTTAAACTTAATTTGACTTCCATAAATCCTATCAGAAATTGTATTTTCATAACATACATTTTCTTCTACTATATTTCTTCCATCTTGCCCTATATGCCAGTTCCTTCTGCATCCGAGTCTCTCCCCACTGTCAGCCTAGTGACACTTAAAGTTCCCTCGTTAGGGAAATCATGGTATTTTATTAATTCTTCAATACTCTTGTTTTCTTATCATTAACTTCAACTTTATTTTTCATTATAACTACTTCTCACAGTTTTGTCACAGTTCCACTTATCTTTACAGTTTTACAGAAACCAAAATATTATGTTACTCAGATCCCAGCCAGCCATATAGCTGCTTTCTCTTTTTACCTTTATTAAATTGTAGTTTTCTTAGACATTTAATGTCATACATACATTTAATGGATTGAGAAATAAAACCTTTTCTTTTTAGAAGTTATATTCACTTCTTCTTTGTTCGCCCTCCGGCCTTTCAATAAAAATGAGGGAGCTCACTCTGGATAATTTGGATAGTGACTTAGCCAATGTGCCACTTTGTCTCTCTGCCATCAAGTCTATATATATTTTTTTTTTATTTTCCCTACGTTTATCCTTATGATCCCACCTAGTTGTCTATTTAAATTTAGACCCTCAGTTGAATTTAGACAAGAGTTTTACCCCAGAATGGACGGCAATCTTCTTTACAATTCCAATTTATATAAAATACTAATCCAGAGAGTAATTCAGTTCAATATCATACATGACAAAAGCATTCATAATTACCAATAGCAGACAGAGCTGGAAAACCACTCCAATTAAAGCTCGTCCCATGTTCTGCATTGTCTTTGAATTATCAACTTTTTTAAAGTTGGTCATTTCACTTAACCCATCTGTAATGATAAAACACTAATTCCAGAGGTCAATGACACAATATCCTCAAAATCAGGAAATAATAGTACCCCAAACTAATACATACAAGACATAAAGTGCTGTCACCATCACACGCACTCATACTAGACACACATATGTTAACTGCTCATTTTCAATATTAATTTTTCTTTATATTATTGCTAAAAGATTTAAATTTTAAATAAGATTTTAAACTTCCCATTTTCCGGTAGCTTCTACCTAATTTTACATGGTCTCCCAACCAGTTTCAAAGCATGTCTTGCTCATTATTCATTAGAATTTAACAAGGTCAGCTGGGTTGTTTTGTTTCATTATCATTATTTTGCTTCAGCTTGCTCTAGCAGGCCAATAATGGAAAGACAGACACAGTTACCATCCCTTCCTCTGCTCAAGCAGTCTCTCTCACTATAAATAAATAATCTTTTTCAACAGCCTTCTAAGGCTGTAACTTAGACAAGATGTAATATTAAATTAATTACAATAACCTTTGACCATTCACCTTGTTATCCAGACTTTTCTCAAATCTACAAAAGCTGTCTTCATCTTTAGCCACCACCATGTCTAACGACCTTCAGGAGTTAAAACTATGTCATAGACCTATTAGTTCAAAATCAACACTATGATTCTCCTTGCCCATAAGGCAAACCAGTACATAAAAAGTTTTGCTACTGTCTCCACAACAACTAATGGGAATCACTTCATGGCCTCAGCTGGCTCTTGAAAGCCCACTCCTGTTAGCCCTTTATCTATAATCTCCATCAGGGTGTTTTCCCCTGGCATATTTGCAGACGCTTGTCACAATAAAAAAAAACAAGCCATACAACTAATGCGGTTTCTGGTGATTGGTATAGAGGAACACTCACGTTTCTGGGTCAGACTGTCTGTAACTCCTCACAGCTCATCCGCCCTAACGATAAAGGATGCTGCTGGCCTCACAGTCATCCGCTCCACTCTCATACCTTTCTCACATAAACACCTCCATCTTGAGATGCCCAGTGACTTTACGTGATCCACTCTGGCTTGGGTTGCCCCCTGTCTGGCCAATAGAAGGTCTTACCCGTCATAGAGATGGCCACTCGTGCCCACTGGTGACCACTCTTTCCCATCACAGGCTGTTTGCTTCAACAGAACTCAGCTGTTTTCTAGAGCTTAGGAAAGGCACGTTCAAGAGTCACCAGAGCCATTCGGATTGCCTAATAGTGTTCACATAGGGAGACAGGTCAATAACAACAGTATTTAATCACTTAAATCCATTAACTATCTTAAAAGCAGAAACCTAGCTACTTGGATTATACTCAGTGAATTTAGATCACAACCGTACATTCAGTGTACATTTCCGTCGGCCCCTCCCCCCTTTCATGGTGGGGACTAAGATCAGACAAAGAAGTTACTGGTCCTAAAACAACCTAATCAAAGATGTCACTACAAATAGCTTATTATCACTTATGACACCGACTCAGGTAACAGCTTTTAGCTGACATTGACTGAGAGAGAGACATTGAATGAGAGAGGGACTGGTACACTGCACTCTGAACGTCTAACTTTATCTACCATCTTTTAACTCTATCCCAGCTTAAGGCATCTTTGCCAGAAATTACATACGGTTTCAAATAAACATATTATTTATATTTGTCTTTTGCCCACACATCAGGAAATTTAGGCATTACAAATTTCCACTCAGATTGAGTCTCTGTCGCACTGGCAGTTTCAGCCACAGCACACATCAGATTCAGATAAGCGAACTGTTTCCTTACAGCCAATAACAAACTTATCTTTTGAAAGCAAAACATCAGCTTCTAGTTCTTTCATGGTCAACTTTTCAAGCTGTTTGTTTAATCAGCATTTAGCAAGTGTTAATCCAGTACGGCTTCTGCTTATTTGTTTTACATAAAAATAATTATTCTAGTTCTCAATAACGTTTCACATTTCTCAATCTCAATTTTAATTGTCAAGTTCTCAACCATAGTTTAATATTTGACTTAAGTTTTCTCTTGGAGTTTATCAATCTCCAATTAGGATTCACACTAAGTTTGACGAGGCAAGCACTCTCTGCTTGTGATACTTTTGCAGTTATTGTAAATCATCTGTGAGATTAGTCTCTCTATATCATCTAAAATCTTTTTAAAAATTTTAATGGCAACACAATCATCCTTTTAGTTACTTTGATATATTCTGCAACTCACATTTGTTGGAGTCATTAATTTTACATCAACCTGTATTCATCAATTCACTTATAAAAATTAGTATTATAGATCTTTTCTTCAAAAGGATTCACTTTAAGACTTCAATCTTTTGACCTTGTTTTATCTCTTGTTCTTTCTCAGACGACAACTTTAATATCGTCATTTAAACACTGATCTACTTTCAAACTCACATTATTACCAGAAATGTGTCACGTGTTAAATGGCCCTACTGACCACAATCAAGACACTCTCTGTCATCTGGTGAATTTGTTTCAGCCTCAACTACAGCATCACACCCTTGAAGCAGTGTGTGTCCCATTCAGGAATGCAAACAGAGCCACTGATTAAGCAGTTCTCTGTATTCTTTTACAGTCCACCAGTGGCTGATTTAATCATAATAACCCAATCATAATCTTCATCATTATTTGTAACTCCTCCAGTGACAGACATGAGGCAAGAGGTCTTGGTTAGAATACAGGGCTTTAATGCTGGTCAACCCGTGAGAACTGGTTGAAGAAAGAAAATATAAATTAACAAAAAATAATGCTATATGCATGTCTCACACATATTGTGTCATAATCAAGGCCATATACAGCTAACGTTAGACACTTTATATGTTATACATCAAAACAATTACACATGAAAACATATGTAAACACAAACACCCTCACAGCAAAATAAACGGTCAACAAACCTCATTGCTGCTTATCACATAGAGGTGCTAAACATTCTTTTAAATCTTCTGTATCTTCTTCTGCCTATTTTCTTGTAAACTTATGCACTTAAACACGACAACAGCGGATAAATCAGTCTCTTTCGCCGTAAAGTTTTTTCTCTGTGCTTCGCTCAAAAGCGCCCGGCCGGAAACCTCCGGGCGGAACCAATAATTAGTTCCGTCTTGCTGTTAACATTAAATTAAGAAGAAACAAAACAGTAAAAGTGCTAATACAGAAATAAACTGGGGACAAAGGCAGTTACACTCCCACCAAATCACCAGTGATTTCTTAAACTTGGAGACAAACATATTGCATGAATAAATTAAATTGAACTCTATCCTAATAAACAACTAATAAACTGTGTTTACGTGTATGATTGAACCATCAGTCTGCTTCTATCAATGTAACTGTTTTCTGAATGGGTCTCTCCAGGTAAACAGGTTTGGATGTACGCTTTCCTCTTCCATCCAGGGAGGAGTCACTGATAAGTAACTTGAGTCTCCTCACTCTTTCATCACTTCCAGGATACACCTCGATGACTCTTGCCAGCTTCCATTGGTTTCGCGGTGTAGCAGCATCTTGCAACAGAACAATGTCACCGACCTTTGCATTTCTGCGATCTTTGGTCCACTTCTGTCTGTGTTGGAGATTTAAGAGGTACTCCTTTTTCCACCGTACCCAAAAGTTGTTGGTTAAGAGTTGAACTCTGCGCCATCTCTTGCGGAGGTAGAGATCCTCCTTGACAAACTTTCCAGGAGGAGGGAGAATGATTGTGGATTTCATGGTCAAGATGTGGTTTGGTGTCAAGGGCTCTGGACTAGTAGAATCGTTCAGATGATCAGTGGTTAGAGGTCTGCTATTCACAACCGCCATGGCCTCATATAGAAATGTTCGTAGGGAAGAGGAGTCAAGTTGTCTGGACGACTGTTGTAGAATGGACGCCAGAACACTTCTGATAGTGCGGATCTGTCTTTCCCAGACCCCACCCATATGACTTGAGGCCGGGCTGTTCATGATGAACTCGCAGCCCAAATCTTTGAGCTCCTCTTGATCCATCTGTTTCAATGCTTCAATGAACTCACGCCTTGCTCCGACAAAGTTTGTCCCTTGATCACACCTTATCTGCCTTACTGATCCACGAATGGCGATGAAGGAACGCAGAGCATTGATAAAGGCATCTGAGGTCAAGTCATCAAGTGCTTCAATGTGAACTCCTCTGGAACACATGCAGGTGAGCAACAGCCCATAACGCTTTAGCTCCTTTCTTCCTTCCTTAATGTGAAACGGTCCGAAGCAGTCCATTCCACAGTAAGTGAATGGCGCAGTTGTTTCCATCCGATCTTCTGGAAGGTCTGCCATCCTTTGTTGCTCTGTGCATCTTCTGAACTTTCTGCAACTTGTGCACTTGTGAATATGGGATGAAACAAGCTTGCTGCAACCCAGGATCCATATGCCATTGGCTCGGAGTTTATTAATAGTCATTCCTCGACCTTGATGGTACACTCTTTCATGATAGTGCTTGATGAGCAATGCAGAAACATGACTGTCTCTAGGAAGGATTGCTGGATGCCTCACATGTGGATGTAGGGCAGCATGAGCTAAGCGACCTCCTACTCTGATTACACCTTGATCATCCAGGAACGGACATAGTTTGTGCAGCTGGCTGACTTTGTCTTTGAGCTTTGTCTCCTTATGACATCTAAGGTGTTGAACTTCTTGAGAGAGAGTTGCTTCCTGCACCATCTTGATTATGGTCAGCTCCGCCTCTTTCCTTTCCTCCAAGCTCGAGGCCTCACAGGACTTTGGCTTGAGACCTTTGATTTCCTTAGCAAGTCGCTTGAGTCTGGCAACAGCTTTCACCAATCTTGCCCAGTCTGAGAACTTGTGTAGATGCTCTAGAAGTGTTTTTGCTTCTTTTGCCTGAGTGTCATGAACCTGAGCTTTCTTGACCTCTGGGTCACTGCTCTCGATCTCTCCCACCATGACAACTCCAGTTGGTAACTCTTTCTGCCAAAGAAACTCTGGACCTGTGAACCAGTTAGAAGCTGTGAGTTGTCTTGCCGTGACACCCCTTGAGGCGTGGTCAGCTGGGTTGTCTTCTGAAGCTACATATCTCCATTGTCCGGCCTCTGTACTTAGTTTAATGCGCTCAACTCTATTTGCTACAAAAACATGAAATCTTCTGGCTTCATTACTGATGTACCCAAGTACAACCTTTGAATCAGTCCAGAAACATTCTAGTTGGCAGTCTATTTCTAGTTCTTTCTTAAGCATGTCACTGGTCCGGACTGCTACCACTGCTGCTGACAGCTCGAGTCTTGGTATAGTCATGACTTTAGTAGGAGCAACTCTTGACTTTCCCATGACTAAGGAGCAGTGGACCTCACCTGATGTACTGACTGCTCTTAAATACGAGCACTCTCCATAGCCTGACACGCTGGCGTCAGAGAAGTGGTGGAGCTCATAATGCTGTACCTTGAAGCTTGATGGCAGATAGCATCTTTGGACTCTCACCTCAGCCAAGTTTTTTAGATCTTGCACCCAAGACTCCCACAGGGGTCGAAGGTCATCAGGCAAAGGATCATCCCAACTGAGCTTGTCACGACACATCTGCTGCAGGATCTTCTTTCCTACCAGGATGAAGGGTGCCACAAATCCAAGTGGGTCATACACAGAAGCAACTGTGGACAGGACCCCTCTGCGTGTAAGTGAATTTTCTTTGACAACAACTCTAAACTGCAGCTCATCAGAAGTCACACACCACTGTACCCCTAATGCTCTTTCCATCAGTGGTTCTCCCAACATCATGGTCAAATCCTTGACAGCTTTAGCACACTCTTCCTCAGGAATTGTGTCTAAGACTTCTTTGCTGTTGGAGATGAACTTGTGCAGTCGAAGTTTGCCTGTGCGACAAAGCTCTCTTGCTTCATTCACTAGTTGGATTGCTTGGTCTTCAGATTCTACACTTGTCAATCCATCATCGACGTAGAAGTTCTTCTGGATGAACCTGATGGTTTCTTCTCTAAAGCGTTCTTGTCCTTGAGCGGCAAGATGCTTCAGGCCATAGTTGGCACATCCAGGTGATGAAGCTGCACCGAACAAGTGGACCTTCATTCGATAAATGGAGGGCTGGGTTTTAAGATCTCCATCCTTCCACCACAAGAATCTGAGATAATCTTGGTCCTCTTGCTTAACATGGAACTGGTGGAACATACGTTCTATGTCACACATAACTGCCACACGACCCTTTCTGAACCGACACAAAACTCCCACCAAGGTGTTTGTTAACTCTGGGCCAGTCAGGAGATGGTCATTTAGAGATGTCCCTTTAAACCTTACGGAGCAGTCAAAAACGACACGGATCTTACCAGGCTTTTGGGGATGATACACCCCATGGTGGGGAATGTACCACGCTGGAGTCTTGCTGATATCCTCTTCAGGGACAAGCTCGGCATCTCCACGAGCTATTGACTCGTCCATGAAGGCCTTATAGTCTTTGTACTACTGCTCATTTCCCTTTAACTTTTTCTCCAGACATCTGAGACGGTGGATGCCACATATCTTGTTATCTGGTAAGTTTGGTCTTCCTTTCTTGAAGGGAAGTGGCATTTCATAGTGCCCGTCATCCTTGAGTCTGATGCCACTTTCCATAATTGACATGAACTGAAGATCCTCTTGAGAAAGGTGTTCATCTTCCAAAGCCCTTTCTACAAAATCAGATTCCAACACCTTGATGACGTCTGTAGGAAGGATTACTTCCTTGATCTGTGTTCTACAGACATAGTGCACTTCGCTTGGGAGATTTGGAATAACTGATATCACTTGCTTCACAATGACCTGGTGACTTGTTCCAAAAGCGTCTCCAAAGTCAAGACATGGGTTGCCATAACCAACTATACTCCAACCCAGGTCTGTTCTCTGGGCAAAGGGCTCACTTTCTTCTCCAGCAACCACTTGTCTTGGTACAAGAGCTTGAGGACAGTTGTAGCCAATTAGTAGGCCGACATCACAGCTCTGTAGAGGAGCAATTTCATCTGCAATGTGCTCAAGGTGAGACCATGACTTGGCAGTCTCTGGTGTGGGAATATGATCTCTGTTTGCAGGGATGAATTCTCTTGAGTAAGTTACTGGCAGAGAGATTACCTTATCCGAGTAGAATCCTCTTATTTGTAGATCAGTCAGCTTTCTGCTAGGCACCACTGTATTTCTTGAAGTCATTGTGGAGAGCTTTAACTGGACTGGTTCATTTTTAGTGTGAAGCACCTTTACTGTCTCTTCAAGGATGAAGGTCGTGTCACTCTGTGTATCGAGGAGGGCGTACACAAGAACTTCATGATTTGGCTTACTTGCAGTTGACAACCACACAGGAATGACTGAGGATGTATAGGTGCTTTTAACGTTCTGGATAACTCTGTTAGATGTTACCTCGCGTGGTGTTCTTGTCATCTTTTCTTGTGAACGATCTGTTGTTCCTTCTCTTGACTTGTCATGCTCCATTTCTCTACCAGTCCTTGTTGACATTCCTCTTTCTTTGCTGCGATTATCGTGTAAGCAGGTTGGATGTCCTTTCTCACAAGTATCGCAGATCTTCCTATTTTCACACTCTTTTGAGCGATGGCCAGGCTTCAGACAGCCAAAGCACAACTTCATCCCTTGAACAAACTTGATTCGCTCAGAGATAGTCTTATCCATAAACTTCCAACACTTGTGTAGACTGTGTCCTGACTTCTCACAAAATAAACAGCTTGTGGAGGAAGCTTTTTCATCTGAGTTAGTTGCTAGTACTTTAGCTCCTACAGCTCTGTTCTTTAAAACCTTGATCTGCTTATCTTCAGCGGGTTTCAGAGCATGGAAAGATGTTATTGGGTTATTTGCAATCTTAGCTTCTCGTGTGAGAAACTCTACAAACTGCTGGAAGCTTGGGAAAGTGTGACTTTCTTCCTCCACTTCTATTACCTTTCTGTTCCATCTCGAGGTCAGCCAGTCTGGAAGTTTTGCAAGTAACTTCTGGTTCTCATTGCAGTCATTAAGTACATTGAGGCCTCTGATCTGAGTCATAGCAGCCTCACAGCTCCGAAGGAAATCAGCAAACTCTTGAAGTTCGATACTGCATTTGGAGCTTATCTTGGGCCATCCCTCCAGCTTGTCTCTGAAGGCTTTGGCTATGAGGAATGGATTCCCATATCTTTCCTCGAGGATCCTCCATGCTGCATGATAGCCTGACTCTGAACCAAGCAGGAAGTAGCTCTCTATAGCCTTTTTAGCAGGTCCACCCACATACTTTCGCAAGTAATATATCTTTTCTTCAGTTGGAATGTTTTTCCGATCAATGAGTGTCTGAAACGAAACCTTCCAGTCATTGAATCTGAGTGGGTCGCCACTGAATATTGTTGGTTCAGGTATAGGAAGATGACCTGCACTGATGGACTCTGCAAGTGCTCTAACAAGAGCTGCTGTACTGTCATCTTGCTTTGAGTGTGCCCAGTCTTGTGGTGAGGAATGGTGCTGCAAAAGATTATTTTCATGTTTCACTTCTTCTCTTTCCTTAATACAGACACTTTGATGGAGTAGACTGCTTATTTCTTCATCTGAGCACTCACTCTGATCATACACTCGCTGACGTGCCTTAGCAGCTTCTAACTTTTTAACTGTCTCTAGTCGCTCCAGTTGTCTGCGCTTTGCATCTAGCACCTTTTGTCTCTCTGCAGCTTCAGCTTCAAGCTTTTCCAATTCCTCGATGCAACACTCTTGTTCTAGTAGTACTTCTAGTGTAGCTTCATTGGCAGCAACTTCAGCAGCGGCATCTTGTCTGCTAGCAGAAATCCGACTTGAATGTCTGGAGCTGCCTTGAGCATGAGAGGACTTAGTGAATTGGGATTTGACACTTATCTTGTCTGAGGCTACAGACTTGAATGTAGACGATGTCGCCCTGTGGCCTCGTTCTTCATTTCCTCCACCGTTATCTGCTGTCTCCAAACGATCTTTTGCACTTTGAATGATCTTCCTGGTTACTGCATCACAGGTGTCAATTCTGCGACGTGTGTCCTGGTCAGGGTTGCCTATGTGCCTCAACTCTTCATAAGCAATGTTCAGATTGTTTGAGGCTACGCTTACTTTGCTGATGTATTCATGTAGCAGGTTGTTAGAGCATTGTCCACTCAGGGCTTGCTTGGCGTCCTTAGCGATAGCCTTCCACTCCTCATAGCTCACAGTGAAACGGTGATCAAATCTTCTTATTCGCTCACTGTACAGTTCTTGGCCCTTTTCCGTTAATTTTCGGACTCTTTGGCTTCTTCGTGGTTCTTGTGAGGAAGTGTGGTCATCAGCTCTTGTGCCTTTAGTGGCCTGTGGTTGCATGTCTATGCACTGCTGCTCTATATTTTTTCCTGCACTAACCTGCTTTCTGCTAGAGGTATGACTAGGCTCTGACATTGCTACTTGATGTACTTAATTTTGGGTTAAATGTAATATGGCAAGAAGCTAAGTGATTCACTTCTCATTAGCTATTCACATTTATAAACTTTCTACCACTTATTAGTTTTTAGAAAATGTTAGATCCACTTCACACAAATCTATGATCTCGTTATTCTACAAAATGCAAAATTCAGAAAAAATTGTGCAGAACATTTTCATTTTAAGTCTCTTAGTTGCAGCTTAGTTAACACTTAAACATGCACGCAACTATACCGTATGAATATGACGGCAAACGAAAGTCACAGTCTCTTGTAGGAAATATTTAAGCTTCTTGGCTTCAGCCGGATTCGTGGTAAGGGACCTGGAGTCTTCTGTGGATGCTGCGGATGTGTAAATGTCAGGGGCAGATGCACACCTTTGGAAGTAGAGATGTCCCTTCTTGTCAATGGATCACGGCTCTTTGGTACTGTCTTCCTCGTCTACTCATGCAGAGCAGTTGAGTTCTCACTGTAACTCCTCCAGTGACAGACATGAGGCAAGAGGTCTTGGTTAGAATACAGGGCTTTAATGCTGGTCAACCCGTGAGAACTGGTTGAAGAAAGAAAATATAAATTAACAAAAAATAATGCTATATGCATGTCTCACACATATTGTGTCATAATCAAGGCCATATACAGCTAACGTTAGACACTTTATATGTTATACATCAAAACAATTACACATGAAAACATATGTAAACACAAACACCCTCACAGCAAAATAAACGGTCAACAAACCTCATTGCTGCTTATCACATAGAGGTGCTAAACATTCTTTTAAATCTTCTGTATCTTCTTCTGCCTATTTTCTTGTAAACTTATGCACTTAAACACGACAACAGCGGATAAATCAGTCTCTTTCGCCGTAAAGTTTTTTCTCTGTGCTTCGCTCAAAAGCGCCCGGCCGGAAACCTCCGGGCAGAACCAATAATTAGTTCCGTCTTGCTGTTAACATTAAATTAAGAAGAAACAAAACAGTAAAAGTGCTAATACAGAAATAAACTGGGGACAAAGGCAGTTACATTATTATTGGCAGAACATTAATTTTCATAAGCTGCAAAATATTCTAAGTTGTTTTCACAAAGTGTCTGTTTAACTTTAGTCGCTTGTCGAGGGAAATTATCCCAGACCCAGAATTTCTTTCACTTGCTTCTTGTAATCATCGTAAGCAATAGGAGGCTAAACATTTTAATTTTTCAGTTTCTTTGTTTGTTTGTAGCCAGTCAAGTTTTTTTTTTAAATTTCCAATCAGAATCAAAATCCTGACTACCATTTACTTCATCATTTCTGCTAATTTCTTTGAAGTGAGGGCTTTAGAGCACAGCTGCTTACAGCGTTTGCTTTTCCTGTCTCACTATTTGTTTCAGGACTCTTCAGGTTACTGATTAAGTTATTACATTTTTTTTTGCCATATCTTAATCATGGTTCATACTCACCTGAAGTTATTGCAGAAATGGAGGCGGCGATCTTTGAACAACACAGCTTGGCTTCTGCGTGATGAAACTGCAAAGTATACTCCAAAATCACAGTTACATATACTGGTCCTTGCCAATTTGGGTCACAACTTTTTAAATATTTCTCTCGGAATTGTTCCTGATGCATCCCTGGCAAACAACCCTATTATTGTTAGTATCCCTAACTGCCTGATTCACTTCACTAAGTTCGGGGATCCCCTATCTGAGATGGAAGAGATTGAGCAGGTTTACGGTGCCACTGGACCTCTAGCCCAGGGATGTGCTCGGCTGGGGTGGTGCTACACCAGTAATGCCCAGCGGGGCCCCCACAGAGCACGCTTCGCTTGCGCTGTCTGCTGCCGTTACCCTTAACGACGCTCTCAGCGACTTCTTATACTATCAGCAGTATCATTAACTTACTCCTTCACTCGCCTCATCGGAGTGAAGCTCTCCCGCTCTCCTTCAAAATCTCTTCCAGTCAGACAGCCCTAACAATTAACAAAAGCTTACTACCTTGTTTGTTGATTTGCCAGGGGTGTCACCGAGAATAATTGCCCGCATCCTCCACCATAACTGTAAGGGGTATACAGTCAAAGACCCAGAACCAGATATGAAGAATGAAGACCCGGAGTCAGAATTATAAAAAATTAAAGAAAAGTTTTACTGAAGATAGTCAGCTTCAAGACTCACACAGGAGTTCGTAGGCCGCCCCGCTTACAGTTACAAAGATCACAGCAGTTATACCATTTCCAAGGTCTAAGCTACGTCATTGCTTACAGGTTGAATGATTCTCATTGGCTAAGAAACATGAAAGCCTAAACAATTTAACACATGTGAGGAGATAGGGGTGCCTATCGCCATTAGTAAATAGTTGTCGTCCACTCATTGGATTTAGGTCTGTGGTGGCCTCGCAGGTTAGAGAAGGGCGCCGGGGTGTCTGGTCCGACCGTCCAGAACCTACATAGAATGTCATACGCACACACACAAATAACAGACACTAGCAAATAACAGCTCCCATCAAGGCTGAAGAGAGTCTGAGCTCCTTATTATCAGTTAAGTATACCAAAACATAATGCTAAAACATTCACTCGTTTGGGAGAAAAACAGATCACTGGCATTTACTCCCAAGGAAGGAAATATACTGGAAAGAATACATTTTAATACAACAATTAAAGTTTGATAGTAACGCTCAATATAGCTTGACCATATGTCCAACGAAGGATCATATGTGTCCACGCTGCCTTTAGGACCCTCTATAAACCTTTCTACTGATCCCAGAGAAAGAGACAAACGGCCTTGTGGGTTACGTGGCCTTCGTGTCCTGCGTGTACTACGTGCAATCTCAAAGTAAGATTGGAATGAACCTAAAAGAAACTGGTTACTTGCATCCATGCATTTAAGAAAATATAATTTCACAAGCACAAGAATATAAAAATTATTATGTGATAATGAATATATTTGATTATTGATTTTTATAAAGGAAGTATATAACCATTCAAAATGATATATGATTATATATGTATTTGAAGAGGCAAGGGATTTTGACCAACCCTTCAATAGTAAATAGTTTAGTCAATAAAATAAACAAACAGTATACAGCAAATCAAATAGTAATGAAAAGGCTATATACAATATAGGCTATATAAAATAAAATGACACAACCCTGTCTATTTTTGTTAAATTTCAGTTTTATTGACCAGTAAGAGACATTATAACAGTATAAGTAGCCTAAAAGGTATAATAAGTTATACAAGACAAGAAATAAAGTAAACCATTCAAGACACAGCAGGATACAACGTTAAAATAGCCAAAATATAAAGTTATGAAACTTCACTTTGCCCTCAGCCAAAACGATTTGCCAGGGAACAAATGATACGATTAATGATACCAAAGATCTCCCGTTAGATATACACAAGACGAATTATACCTCGTTTAACCACTACTAGAGACATCAGAGCCAGCGGCACACGTCAGACGCACTAGCCGAGGAAAGGCTGTTCCAGGCGGGGTGCAGAGCGCTGAGACCCGGTGAAAGACTGGTCCTCACAACTCCGAAAACGTCAGATCAAACTTTTAAATAGGCGCTATCTTTATAAATAAACCACAGATTTGAGCTTTAAACAACTACATTGTCGACTGAAAAACTATTAAAACTACATTTCGTGACACAATAACAGTAGTATTTTTAAATTTCGCGGCTTCTCTCGTCTGTCTATGCGCGAAAGCACCAGTGAATGAAGGATTGCCGTAAAGCAGGTTTCTGGTCGTACGATGTGTATGACGTCATTGACATTTTAAAAGACTTTTTAAAGCAAATAAGTGACTATAAAAAATCTAACACCCAGTAATGTGTAATTTTGTTGCATCTTCTTTCGAATACAATATTCAAATTACTAGACAAAAAATTATATCCTGAGAAAAGTGGATTTTTAGGGGTATTGCTCCATAGACCTCCATTCATTCTGCACTCCGCCTGTGAGCGCCCTCATATGGACCTAGAGTGGAACTGCAACCAGTTCAGACCCCGGAAGTTTAATGTGAGTGGGAGTTCTCCCCATATTAGACATTCTCTGACATCACCGTGTCTTTGGCCCCGCCCACTGGAGCGTGAACATGAGAACAAGAAGAGATCGACGCCGATCAATAGATAGGTTTCCGATGACGTCACATTTCTCCCGCAAGTCCTTTCGGCGCCATCTTGTGTGTCAAGTGGGTCAAGCATTTGTGTTACGGAGAATGATAATATCCTGAAGCAATGGGTCATTACAGACTTTAACCTTAATTGTACATGCACATTGATAATAATATTAATACCTTATCTTTATATTTTCTAGTCTAGTATATGTAGCCTGCCTACCATCCATTATCAGCAGTTTTAAAGCGATGGAAATAATTAAAAAAAAAAAACTGCTTAAACTTTCTATTTTTATTTTGATGCTTACATTGAACAGTAAAAATTTAAAGCACTGACTGGGAGCCTGATTTTATCATCAATTTATCATCAGTTTAGTTTGATTTGTTTTTGCCAAAAGGACGTTGTCCCAGTACACTTTATATTATTGTCCTGGTTGCTCTCATGGAACTTTTTAAAAGCTTGTGTATCGTCAATTAAACTGGGCATTATTCTCCGTTTGGCTGGAGTTAATGTTCAGTGCTGCTCTTGTGAACATTTAGAGGTTTTGTGCTCTGGAGATGTGACACTTTATCTAATCATTTCCAAGATGGGCTAGCTAAATGCGCTAGCTCTCATCGGCTGTCAAATCACTGTAACGTTACCCAGGCGGCTACTATCGACACAGACCTTGAGAGATGTTGGCTCGGCAGAAGTACACTCGGACGTTTGTCCACCTTCATCACTTGCTCTGTGGCCACATCAGCTGGACGAGGCAGAGGCTAACTTACACCTGAAGCACATCGCTCCGTGCCTCTGCTCTCCATCTCTCTCCTTCACTGAATTAGTTCGGAGCGTCGTGTTTTTTTTTTTTACCCAGATATATAAGGGCTGTGCAGATATCAGCCACATGGCTACAGCATTTGAACCGTCAATGCAGGGCTCCAGACTAACTTTTCCACGAGGGAGTGAGAGCAAGACAACGCTTAGTTTGGAGACGGTGAAATCTTGTTTATACTTTTCAAAACTGACTTTTGCCTGGCTCCGAGAGAGGGAGTGCGCGCGCGCAACCGGCTCTCTCTTTCTGCTCGTAACTCGTTCTTTCAAACTGTCACAAGCGCAGCAGGTCATCTACATTACTCACCAATCAAATAAGACTTTGGTGGGACAAAAATGTGATTGAACGAATAACACACGGATTTAATACGCATACAATTTTCCCCCCTTTTTTACCATAGACAGTATAAGTTTTTGACAGCTTTTGACACACAACATGGCGGCGCGCCGCAGAGGATAATGGGTAATTTGAGAAATGGAAACCCATCTATACCATTACCTTCCAAACGATCATAATGCTAGGATAGTGTGGTTTTTTTAACAACAATGTTAATATCTCAGCAGTGCATTATTATTTGGTAAATTTCGGCACAGGCTTTGCAAACAGACTTTTACAATATGGATCTAACAACGCCACAAACATGTAAATAGGCTAGTCATGTTTATTCTAATGCCTGATCTGTGATCAGTGATTTCTGATGTAATTATTCAAATTCAGACAGATTAGCCTATCTCTCAAAATCATTCAATACTGTTTATGCATCAATAAATCAAGCCAGTGACTAAACAATCAACTTCACATTGTTTCTCTTATGAAAATAAATCATTTAATCAAAGTTTTAATAAGAGTAAAGAAAGCGATCAAAGAACAAGCCCTTTCCAATCGCGCAAGCTGTCAATCAAAGTTTATCTGGACACTTGCCAAAACTCAATCATCATGAATTCAATGCTGTTACAATGTACAGCAAGCTATGTATTTACATCGTGTTTGCATCATTTGTTATTTGGTGAAAGCAATCGTTGCAATGATAAGATCTTTTCATACGCAATAAACGGACTGTCCGTCATCAATACTCTTCACTGCAACCTTTCATGTGATGGGAATAGATCATTATGATCATACTTTTCACGAAAAATGTAGTAAAAGTAATAGAGTTACACGTGTAATAATGCCAATCAGCAATCACAGTATGGGCGTTTACACTGAAGTCTCACAGCCAATCACAGCAGTGGGCGTTTACACTGGAGTCTCACAGCCAATCACAGCAGTGGGCGTTTACACTGAAGACTCACAGCCAATCACAGCAGTGGGCGTTTACACTGAAGACTCACAGCCAATCACAGCAGTGGGTGTTTACACTGAAGACTCACAACCAATCACAGCAGTGGGCGTTTACACTGAAGTCTCACAGCCAATCACAGCAGTGGGCGTTTACACTGAAGTCTCACAGCCAATCACAGCAGTGGGCGTTTACACTGGAGTCTCACAGCCATTCACAGCAGTGGGCGTTTACACTGAAGACTCACAGCCAATCACAGCAGAGGGCGTTTACACTGAAGTCTCACAGCCAATCACAGCAGTGGGCGTTTACACTGAAGACTCACAGCCAATCACAGCAGTGGGCGTTTACACTGGAGTCTCACAGCCATTCACAGCAGTGGGCGTTTACACTGAAGACTCACAGCCAATCACAGCAGTGTGCGTTTACACTGAAGTCTCACAGCCAATCACAGCAGTGTGCGTTTACACTGAAGAAGACTCACAGCCAATCACAGCAGTGGGCGTTTACACTGAAGACTCACAACCAATCACAGCAGTGTGCGTTTACACTGAAGTCTCACAGCCAATCACAGCAGTGGGCGTTTACACGGAAGACTCACAACCAATCACAGCAGTGGGCGTTTACACTGAAGTCTCAGCCAATCACAGCAGTGGGCGTTTACACTGAAGTCTCACAGCCAATCACAGCAGTGGGCGTTTACACCAAAGTCTCACAGCCAATCACAGCAGTGTGCGTTTACACTGAAGTCTCACAGCCAATCACAGCAGTGGGCGTTTACACTGAAGTCTCAGCCAATCACAGCAGTGGGCGTTTACACTGGAGTCTCACAGCCAATCACAGCAGTGGGCGTTTACACTGAAGACTCACAGCCAATCACAGCAGTGGGCGTTTACACTGAAGTCTCACAGCCAATCACAGCAGTGGGCGTTTACACTGGAGTCTCACAACCAATCAGAGCAGTGGGCGTTTACACTGGAGTCTCACAGCCAATCACAGCAGTGGGCGTTTACACTGAAGACTCACAGCCAATCACAGCAGTGGGCGTTTCACACTGAAGTCTCACAGCCAATCACAGCAGTGGGCGTTTACACTGAAGTCTCACAGCCAATCACAGCAGTGGGCGTTTCACACTGAAGTCTCACAGCCAATCACAGCAGTGGGCGTTTACACTTAAGTCTCACAGATGAGATATCTGCATCTGCGTGTGTGTGTGTGTTGTTCTGCCTTTGCTTGCTCTTCGACCTGTATTTCTTTCAATTCCAATTCCTTTTCCCTCAGAACCCTCTCCGTCCGGCTTCTCTCCCTCAAACACTCAATGGTGTCAAGTCATCCCCAGTGCTTCTCCCAGTGTGTCCAGTCTAGTCCTCCGGCTAGCCCTCTCCATGCCTCTTCTGCTCCGGCCCGGTCCGTCTCTATCAGCATTACGGAGAATACACGGATGAAGTGACCCGGGATTCAACCTGGGTTTGTTTGACTTTGGTTCATTCACGCTGCCAGTGATTTTCCGGAATCAGAGTGTGTGTTCACACACAACCTGTAGAGACACGTGACACCGATGTGACATGATGTCTCAGCAGTGTCTTCAGTGATAGCTGAACATGTCCTCACCCTCGGGTCATCTAGTGTCATCTCTGTGTCATGCATTACTTGTTCACGATTCAGCAATGCTTGAGTTAGAGTTCACTGTGTCTGAATCCGCATTACCCTTCAAAACGATGAGTTAGTGTGTAATCAGAGTATTGAAGATGTGTGTTAACTAAACGACTGAAACGGAACATGTTCTTCAAGAATTCAAAGAAGATGAGGCAAATAAAATAAGGTATTTATCCTATAAAGACAAAGAAGATTTAAAACGACATTTTTCTGCACACACACTTTTATGTGAAGAGATTTAAATAGGTCTCTGTGTGTTCTGTGTGAACCGGTTCAGGAGTTTCGGCTTGTAGATCTGCGATATAAAGACCTGGACGGACTTGTTCATGTTAGAAGGTCTCTCTCTCTCTCTCCTGCTTTCTGTTATATAAATACTGCAACATGAATACATGTTTTAATAGAAGTACAAAATATTACTTGAATGTTGTTCAATTAAAAATAAAAACCATGAAGTAGATTCAAATTTCTAACCAGCATGCACTGCTTCAAGTCAAATGCCGATCAGTCGAATCAAGTCCAACGCACCTATTGATATGAATCATATAAACAAAGATTTAAGTTGAAACAACATTAAAACTTATTAAATGGAGTAATCATAACCGAGATAATGTTAAAACAAATTGAAATGGATGCAATTACTTACGTTTAGCCATTGAAAGGACAAAGAGAAAATTCTCACGTATTATTTAATAACTAAGAAAGGCCTATATAATATTTGCTTATGAATGTACAGAAACATACAGGAAATGCATGCATGTCAAAACCAAACTCTTAACTTTATAAATCATTATAAATTCATTTTAGGAACCATTTTACATTAAGAGGCTGACTTCATGAGAGAATATATGATAGTGAATGTTAATGGTAGTGGATTTTAAAGATATGACACTTTAACTGATCACAGTATCAATATATATATCTGTGGATTATGTGAGGCTGAACTATAATACACAGCACTGCCACGGGTCAGTCTCTCGCATCAGAACAATACGGTCCATAGACTCAGTCCTGGGCAGTCCTCTACCTTCATCATCGTCATCTTCAAAGTCACGTGTAACTGTGAGAGATGATGTGAAAAAACCCCAGATGATTACTGATTTTTCACCTGTCTATCGGTACCTTTAATAATGTGGAGGATCAATAATTAAAGGTAATTACATTAATCATAATAAAGTTTCTATGTATTTTGCCACAAAATGAAGCATGGCATGTTTTTTTTTTTAACGCCTGATGTGTATAAATGCTGTAAACATGTAATTATAAAAATGTTTGTAATACAAAACCACTGATGATGAAAACAAGCATTTGTGGACTTTTGACTCAAAGAGAAACTGACCTGTGAACTCATGACCATCAGAAGACTGTAGCTGGTATGTCTCTGTATAGGAGCCTGAAATGAAAAGGACAGTTAGTGTAAGACTATATAAATAAATGCTTTTAATAATGTCAAATACTAGTGTAAATAATGCATACTTCCACGGCGCACTGCTGTAATATGATCTTCATGTGTAATGCCGTAGAAACCCAGTGTGCGATTCTTCTTCAGTGTCTTGCGTTCATGGTAGACAAGTATTGTGTTTTCAACTGTGAAAGAAACGTAACAGCGAACACACACATTTATTTATTTATTCCACTTTTATATCAAACCTAAAACTAACTCTCCAGCCACATCAGATGTAGGCCTACAGCACCTCTAATATCTTAAAGTGTGTGTGCTTCATCAGATTGTGTGGCTGCTGTCCTCAACAGTGTCAGCCAATAGCGGCACAGGGCCCGCCTCCTGCTGCTTGATTGACAGCTCTCATTAGCATGTTGCGTCAAGGAAAAATAAATACGGAGCTACATTAAAAAATGAATAAACGGTTAAAAGACAACTTTCAGTTGAACAATTCGTTTAAAAAAAAAAAAAATCCACAACATTCCTTTCATTATGTAATTATTGTTCTCCTCGCACATTTAATTATTTACATATTTATTTATGCAGCAATATGTGAATTTATGTATTTATTTATATATTTATCTATGTAAAATTGTATTTATTTATTGTTTTTGCAGGTTTCGTCCTCCACATTTCTCAGCTGGTCAAGAGCAGAGGCACTTTTGTCATACCCCGGTTGTTTTGTCATATGTTATGCTGCCATACTACTCTAATTGATACTAAAAAATATATTTCCAGGCTTATGACATCCACGCGCTGCCGTAGCCTAATATTGCCATTGCCTCTGGGAACGGTCTAGTCTACATAACAGTTTATGAAGAGCTCACTTTCTACAAGTTAGCCTACATTTCATTTATCGGCAAGAGCAATTATTGTCAGAAAGAGAGTTTCTGGTGGTCAATAAAGAAGAAAATGGAAAATAAAGATTGTTGGTGTTTATTTAATGTGGAAAATCCATCGGTTTTAATCGCAGGTTAGAATTGTAATCCCTGATTTGTTAACCTGTGTTTAAAATTAGGCCTAAGTGTTGCAACACAACTCGATTTAAAATAAAGCCCACAGAATCCGATCAACAAATCCTAGATTAGCTTTAAACTGTGTTTAATTAATCCTTACTGGTGCAACCCACCCTTAAATCTCAGGCTTCGCGTTAATAAGAGCTGATCTACATTCAAATACAGATTTTCTTTATTAACATAAATAAGCCACATGTTCGCTAATGCACACAGAAGACTGCAGTGCTGGACTTACGCTGGTCTTCAGGAATGAGTTTTCTCTTTAACTCCTCCACTGTGGTGTTCCTGAACTCCTCTTCTGAATTCGCCACAGAAACTCTTATTCTCTCCAGTCTCTGTCTCTCGTCTGTAAAGGAGATCTGGAAACTCATGTTGAATGTGCTCGAACTTTAACTATATTCCCTCAGTCAGGAGAGTAACTGTAGTGATGGCAGTGAGTTTCACTTTCGCGGTCAGTGTTGTGTGTGCAGTGCACAGAGAGGGGGCGCCAGTGAGCTCGAATCATCATTTCAAAATCTCCTCAAAACTAAACATAATCAAAAGTTACGATACAAATGTATTATATAAATATCAACCGCTCAACCCCCGACAGTCTTTAAATAAAATGGATAGAGGAAGCTTTCTCGGGCGCAGAACAGAAAAGGCCTATTATCACCCTGTCGTGTTTACTGAAGTCTGGATGTACATCAGTGTTTAACATGTTTATCACTGAAGTGTGTATGTTCATCAGTGTTTAACATGTTTATCACTGAAGTGTGTATGTTCATCAGTGTTTAACATGTTTATCACTGAATGTTCATCAGTGTTTAACATGTTTATCACTGAAGTCTGGATGTTCATCTCAGTATTAAACATGTTGTCTGGCTAAAGCGATCAGCTGTCACAGATACAGAAGGAACACAGGTATCGTTGTGCTTTAGTGAACAGTGGATCGGACAAACAGTCAAAAATGTAAAATTCAAAATGTATCTTGTCGATACACATACATATATGGGTCAACTATAATTATATAGTCTATTGCAAAGAACATGCTGCAATTTTCACATCAGCCTAGCCCTCTGATGGTCTTCGGGGTCTATTGGACCCCAAATGACTTTTGCTCAAATAAAAAAAAATGTTCTCTTTGTCCAAATGGTTTGAAACTTTCTACGGCTCTCAACACTTTCTAGATCTACAAAAAAAAAAAAAAAAAAAAAAAAATTTAATGATATATGCTTTTATGTTGGCGTGACAAAAATAGTCACACTCGTGGTCTTCGGGGTCTATTGGACCCCGCAATCAAATTAGACAAAATAACATCATCAAAATCAGAAACAACGTAGAACACATAGACAGAAATGACAGAAATAAAGCACACTTCCAACAATGCAAAAAACATCCACAATCCAAAATTATCATGCTCACCACAGGCGCACACACACACACAAACACACACATAAAGAGGAATACATTTATACAGGAATACATGCAGACTATAAAAACTGTTCTCTTATCATTTGTAAAATAAAATAATCTAAAATGCAGAACCACCAGAAAAATAAATTGGTAACACTTAGACGCATTGAAAATGTGCGCACACACACACACACACACACACACACACACACACACACACACACACACACACACACACACACAGACACAGACACAGACACACACACACACACACACATACACACACACACACACACAGACACACACACACACACACACACACACACACACACACACACACACACACACACACACACACACACACACACAAACACACACACACACACACACACACACACACACACACACAGACACACACACACACACACACACACACACACACAGACACACACAGACAGACACACACAGACACACACACACACACACACACACACACACACACACACAGACACAGACACACACACACACACACACACACACACACACACACACACACAGACACACACAGACACACAAACACACAGGAATACATTTGTAAGGCTATAAAAAGTATTATAATTTGTCAAATAAAATCATACAAAATGAAGAACCACCCCAAAAATAAATTGGTGACACTCTACACATAAAAATAAAAATAAAATGTACACACACACACACACACACAACAACAACAACAACAGTGAAGTGCCAAACCTGCTCCAACCCTGTCTGCAGAAGTCATGCGGTTTACCATGCATAGTGTTTTTTCAGTACAAAAAATGCTAAATTTTGACAAAAATTATTTTATTTTTGTTATAATTGTGATTTTATAATATTTAGATATGAATCCAACTGAATCCAACTTTAGAAACTATATCTTTCAGTAATTCAAATAGCAAATAGCATATAATGGAGCTCTATAGCCATCTAGTGGTTAAAGTGATTTATTACAAATTTTAACCTGTATTTTCCAAAAGATGGGCAAAAATCTTACATTAAACCTTGTAAAATTATCCATGGTATCCCCAGGAATGAAAGTTAGAAATCTGGGTCTTTTATAAAGTTTATTTAACATAAAATGCTGTTTTTTTGTAAAAATCCTATTTAATTAAATATTTATTTATTTATAGAAATAAAAAAAAAAATCATAAATTCTCCAAAAACTGCACAAATGTTGAGTAAAAACATTAATAAACAGAGTAAAATTATATTTGTTAAAGAAAATATATATTGTTCGGTTACAAAATTAAATGTTGTTGTCTGGGGTCCAATAGACCCCGAAGACCACGAGTGTGACTTTTTTTTAAAGACCATCAGAGGGCTAGAGTCTATCGCTATTTAAAGATAGTGTAAAAACTACCTTAGATATCCACTGCCCACATCTATACTTGATCTATGTTATACCACTATTATGTTATCCATCTCAATTTATTTGTATTGTTTCTATGTCATGTTTATTTGTACTTTATTGTAAAGTGACCTTGAGTTTTCTGAAAGGCGCTATAAAATAAACATATTATTATTATTATTGTACCAAGTGATTGTTTTGATCTGCTGATGAATAATGAAATTTTAATTGTGTTTATATCTCCTGTAAACTCGACCAGGACAGTTTTGATGCCATTTTCTTTTCATATTACCTATAATGCCTATAATAACGTATGTTTAATGTAGCGCTGCTTTAATGTGACATCTAGTTAGGCTAAATTATAAATTAAATCATGTTAAAGTCCCCCTGTGGAGAAAATCCAGCTTTTAATGTTGTTTATATGTCTATGTGGTGTTTTTAATGTGCTTTAAGCAAATTCATAATACAACAGCATTGCTGAGTATTTCTCTTTGCTGAGTAGTTTTTTGAGTGTGTTCACAAACACTGAAAAAATAACCCCCAAAAATGACCAAAAAGGCTCAACCCAGAATTTGGGTAGAACAAAAATACAAAAAAAAATAAGATTTTTGTTAAGAGTTTACACATTAAATTAGCAACATTTCACCAACACGCCATCTTGGTTAACTACTACTCTACAAACATAATTTTTTCACATCACTGCTGTTTTATTTGTAATAATCAAAATATAATTTACAAAAATAAATTAATCTTACTTTTTTTTTTTCAGAGTTGGCATTTAAATAATGGTAACGTGTGTCCTGCAGGGGGCGACAGTGACGCGCCCATCTCATTAATCACTTTCTGATGAAGAAGAACATCGTCATAATAATAATCATCGTTATCAGGTGCAGAGATTAATTGAATTAAACGAGTACAGTTATAATTCTGATTTTACAGCTGACATCGAACTTTGACGAGGTATATTCATATAGTATTTGTAAACTGTGTAAGGTAATACTAGGCATAGTAATAACAGGCGCTGTCGAAGCGTGATTTAAATCTGTCGACACGTGTCAATCATCATCTTATTATATTAATAACATCATTAGCACTTTACATTAGCTAACATGAACGAGTGAAACACACTTCTAAAGCATTTATTGGTTTAATGTTAGTTTCTACATTTACTGACGTATAAGATCAAAAGTTGTATGTTAATGTGAACTAACGTGAACATTTTATTAACGAACATTTACATTAAATGCTGTAAAAATGCATTCTTCATTGTTAGTTAATGTATGAACTAATGTTAACAAATGAAATCTTGTTGTAAAGTGTTAGCACATATATGCACGGTGAATTATATGTCATTCAAAAGTGGCAAAACTTAGGTAGGTAACTGTGGTAACTTTGGTTTACAATACACCACAGATAACTGGTATAATTGTGTAATCTCTGTATAGAGATTAATAATACTTTAATAAACTTAAAGAAAAATAATGAAGTTTCTTACGCAATCTGAAGATCTAGTAATGTATTATTGTATGACTGAAAGGATGTTAGAAGAATGAATTGCTGTTACGAAAGTCAACTTTAATACTGATGGCTGATCTTCAAGATATAATTGTTAGAATTAAAATGTAATAAAACCATATTTTTCTTCTCAAGCTGCAGTTTACAGTGAGAGGAGAACCAGATCAGCATCAGTGAGTATCTGAACTCTTCACCTCAACATCAGATCAACTACGAGCGACAGATCAGTGTGTTTCTGTGGCGTACAGGAAGTGATGTGGTTATGAATGTGGCATACAGGAAGTGATGTGGTTATGAATGTGGCGTACAGGAAGTGATGTGGTTATGAATGTGTTTCAGTGACGTACAGGGAGCTCAGTATCAGACAGATCTATGAGCGATACATCGGAACAGCTGTAAGAGCAAACACACACACACACACACACACACACACACTCCTTCTTCTTCTACTTCAGTAGTGTGTGTTTTGGCCCCTGATGCTCAGAGATCTCTTCTTTCCCAGGCGCCGTATCGGAGAGTGAGAGTCGTGAGCAAACGCGCCGCTCAGAGTTACAGAGGAGATGCAGGACACACTCACACACACACACACACTCATCACAGCGAGAGGTCACAGGAACACAGAGACACACTGCTGTACCACAGGGTGAGACACACACACTTATACACACTCACTCAGTCACTCACACAGTCACTCACACAGTCACTCACACACACAGACACACACACACACACACACCGGTATGTATCCTAAGGTGTTAGATCAAGTCTCCACGTCAGGAATATACTGAGTTGATAAAGCTGTATTATCAGAAGCACAAACATCTCAACATTCTTACATCAGGACACATTTACTGGAGAAGAACAACGACTGAAGAGATTAAGGCTCGTTTACTGAATCAAAAGAAAGCGAGTTTGTGGTTAAAACAGGAATATGGCAGATATTTGTTCTTGTTTTAACCACAAACTCACTTTATTTGATGCATTTTTCAGTAAACAAGTCTTTATATCTTCAGTCGCTGTTCTTCTCCAGTAACTGTGTCTTGATGTAAGAATGTTGAGATGTTTGTGCTGGAAAACAAGACAGAAACACTGATGAGTGTGTGTGTGTGTGTGTGTGTGTGTGTGTGTGTGTGTGTGACTGTAGTTTCTCCAGCAGAAGGCGCTGTATTTCTGTAACACACAGCGTGAGGACCGACCACAGGAACATCTCAGGTGAGACACACACACACACACACACGCACAGTCTGGCCATCAGTCCGTACACTTTAATCATTCATAAATGATTTCTGTAATAATGCTTGTGCAATAGTGTATATAAGCACAATCACTGCATTAAAGTACTTTAACACATTTTGAACTAAGCTTCTCATCAGGGATTAGCATCTCTCAGTGATTAGCATCTCTCAGTGATTAGCATCTCTCAGTGATTAGCATCTCTCAGTGATTAGCCGTACAGAACATCACAACAGATCAGCAGAAATAACTGTAGACTTTATGATCACAATCTGTCCATAAAAACTCATAAATTCTCATGATTTCGCAGACAGGATATACAGGCATCAGTGTTATTTTACTATCATCCATATACTATTATAGTTTTTATTCATATTTTTATATATTTGTTTTTATTTTCTAATTTTAGTTAAAGTTTTAGTAACTTTATTGTGTTTTGCCATTTAATTTATTTTTTTAAAAATATGTCTATATTGTTTTTTAACTTTTATTTCAGTTTTAGTGCTTTAACTTAAAGTTAATGAAAATGAAAAATGTTGCCTTGGCAAGTAAGTTTACTTTTTTTATATATTTTATTTCTTATTCCATAGAAATCCATATGATTCACTCTCTCAGAGTCATTTACCCGTGCTTTGGGAATCGGTTCGAGAGAATCATTGAGTCTTTCAGAATGATTCATTAGAGAATTGGATATATATATATATATATATATATGTATAATAACACAGTTATTCAATTCCTCTGTGTGCGTGTGTGTGTGTGTGTGTGTGTGTGTGTGTGTGTGTGTGTGTGTGCGTGTGTGTGTGAGTGAGTGAGTGAGTGAGTGAGTGTTTGAGTTCAGCGGCGGCTTGTTTACGGCTGATAACAAGTAAATAATAATAATATTAAAGTGAATTCTGAAAATATAACAATAAAACCTAATTCACAAATTTAAATAAAAACTATAATAGTATATAAATATAATCAATTTAAAAGAAACCTGAAAAAATAAAACCTTATTCAAAAAAAATTTAAATTTAAATAAAAACTGAAAATATCAAAATAAAACGCAATTCAAAATATAAATAAAAACTAATAATATATGAATAACATTAAAATGAATTTTCTAAAAACATAAAAATAAATCCCAATTGAATATAATGAATAAGATTGATAAGACTGTATCAATATGTGTACCTCTGATGTGTAATAGGAAGATCAGGTGACATCATCACGCGTCTGCTGGTCTGTCTGGCCAGAGGTCAGAGGTCAGAGGTCAGCGTCCCGTAGCCGACAGGCTCCAGAGAACTTTAAAGCCCGGCTGAACTCCTAAAACAAACTATCAAATTAGTGGTGGAGGAGAAACTGAGGGTTTGGCCCGTTTGGCTGATGTTCCTTTAAAACTTCTGTGTGCAGAGAAATCACACTTTATCATTATTAGATTTGTAATGTTATGTTATATAAATATATATATCTTTTTTTACATAAATTTTGTTTTTACTTTTAAATAAATTTAGTAAATTCTTTCTCTGACTCTCTTAATAAGCTCTTTAAAAACATAAACTAGATTATTATTTTTAGGGATGTCCCGATCAGGTTTTTTTTGCCCTCGAGTCATTTGATTTTGAGTATCTACCGATACCGAGTCCCGATCCGATACTTATATAATACATAAAAAAAGAATAATGAAGAGAGAAAAAACAGATCCAGGATGTTCCTTATTTTTATTTAATTCACCTTATTTTAACATTCAACAACTCTGTTAACAAACAGAGCACTTCTGTGAGGTAGCTTGAACAATCAAATAATAAATAACATAAATTCTTCACTTTTGGACTTTAGTGCAACAGTAAATATAGAAAAAGTCTAATATAAAAACAAATAGCACCTCAACTTAAAATACCCGGCAGGCATGTAAACAAAAAAATAAAAATGTTTTAAAAGTGTATAAAAAAATAATGAGAATATATATACATTAGGGGTGTAAAAGTTCACAAAATTTGCGGTTCTGTTCGATACGATACAGCAAAAAGAAAGAAATGCCAGAGAAATTTCCTATTTATTAAAAGAAAAACTATTTTTAAATAAGTTTGCGTTTTCCTACATCTTGAAACTTTCAGGTTTATAAATGGGGGTAATCTTTGAAGGATGAAAAAATAATGTTTTGGTGATCACATTAAAAAAACATTTAAATATATATTTATACAATATTTCAGTTTTAAAGTGCAACATTAAATCCATGTTCATTCACGGCACAATGTTTCTCCTGGTTTCCACGTCAGCGCTGTTTGATCTAATAGAGATCTACGGTTAATAACAGAGACATTTGAATGTTTCTCACTAGATCTCGCAGCGATGTTATTACTTCAGTGGCGAATTCAAATGTTTTCTTCACTGGATCTCTTAGCACTGTGTGCTTGATCTCGCGCTGCACAGATGTTGCTGGTCCGAACTGATAATGGTCCGTTAAGCACAATATAATGAGTAGCGCAGTTTCGTTCCGCTTTCATTACGTTTGCCATTTGATGTTGCGCAGCGTTGTGGTGATCGCGCCAGCGCTGATTTTGTCTGAAGGAAAAATGGTCCTAGGAATCGTGCGGTTTGTATGCGTACCGAACCGGAAGCCTCGTACTGAAACGGTTCAATAATTACGAATACATGTACCGTTACACCCCTAATTTACATATATCCGAGTCCTGATCGGGAGGTAACATCCGATTCCGATCGAGTCTGAAACCACCGTGATCGGGCCCGATTTCCGATCGCGTGATAGGATCGGGACATCCCTAATTTTTTTCATGTCTGTATGCAGGAGTGTAGCTCTTTCCTGACCTTGCAACGCCAAGGTCATGGGTTCGATTCCCAGGGAAAGCAAGAACTGATAAGAATGTAAATGTGTACCTTGAAATGCAATGTAAGTCGCTTTGGATAAAAATGCATAAATGTAAAAGAGTGGCGGTGCGGTGACCTCTCAGTCTGGGGTAAGAGATCAAAGGTTACCCTGTCCTTCAGGAGAGGATGCAGGCCATCATGAATCTGGACCGAGAGTGAGCAACACACACACACACAGACACACACACACACACACACACCAGGAAAAATCTTGATAATGTAAAGAATTAGGCGTAGCGTCAGTTCTGGCGGGTCACGTTAAGCTCGCATCAGTGACTCTCAGCTGTCCTTTAACTATAGGGATACAACGCCTATCACTGTATTCATATATAAGCTCCTTCAGTATTATCAGCAGCTATCACGTTTCTCAGGAGCTGATTACCATCCTCCATCACCAGCTCCTCTCATTTCTCAGGAGCTGATTACACTCTTCCCTCCCCAGTTCCTCTCGTTTCTCAGGAGCTGATTACCCTCCTCCATCCCCAGTTCCTCTCGTTTCTCAGGAGCTGATTACCCTCCTCCCTCCCCAGCTCCTCTCGTTTCTCAGGAACTGATTGCCCTCCTCCATCCCCAGCTCCTCTCGTTTCTCAGGAGCTGATTACCCTCCTCCATCCCCAGTTCCTCTCGTTTCTCAGGAGCTGATTACCCTCCTCCCTCCCCAGCTCCTCTCGTTTCTCAGGAACTGATTGCCCTCCTCCATCCCCAGCTCCTCTCGTTTCTCAGGAGCTGATTACCCTCCTCCATCCCCAGTTCCTCTCGTTTCTCAGGAGCTGATTACCCTCATCCCTCCCCAGCTCCTCTCGTTTCTCAAGAGCTGATTACCCTCCTCCCTCCCCAGTTCCTCTCGTTTCTCAGGAGCTGATTACCCTCCTCCATCCCCAGTTTCTCTCGTTTCTCAGGAACTGATTGCCCTTCTCCATCCCCAGTTCCTCTCGTTTCTCAGGAGCTGATTACCCTCCTCCATCCCCAGCTCCTCTCGTTTCTCAGGAACTGATTGCCCTCCTCCATCCCCAGCTCCTCTCGTTTCTCAAAAGCTGATTACCCTTCTCCCTCCCCAGTTCCTCTCGTTTCTCAGGAGCTGATTACCCTCCTCCCTCCCCAGCTCCTCTCGTTTCTCAAGAGCTGATTACCCTCCTCCCTCCCCAGTTCCTCTCGTTTCTCAGGAGCTGATTACCCTCCTCCCTCCCCAGCTCCTCTCGTTTCTCAGGAGCTGATTACCCTCCTCCCTCCCCAGCTCCTCTCGTTTCTCAAGAGCTGATTACCCTCCTCCCTCCCCAGTTCCTCTCGTTTCTCAGGAGCTGATTACCCTCCTCCCTCCCCAGTTCCTCTCGTTTCTCAGGAGCTGATTACCCTCCTCCCTTCCTAGCTCCTCTAGTTTCTCAGGAGCTGATTACCCTCCTCCCTCCCCAGCTCCTCTCGTTTCTCAAGAGCTGATTACCCTCCTCCATCCCCAGTTCCTCTCGTTTCTCAGGAGCTGATTACCCTCCTCCATCCCCAGCTCCTCTCGTTTCTCAGGAGCTGACTACCCTCCTCCCTCCCCAGCTCCTCTCGTTTCTCAGGAACTGATTGCCCTCCTCCATCCCCAGCTCCTCTCGTTTCTCAGGAGCTGATTACCCTCCTCCATCCCCAGTTCCTCTCGTTTTTCAGGAGCTGATTACCCTCCTCCATCCCCAGTTCCTCTCGTTTTTCAGGAGCTGATTACCCTCCTCCATCCCCAGTTCCTCTCGTTTCTCAGGAGCTGATTACCCTCATCCCTCCCCAGCTCCTCTCGTTTCTCAAGAACTGATTACCCTCCTCCCTCCCCAGTTCCTCTCGTTTCTCAGGAGCTGATTACCCTCCTCCATCCCCAGTTTCTCTCGTTTCTCAGGAACTGATTGCCCTTCTCCATCCCCAGTTCCTCTCGTTTCTCAGGAGCTGATTACCCTCCTCCATCCCCAGCTCCTCTCGTTTCTCAGGAACTGATTGCCCTCCTCCATCCCCAGCTCCTCTCGTTTCTCAAAAGCTGATTACCCTTCTCCCTCCCCAGTTCCTCTCGTTTCTCAGGAGCTGATTACCCTCCTCCCTCCCCAGCTCCTCTCGTTTCTCAAGAGCTGATTACCCTCCTCCCTCCCCAGTTCCTCTCGTTTCTCAGGAGCTGATTACCCTCCTCCCTTCCTAGCTCCTCTCGTTTCTCAGGAGCTGATTACCCTCCTCCCTCCCCAGCTCCTCTCGTTTCTCAGGAGCTGATTACCCTCCTCCCTCCCAAGCTCCTCTCGTTTCTCAGGAGCTGATTACCCTCCTCCCTCCCCAGCTCCTCTCGTTTCTCAAGAGCTGATTACCCTCCTCCCTCCCCAGTTCCTCTCGTTTCTCAGGAGCTGATTACCCTCCTCCCTTCCTAGCTCCTCTAGTTTCTCAGGAGCTGATTACCCTCCTCCCTCCCCAGCTCCTCTCGTTTCTCAAGAGCTGATTACCCTCCTCCATCCCCAGCTCCTCTTGTTTCTCAGGAGCTGATTACCCTCCTCCATCCTCAGTTCCTCTCGTTTCTCAGGAGCTGATTACCCTCCTCCATCCCCAGCTCCTCTCGTTTCTCAGGAGCTGACTACCCTCCTCCCTCCCCAGCTCCTCTCGTTTCTCAGGAACTGATTGCCCTCCTCCATCCCCAGCTCCTCTCGTTTCTCAGGAGCTGATTACCCTCCTCCATCCCCAGTTCCTCTCGTTTTTCAGGAGCTGATTACCCTCCTCCATCCCCAGTTCCTCTCGTTTTTCAGGAGCTGATTACCCTCCTCCATCCCCAGTTCCTCTCGTTTCTCAGGAGCTGATTACCCTCATCCCTCCCCAGCTCCTCTCGTTTCTCAAGAGCTGATTACCCTCCTCCCTCCCCAGTTCCTCTCGTTTCTCAGGAGCTGATTACCCTCCTCCATCCCCAGTTTCTCTCGTTTCTCAGGAACTGATTGCCCTTCTCCATCCCCAGTTCCTCTCGTTTCTCAGGAGCTGATTACCCTCCTCCATCCCCAGCTCCTCTCGTTTCTCAGGAACTGATTGCCCTCCTCCATCCCCAGCTCCTCTCGTTTCTCAAAAGCTGATTACCCTTCTCCCTCCCCAGTTCCTCTCGTTTCTCAGGAGCTGATTACCCTCCTCCCTCCCCAGCTCCTCTCGTTTCTCAAGAGCTGATTACCCTCCTCCCTCCCCAGTTCCTCTCGTTTCTCAGGAGCTGATTACCCTCCTCCCTTCCTAGCTCCTCTCGTTTCTCAGGAGCTGATTACCCTCCTCCCTCCCCAGCTCCTCTCGTTTCTCAGGAGCTGATTACCCTCCTCCCTCCCCAGCTCCTCTCGTTTCTCAGGAGCTGATTACCCTCCTCCCTCCCCAGCTCCTCTCGTTTCTCAAGAGCTGATTACCCTCCTCCCTCCCCAGTTCCTCTCGTTTCTCAAGAGCTGATTACCCTCCTCCCTCCCCAGTTCCTCTCGTTTCTCAGGAGCTGATTACCCTCCTCCCTTCCTAGCTCCTCTAGTTTCTCAGGAGCTGATTACCCTCCTCCCTCCCCAGCTCCTCTCGTTTCTCAAGAGCTGATTACCCTCCTCCATCCCCAGCTCCTCTTGTTTCTCAGGAGCTGATTACCCTCCTCCATCCTCAGTTCCTCTCGTTTCTCAGGAGCTGATTACCCTCCTCCCTCCCCAGTTCCTCTCATTTCTCAGGAGCTGATTACCCTCCTCCATCCCCAGCTCCTCTCGTTTCTCCGGAACTGATTGCCCTTCTCCATCCCCAGCTCCTCTCGTTTCTCAGGAGCTGATTACCCTCCTCCATCCCCAGCTCCTCTCGTTTCTCAGGAGCTGATTACCCTCCTACCTCCCCAGCTCCTCTCGTTTCTCAGGAGCTGATTATCCTCCTCCATCCCCAGCTCCTCTCGTTTCTCAGGAACTGATTGCCCTCCTCCCTCCCCATTTCATCTCGTTTCTCAGGAGCTAATTACCTTCCTCCCTCTCGTTTCTCAGGAACTGATTGCCCTCCTCCCTCCCCATTTCATCTCGTTTCTCAGGAGCTAATTACCCTCCTCCCTCCCCAGTTCCTCACTGAATCTCGTAATAAGCGCTTTGAAAACATAAATTAGATTATTTTCATGTCTGTATGCAGCAGGAGGGGCAGTGCGGTGACCTCTCAGCCTGGTGTCAGAGGTCAAAGGTTACCCTGTCCTCTAGGAGAGGACGCACTGCTGCAGGCCATCATGAATCTGGACCGAGAGTGAGCAGCACACACACACACACAGACACACACACCAGGAAAACTCTTGTTCATGTAAAGAAGTAGGCGTAGCGTGAGTTCTGGCAAGTCACATTAGTCAAGCTCACATCAGTGACTCTCAGCTGTCCTCTACCTATAGGAATACGACGCCTATCACTGTATACATATATAAGCTCTTTCAGTATTATCAGCAGCTATCACGTTTTTGGGGCCTCACATGTTTCAAAGTGTTCGCTTATTTGAAAGCTAAATACATTTTTTTTTTTTTTTATAAGTACGTGACCTGTTAATATCTCTCTGACTCTCTTAATGAGCTCTTTAAAAGCATAAGTTAGAATATTTTCACGTCTGTATGCAGCAGGCGTGGCGGTGAGGTGTACTCTCAGCCTGGGGTCAGAGGTCAAAGGTTACCCTGTCCTCTAGAAGAGGACGCACTGCTGCAGGCCATCATGAATATGGACCGAGGGTGAGCAGAACACAAACACACACACACACACACACACACACACACAGGAGTGTGTGTTCTCAGGAGCTGATTACCCTCCTCCATCTCCAGCTCCTCTCGTTTCTCAGGAGCTGATTACCCTCCTCCATCCCCAGCTCCTCTCGTTTCTCAGGAGCTGATTACCATCCTCCATCCCCAGCTCCTCTCATTTCTCAGGAGCTGATTACCATCCTCCATCCCCAGTTCCTCTCGTTTCTCAGGAGCTGATTACCCTCCTCCATCCCCAGTTCCTCTCGTTTCTCAGGAGCTAATTACCCTCCTCCATCCCCAGCTCCTCTCATTTCTCAGGAGCTGATTACCCTCCTCCCTCCCCAGCTCCTCTCGTTTCTCAGGAGCTAATTACCCTCCTCCATCCCCAGCTCCTCTCATTTCTCAGGAGCTGATTACCATCCTCCATCCCCAGCTCCTCTCGTTTCTCAGGAGCTGATTACCATCCTCCATCACCAGCTCCTCTCATTTCTCAGGAGCTGATTACACTCTTCCCTCCCCAGTTCCTCTCGTTTCTTAGGAGCTGATTACCCTCCTCCATCCCCAGTTCCTCTCGTTTCTCAGGAGCTAATTACCCTCCTCCATCCCCAGCTCCTCTCATTTCTCAGGAGCTGATTACCCTCCTCCCTCCCCAGCTCCGCTCGTTTCTCAGGAGCTAATTACCCTCCTCCATCCCCAGCTCCTCTCATTTCTCAGGAGCTGATTACCATCCTCCATCCCCAGCTCCTCTCGTTTCTCAGGAGCTGATTACCATCCTCCATCCCCAGCTCCTCTCGTTTCTCAGGAGCTAATTACCCTCCTCCTTCCCCAGCTTATTATTATTGTTATTATTATTTTATTTTGTATATTATTTCATATAATTGTATTACTATTTAATATATATATATATATATATATAATTTTTTTTTTTAATTAATTTGAATCCACGGTACTGTTTTTTTATATTTAGGGCCTAACGTGTGTTAAAGTGTTCGCTTATTTTAAAAGCTAAATAAAGATTTTCTTTTTTAAATAAGCAAATGACCTGTTAATATCTCTCTGAATCTCTTAATAAGCTCTTTAAAAACATAAATTAGATTATTTTCATGTCTGTATGCAGCAGGAGGGGCAGTGCGGTGACCTCTCAGCCTGGTGTCAGAGGTCAAAGGTTACCCTGTCCTCTAGGTGAGGACGCACTGCTGCAGGCCATCATGAATCTGGACAGAGAGTGAGCAGCACGCACACACACACACACACACACACACACTAGGAAAACTCTTGTTCATGTAAAGAATTATGCGTAGCGTCAGTTCTGGCAAGTCACGTTAGTCAAGCTCACGTCAGTGACTCTCAGCTGTCCTCTACATATAGGAATACGACGCCTATCACTGTATACAAATTTAAGCTCTATCAGTATTATCAGCAGCTATCTCGTTTTTGGGGCCTCACATGTGTTAAAGTGTTCGCTTATTTGAAAGCTAAATAAAGTTTTTTTTTTAAATAAGTAAGTGACCTGTTAATATCTCTCTGACTCTCTTAATGAGCTCTTTAAAAACATAAGTTAGAATATTTTCATGTCTGTATGCAGCAGGAGGGGCGGTGAGGTGACCTCTCAGCCTGGGGTCAGAGGTCAAAGGTTACCCTGTCCTCTAGAAGAGGACGCACTGCTGCAGGCCATCATGAATATGGACCGAGGGTGAGCAGCACACAAACACACACACATACACAGGAGTGTGTGTTCTCAGGAGTTGATTACCCTCCTCCATCCCCAGCTCCTCTCGTTTCTCAGGAGCTGATTACCCTCCTCCATCCCCAGCTCTACTCATTTCTTAGGAGCTGATTACCCTCCTCCATCCCCAGTTCCTTTCGTTTCTCAGGAGCTGATTACCCTCCTCCCTCCCCAGTTCCTCTCGTTTCTCAGGAGCTGATTACCCTCCTCCCTCCCCAGTTCCTCTAGTTTCTCAGGAGCTGATTACCCTCCTCCATCCCCAGCTCCTCTCGTTTCTCAGGAGCTAATTACCCTCCTCCCTCCCCAGTTCCTCTCGTTTCTCAGGAGCTAATTACCCTTCTCCATCCCCAGCTCCTCTCGTTTCTCAGGAGCTATTTACCCTCCTCCATCCCCAGCTCCTCTCATTTCTCAGGAGCTGATTGCCGTCCTCCATCCCCAGCTCCTCTCGTTTCTCAGGAGCTAATTACCGTCCTCCATCCCCAGCTCCTCTCATTTCTCAGGAGCTGATTACCCTCCTCCCTCCCCAGCTCCTCTCGTTTCTCAGGAGCTGATTACCCTCCTCCCTCCCCAGCTCCTCTCGTTTCTCTGGAGCTGATTACCCTCCTCCATCCCAGTTCCTCTCGTTTCTCAGGAGGTTGATTACCCTCCTCCATCCCCAGCTCCTCTCCTTTCTCGGGAGCTGATTACCCTGCTCCATCCCCAGTTCCTCTCGTTTCTCAGGAGTTGATTACCCTCCTCCATCCCCAGCTCCTCTCCTTTCTCGGGAGCTGATTACCGTCCTCCCTCCCCAGTTCCTCTCGTTTCTCAGGAGCTGATTACCCTCCTCCATCCCCAGCTCCTCTTGTTTCTCAGGAGCTGATTACCCTCCTCCATCCCCAGCTCCTCTTGTTTCTCAGGATCTGATCACCCTCCTCCCTCCCCAGCTCCTCTCGTTTCTCTGGAGCTGATTACCCTCCTCCATCCCCAGTTCCTCTCATTTCTCAGGAGCTGATTACCCTCCTCCATCCCCAGCTCCTCTCCTTTCTCGGGAGCCAATTACCCTCCTCCCTGCCCAGCTCCTCTCGTTTCTCTGGAGCTGATTACCCTCCTCCCTCCCCAGTTCCTCTCGTTTCTCAGGAGCTGATTACCCTGCTCTATTTCCAGCTCCTCTCGTTTCTCAGGAGCTGATTACCATCCTCCCTCCCCAGCTCCTCTCGTTTCTCAGGAGCTGATTACCCTCCTCCATCCACAGTTCCTGTCGTTTCTCAGGAGCTGATTACCCTCCTCCCTCCCCAGTTTCTCAGGAGCTGATTACCCTCCTCCATCCCCAGTTCCTCTCGTTTCTCAGGAACTGATTGCCCTTCTCCATCCCCAGTTCCTCTTGTTTCTCAGGAGCTGATTACCCTCCTCCATCCCCAGTTCCTCTCGTTTCTCAGGAACTGATTGCCCTTCTCCATCCCCAGCTCCTCTCGTTTCTCTGGAGCTCATTTTCCTCCTCCATCCCCAGCTCCTCTCGTTTCTCAGGAGCTGATTACCCTCCTCCCTCCCCAGCTCCTCTCGTTTCTCAGGAGCTGATTACCCTACTCCCTCCCCAGCTCCTCTCGTTTCTCAGGAGCTGATTACCCTCCTCCCTCCCCAGCTCCTCTCGTTTCTCAGGAGCTGATTACCCTCCTCCCTCCCCAGTTCCTCTCGTTTCTCAGGAGCTGATTACCCTCCTCCCTCCCCAGCTCCTCTCGTTTCTCAGGAGCTGATTACCCTCCTCCCTCCCCAGCTCCTCTCGTTTCTCAGGAGCTGATTACCCTCCTCCCTCCCCAGCTCCTCTCGTTTCTCAGGAGCTGATTACCCTCTTCCCTCCCCAGCTCCTCTCGTATCTCAGGAGCTGATTACCCTCCTCCCTCCCCAGTTCCTCTCGCTTCTCAGGAGCTGATTACCCTCCTCCCTCCCCAGTTCCTCTCGTTTCTCAGGAGCTGATTACCCGCCTCCCTCCCCAGCTCCTCCTCTCGTCAGTCAGGATTTGGCCTTCTGATTCCCCTTTGAATCACAATAAATTCTCGAATTACGTTGTACATTAAAATCTAAATTATTTATTAAAGGGGTCTTATAATGCCATTTTTGTACAAGCTAATATGATTCTTTAGAGTCTAAATTAAAACTTTGTAATATACTTTAATTAAAAATTGTCATTAGTATTGTAAGAAAACACTTATTTTACCTGGTCAAAAACAGCTCTGTTTTCAGCACGCCGTTTCAGTGCATATGACTTTAAATGATCATGAGCTTTGCTCACCCCGCCTCTCTGTTCTGTGTACACCGTTTGTAACACAATACCATAACGCGTTGTTCATTATAGATGTGGGATTATGAATTATATTGAGAACGTCGTACATAGAAAACATGCCGTAATGTACCCTGAGTGTAAACCTTAGACGCATTCATTGTGAAGCGTGCATCTAGCGATTTGCAAAGATTAATATAAATATTAAAGATTAATAAAACGATACACTCACTTCAGTTATTTTGGAGGTTCAGCAGGAACACGAATAGTTGGTACTTCTTAGCAAAACCAGCTTTTTACTGACCCTCCTCGTTTATAAGCAGTCTGGTGTGTGAAATGATTCGTGCAAATATGAAAGCATTGACGTTGCTCGTGGGGAATATTCCCTTCGAAAACAAGCTCAGCCACTGCGTCTTCAGCGGTTCGGATTTAGGAACATTAAAATGACTGCTGTGTTCGTTATTACACCCAAGAACAGAACACCACAATCGCTTAGACGCCATTCTGCTCATAAACAGTGCTCCAGCATATCAACAATGACCGCGCCGGTCCGGTCCGCGCTGCGCAGACTATGATTGACAGGACGAGCGAGGGCGGGTCTGTGTTGAAACCCGGCTGTCAATCAACAATCGTGGGAGGGGCGTCCGTTTTATTGACGTCACAAAAAAGAACGGCTCAATTTGAGGCAGGGGAAAACATATAAGGAGATTAAAACAAAAACACTGGATGGATTTTTATCATTATATGATGGTTGTGTACAGGCACTGCCAACACACATTTCAGTACAATCAACTTGTAAAAGTGCATGTGCCATTATATGACCCCTTTAATGATTTCTGCAATACATTGATGTTGGTTCTGTTCTGTTCACCCTAAGGGGGGTTATTGCTGCTCTCCTGCTCTTATCCATGCTAGGCTGCCCAGAACAGAACCAGACCACCAATCCAAACTGTATGCTAATTGTCAATCGTATTTGACAATAGTGGTGCTGACAGAACTCTTGTTGTGTGATCAGGGCTGATAGTGATGGTGTCAGATCCAGATCGGCCCGAGTCCCCAAACACCAGCTGAACACCAGCGCCACTCGCCCCGAGAACCAACCAGGTCAGCTTATAACTCACCTGTCACTACACTATAATCCTCTTCACAGGTTTAAATGACTCAGATTCACTCATTTTTTCACTAAGCTTTTCTGTCGCTTGCCTTTCTATCAGAACACTACCAGACGTTTTTAGGAAGTTTATAAATCCTTTTCCAGATCAAGGTTATTATCATTCACTAAAATTAAAACCCATTAAAAACACTTTTTTTTGTTACTTGGAAAAATGCCAACTGAAATAAAATAAAACACATATTTTATTTCAACTAATTGCAGAGGCGACATTTGTCAATTTTGTTGTTTAATTTGTTTAATTAATAACAAATTTTTTTTTATTAAAAATAAAAATGTTCATATACATTGATATCCCTGTTGAAACAGATGAACTTAAACCGAAGTATCTGGACACATTTATGATTTGTAGAATATTTGGGCTCTTTCTCATTCGTGCAGCTTCAGGTCTTCAGGTTAGTTGGTTTAATTGGACGCGTCCAGTCACAGGACGTCCCAGTTAAGGGTCTTTTTTTAGCCTGTGAACTTTAAAGTCATTATTTATTTGGTGTTAAGAGGGTCAGCTCACAACAGGCCTGTGTTTTGTTCCCATCATCATCACTCATACAGGAGGAATGTGTCGCCTCACTTTTACAGACACAATAAAACCTGAGCCAACAGAAGCCGTTTCTTCTGCCCGACCGCGACGCTCATTAACGCACACATGAAAGCAGGGAATGTCCACAGACGTCAGGATTGTGCTGGGATGCAGGTCCGGATAAAAAAAACATCATGTTAGCATGTGGAGATATATATATATATATATAAATAGAAAAATATACCAATTAAATAACTAAAAATATTAAACAGAGTAGAGCTTACCTGAGCATTTAGGCTTACAAATAAAAGTTATGCAATTTAAAAAAAATTTTTTTTTATTTATTTATTACAGTGTGGAGACAAAAAAATATTGAATATGAATACTGCTGATTATATATAAAAAATGAATGAATTAAAAAATAATATATATATATATATACACACATACAAACATTTTTCTATTCCAGAAATAAATAAACATAAAACTTAAATTTTAATTTAAATAAATTAAATAGATTTAATTATAAAATAAAGTAAAAAGAACTAAATAGATTTAAATGATATAATTAAATATAAAACTTTCTTCAAATTTCAGAGGTGAGCTACAATCATTACCTGAGCATTTAGGCTTACAAATAAATGAGAGGTAATTAATAACTTACTTATTATTACAGTGGAAAAAACAAACAACCCTATTTTCTACCTAATTGAACTCTTTAAATAGTTTCTAACAGATAATGTTTCAAATACAATATAATATGCTTTAAATGTTAATAAACTTTAATCTTTACTATTAAGAATGTGTACCTTTCCAACTAAAATAATACTTACAATACTTAAAATAATAAAAACTAAAATTAAGTTAAAAGTTTTGATCACCCCAAATTATCAAATAAATATTCAGTAGTAATTTAATGGAGATGAATTTGCTGTTTCTAATTAGGCACATTAAAACATTTTGCGTGTGTGGACAAATAAATTCATGACTTTAATATCTGATATTTTTGAATGATTTGATCTACAATAACCACTGCTTCCAAACAGGTTTCCCAAACGCTGCCTGTCTTCCAGTGCTCAGCTTGAGTCAGAAGCAAGACTCTATAAAACATTTTTTATAATTGCATTCTATTCAATCAAATTAAAACGTAAATTAAAAACAGAAATTAGCATCATGCTTTTCAGTTGGAAACCCCTGGAATCGGATTGCACTTTCTTTGCGCCGTCATGTTTGTTGTTTGTAGACGTACAGGTGCCTGTAGAGAGACACATCTCAAACAGAAACACGCTTCTCTGACGCGGATGATGTTTGACAGTTCATTTATACAAGGATGGCTCTGATATTGTTTATATGACGGATTCTTTTTCCTTTTCTGCTCAGTTTGACATTTAAAGACTAGCAGTTTTAAGAGCAACTGTTTCTCCTGATGTTCTTCTGTCTCACTGCAGAGAAACTCGGGCCATCCAGGGATCTCTCTGGAGGATCCACAGAAGAGTCTCCCCACGCTTCTGCATCAGCCAGCAAGGTATCGCTCGCTTCTGTTCAGACATATGAGCCGCAACAGTTCTGTTATCACTGTAATCAACTTCCACCGACTCCTAACCAGTCGCGTAACCAGATGCGGAGTCTCTCTGCAAGCGCACTGCACTCGCAACCAAATCGATCATAAATCACAGCCAATCAGAAGAGTGTGTGGGCGGAGTCTCTCTGTAAGCACACTGCACTCGTAACAATTCAATCCAAAATCACAGCCAATCAGAAGAGTGTGTGGGCGGAGTCTCTCTGTAAGCACACTGCACTCGTAACAATTCAATCCAAAATCACAGCCAATCAGAAGAGTGTGTGGGCGGAGTCTCTCTGTAAGCACACTGCACTCGTAACAATTCAATCCAAAATCACAGCCAATCAGAAGAGTGTGTGGACGGCGTCTCTCTGCAAATGCACTGAACTCGCAACCAATTCAATCTACAATCACAGCCAATCAGAAGAGAGTGTGGGCGGAGTCTCTCTGCACTCGCAACCAAATCAATCCAAAATCACAGCCAATCAGAAGAGAGTGTGGGCGGAGTCTCTCTGCACTCGCAACCAAATCAATCCAAAATCACAGCCAATCAGAAGAGAGTTGGGCGGAGTCTCTGCACTCGCAACCAATTCAATCTACAATCACAGCCAATCAGAAGAGAGTTGGGCGGAGTCTCTGCACTCGCAACCAATTCAATCTACAATCACAGCCAATCAGAAGAGAGTGTGGGCGGAGTCTCTCTGCACTCGCAAGCAAATCAATCCAAAATCACAGCCAATCAGAAGAGTGTGGGCGGAGTCTCTCTGTACTCGCAAGCAAATCAATCCAAAATCACAGCCAATCAGAAGAGAGTGTGGGCGGAGTCTCTCTGCACTCGCAACCAAATCAATCCAAAATCACAGCCAATCAGAAGACCGTGTGGGCGGAGTCTTTCTCTACTCCCAACTAATTCAGTCAAAAAAAATCACAGCCAATCAGAAGACCGTGTGGGCGGAGTCTTTCTCTACTCCCAACTAATTCAGTCAAAAAAAATCACAGCCAATCAGAAGAGCGTGTGGGCGGAGTCTCTCAGCAAACGCACTGCACTCGCAACCAAATGCAGTACACAATGAAATTCATACATATTACACCATTTTAACATTATTAAAATACATACTGAGTGACTGAAACAATCTTTGCCATAGAATACACTTGTTTGTTCACAGTTTGTTATAAACCTTCATGTGCTGGTGCTTCTAACAAACTAGAAACTGAAGAACCTGTGATGTGGCGTTACACAACTCCGCCTAGGTCGTTGGTCCGATCTTCCCCAAAATTGGCACGCATCAGCCTAGGACAGTGCTGGCAGAAAGCTATCAAAAGAATTTTGAATAGTCAAACCATTGCAAAGTTATACACTAATTAAGGATGGCCATTTTTACGAGTTGACCTATAGCTGCTAAACGCAATGTCTAAGCGTAACCAAACCTGGACCGGAAAACAAGACAAAAATACTGAGGAAGAACATTATTTTTTCATTAAACATCCTAGAATCCACAACACAGCTGTTTATCAGAGTTTACCATGTTCAATGGAATAAATCTCCTCTGTTGCAGATCTTTTTTTCCGACCTGGATGTGATTCCCGGTTTGGGTGGAGAGCCGGAGGAACCGACAGTGGAAGAACAGTGTGCTCAGGCCATCACAAACAGAGCTCGGGACATCGAGAAGGTGCGTTCGCCAGCTTTACCTCACTTTCCTTTTGAGCTTCAAAGACAGAAAACTAAAAGTGAGCGACAGTCAAACCAAAATACATTCAGACACCTTCAACATTTCTCACATTATCACAGTTTATTCGCTATAGTTTAGAAAATGATAATAAAATATGATCAGATCAGTGGATATTTGACTGGTTTTGTCCGTCCTTCTGTTAGACTCTCACACATGAATTATGTTGAATATCTGTCAGCTGTTAAATTTAACTACACAATTAGATAATACCAGTTTAGCTCAACCAGTGACCAAGCAATGCTTCATGTTGTTCAGTGTGTGTGTAAAAAGAGCATTAGCAGTTACAGAAAACACACTTCAGCAGAACATGATCAATAATTTTTGGTCCCAAATTTATAAATGTTACTGGTAGTCACTGTATGAAGAATATTTGTGTATGTCACAGTTTACTTTATTTTGCTCTCTCACTTACACAAATGAACTATAGTGTCCTGAACACACTAGTAGAAAATATCAAAAATGATATCTGAATAATGTTTGTTTTGACTGTAAAACACTACATTTGGTGAGCTGGGAATGATTTGCTCAGCCTTCATCCATCACTCCAATCGCCCTCAACGAAACACATCCACCCGGACCTATTAGACCCTCAGTGAACAAATGCCTCCTAATATTCCCTAATGTGTTCCAGCCCTGGAATAATTGCCCCCCGCTCAGTGATTGCAACAGACCTCCGCTTGTGTGGAGTGTGTGTTCGAGCACGACGCTTCACTCGCTGCCACAGTTGTGTGTTTTATTTGCAATGTGTTACAGACCATTGCTTTCCCAGTGTGTTGTACAGTTGGGTCTCCTGTTTGTGTGGTCCTGTTATCAGACCTTCACATCACGTCTTCTCTCCCTCCGATCGGGGGTTGAAACAACGCAAACACAAGCGCACCGGGGTCAAACCTTTCCTCCCTTTAGCAAACCTTCCCAGCATTCACTGGTAAATATCAGCACTATAAATACAGATCCTCTCTGGGGTGGAGAACTTCCTCTGTTCCTCGCGAACACAAGCTTTTGTTTTCTTTTTTATGTCATTGTTTTATTATAATTACTTGTGGCTTTACTTTGTGGTTTACAGGATCCTGTAATGCCCCAAGAAATGATTGTAATTTGAGTTGAGTGTTTATTATCACTGGGGATTCGGCTGTTTTGAAGAGACAGAGAATGATGTCATTTGGGTGAAAATACAATCGATGTCACACATTCGAGGAGAGAGAGCTGTGGAAACATGATGAAGACGAGTACAGATGAAACATCAGGGTCACACACACTACCAGTCACAAGTTTTGAATCGGTACGATTTTTAATGTTTTTAAAAGAAGTCTCTTCCGCTCACCAAGGCGGTGTTTATTTGATTAAAAATACATTAAAAATCTTACAGATCCCAAACTTTTGACTGATAGTGTACATGTGCCAGTCTCTGATTCTAGAGCTCTGACAGCAGGCCGCTCACACACACACACACACACACACACGCGATTACAAGGCTAGTTTGCGAGCGAGACATTAACCCTCCCGACGCTCTTTAAGCTCTGAGAACGGAGCCGGATTCGCCGTTTGAATGCGGTCGTGCGCCAGAACACCGAAACTCTCTGGATTTGCGTTGGGATCTGGGAAGTGTCATCATAACTCTTCAGACATCGCCACCGGCTCCAGAACACACGTCCTCTAATCGAGTCTGAAGCTGGACTGGCAGACGGGTGGAAACCTGCTCATTACGCGCTTGTGGGAATCTCCAGCGTTTAACCAAGTTGAGACAAGTAACCATACGTTCCCTTGGGTTAGTGAGAGATGTTTGCTTAGATAACTAAATTGTTAAAGAGGACCTATTCTTCTTTTTCACATCTTCATCTGTCTTTAGTTTGTAATGTTAATGTTTGAGCATGAGAAAACTCCAGTTCTTCTCTATATCAGTGTCAGTGTTTCTGAACTCATTGTAGTCTTGAGTTTCTCCCGGGAATGAACACGTCACAATATTCCTCATTATAATAATCCATGCGCAGAATAAAGGGGCGGGGCCTGGTTGAGTTAGTTAGTAGTGTGTTAAACTGGCGGTTATGGAAAGGGGCGGGACATTTCCCAAACACACTCGAAGCGCTCGACCAATCACAACACACTGCTCCAGCCGACCAATCAGAGCACAGTGTGCTTTTCAGAGGGAGGGGCTTCATAGAGACTGTGTGTGTGTGTGTGTGTGTCTAACGTTTATTTAAATAGTCCACTTTAGCATTCTACTAACTATAAGCAAGTTTGCAACTACATGTCAACTAACTCTCATTAGAGTATCAGTAGGCTGTTAGTGGGGTTGGGAATCGAATTTCGATTCCAATTCTGGAATCGTATACTTGTTATCGATACTCTTATCGATTTATTTGTGAGGGTTTCAGTATGATTTTACGCGTGTAACGATATTGGGCAACTCTTAAAGTGACAGCACTAATATTCCTGCTGCGTTTCTATAACAACAAGACAAATCACGCTCGCTGTTCTTCACTGAATAACTTCTGTAACTATATGTAATGTATATTTTATTTATAAAGTGCAGTGCTATTTTACATTTGATTACCTGAAAATCTTAAAACACAGTTTACTTCAATCGTATCTTTGTTCAGTTGTATTTATTTGAGCGATTGCTAATTTGTTATTTAGTGTTTACTTGTCTTTAATAATGCTTGAGATGTATATTAGTTCGGCTAGTTGTTCTTCTATGGTGTTTTTAAACCACAGGCAAACGCTCCTCGTGTAAGTGTTCTTTAACCTGTTGATTTCTGTTCATGATATTCAGCTACAATTAAATATTCTGCAATAGACTAAATGTGAATTATATGTAGCTTTTTTTTACCTTATTGGAATCGAAATTAGGAATCGATAAGCAGAATCATTCAAATTCAAATGATACCCAACCCTACTACTAATACAGTTGAAACTCGAAAAATTAGAATATCGTGCAAAAATTCATTTATTTCAGTAATTCGACTTAAAAGGTGAAACTAATATATAGACTCATTACATGCAAAGTGAGATATTTCAAGCCTTTATTTGTTATAATTGTGATGATTATGGCTTACAGCTTATGAAAACCCCAAATTCAAAATTAGAATATTGTGAAAAGGTTTTCATATCTGTAAGCCATAATCATCACAATTATAACAAATAAAGGCTTGAAATATCTCACTTTGCATGTAATGAGTCTATATAATATATTAGTTTCACCTTTTAAGTTGAATTACTGAAATAAATGAACTTTTGCACCATATTCTAATTTTTCGAGTTTCACCTGTACTCTAATGACAGCTAGTCGACATGTAGTTGCAAAGTTACTGATAGTTGGGGAGCATAAAAAAATAGTGCTTCGTGCTACAAACCAGTGTTTATGATTATGATAGTGAATTAAAATAATATAACAAATACCAATATCGAGCAGCATAATGCACTGTTAAGCCTTGAACATTCAAGCTAAAAATGACCGCATTCACTTTTACGTTAAAAATATGGTGGATAGCTTAAGATAATTGGTCTCAAACCCTGAATATCTTTGGTTTTCCTGTCATGTCTTGTTCATCTTGTCCCATCTCTGAGTGAGCCCAGAACTCCTCCAATCTCTGCGCTGTTTCTAAACTGGACCTGAGCGGGTAAACGCTGCGGATAAGAGGAACCAGACCTCGTCCCCTGATGAACCCACTTCAGTAATCTGAGCGCTTCTGCTTTTCCTCTCGCTCAGATTAACTCAAACACAGAGTCCTCACAACCTAAACGCTGAATAAATGGCCATTTCCGGTCCTGAGCGGCTCTGATTAGACTTAACCTTTGAACCTAAACCTCCATCTTAGACGAGTTTGTGTACCAGAGCAGGTTTATGTCTATCCTCCTCACTTCCTTTTCTCGTTTATTTACATCTATAGTTTTGTGTTCAAATAGACAGATCCTCTCTCTCTCTCTAGGAATTATCATTACAAACTGGGGTAGAGTTTCCAGCAAAAATAACCAGTCACCCTTCCTCTAATGCTGCCATATAAATGTGAACGTTTTCTCCGGTTTATCTTCTTTCTTGAGGGAATATCGTTGACTGGCTCGAGCTCAGATGTCAGAAGAGCTCCAGGGGGATTGTGGGGAATAATTCATCTCTAGACCCCAAAGCTCTTGATTATAAAGCAGTTTCTGAGATGTGGCTCAAATCTGCGGATGCTTTATGATGTTGGGCAAAGAAAAAAAATGCAGGATTAACCCATCAGACCTTGTAATTTTATGCTTTTCTCTTGATCTTTTACAATGAAGAAGCACTCATACTTTTTTACTGTTAAAAGATGATTTCGCATTCAATATAAGTTCAGCTCAACAGCATTTCAGAGCATAATTACCACTCAGCCCTTCGTTTTCTCTCTTTTATTTGATATTTTTAGCTGTAAAGTGTCTAAACTGCTCTTTTAGTGGTGGGACTACACCGCAAAAAAAATTATATTTTTGTCTTGTATCTTGATTTGAGATTGTGTACTGGAAAACATTTACTGGAGAAGAGGCTAAATGACTGAAGACATGAAGGAAAAATCATCAAAAAGCAGCAAGTTTAAACTTAAAATATGAACAGACATATGAACTTAATTCAAAGGGAAAACAAGTTTATTTTTCTGACTCCATTGGCAGATATCTGTTCTTGTTTTACACACAAACTCAGAAACAAGACTTAAAATCTTCAGTCATTTTTCTTCTCCAATAAATGTATCTTGATGAATGTTTAGATATTTGTGCTGGGAAACGAGACAAAAATACTAAGAAAAAAAAATGTTTTTCGTGGTGCACTTTATTGCTGGTTATGTAATTTTGATGTATTTTACAAGGTGGTGATTTCATATCAATTTAAATTATGCGAATATGCAAAAATATATAATTTTTTTTTTGGGGGGAACTTGGCTAGCTAATTTAGCCAAACTACTAATGGGGTGTGAGCAGATCATAAAATTTGTACAAAAATGAGATCATATGAAATCATCTAAAGTGGCCACCAGTTCACCAAAGCGTAAAAAAGTTTTGAATTGCCATGAGATCGTGTTGGCAATTCCTGTGAATGTAGTCTACTCATATAACAGTGTTTAATAGATGAATGTGGGCATGTTTACCAGCTTAGTTGAAGATGAAGTATGGTCTCTAACTTTACACAGGCAAGCAAGTGATTCTGAACAATATTCACATATTTAAATCAAGAGATGAGTCGAAGTTATGCTGTTGATAGAGCTAAACCGAACCGTTCCTTTAAAGCCTGAAAGGATGTGTTAATGTGCATTTATGTGCATGAACTCCAGGTCTTTCCTACAGCACAGATCACATAAAAGCCGATCGCACCTCGTCCGCTGGTCTTGGACGTCACACTCGGGACATTTGCAGGGCATAATAAACCTTTTAAGCACCATTTTTGCACGTCTTTAAACTCAGGGAGAATTTGTTGGCCTTTAAACTCTGGTGTGAAATAACTTTGCAGTTCTAACAAGCTCCAACACTTCTCCTGCCTTTAGGTCTCCATGCAAACACACTGTCACACACCTGTTGCTGGACCTTTTCCCATAGTCTCTGGCCTCCAAACGCACGGCTGTTAAGTTTACAGCCAAATGACTTACTCGCTGGAGGTCAAAGTGTCGTTTAGTACACAGAGAGACTGCTTTGTCAAGCTTGTTAAAAGCAATGTTAATGTTAGAGAAACCAGAGACACGTCATAACCCGCCAACAAACAGTTTGTCCTGTTTATCATTTTCATAGATCAGCTAAATTCACATTAGTCTTTATAGACTTGCACAGAACACTCAACCAATGAATTTCACAGAAAGCTCTCTAAATTTCCCAAATGTTCCCATATTTAAATCTATTCCAAAGAATCCCACTGATTTTCAACCACAATCAGCTTAGAAAATATGCCGATTCTGTGCAGGTCTATCGTAGAAACGATCCAGACCCGACTAATACTCCAGACAAGTAATAATCTGCTTTCTCTTTTTTAAAGTACCTCACTTTGTGTTAAGAGCTCAGATGAGTCCAACAGCTGTTCGTCTTTTCCCAGTTGTACAAACAGGACTGCGAGACTTTGGGAATGGTGGTGAAGATGCTCATATCCAAAGACCCAACTCTGGAACAGAAGCTCCTGACAGCGCTGACACAGAACCTGGTTGACATCAGGGAGAAATGCTTGGGAAACCTCAGCCAGTTCATCTCTGAGGTGAATGCATTGCTCAAAGCTAAATAAACCAGGCAAACCTAACCATAATCCAGAACCTGATAAAGAAACCTGTTTTTTACCAACCTAGTTGACATGTTATTCAGCACAGCTACATGTCTTAAGCCCATTTGTTAAGCTTTTAATTAACAGTTCACGTTCTCCTTTTAATGTGCAACTATAGTTCACGTGTTTTTATTGTATTGAACTATCCATGTGCTGATTTCCAAATACTACTCATACTTTTTTAGCAGTTTAGTTCTACCTCTCATGTTTTCATCTCCAGTTTTGCTGTTACTTGATACAGTTTTGAAAAGAATGTTTAAGAAAGCAACATGTTTGCCATTAAAGTGTTGTTATTTCCTCAGTGTTTGTTTTTAACAGTGTTTTTTAGCTTACCTTTGTCACAGTATATATAAGTTTAGAGTGTGTATAGCTAAAATATCTGTTAGATATTTAAAAGTGGCACTCATGATACAAGCCAATAAAAAACAGATGTGATGCAATGGTCAAAAATGTCAATCTCCCTGTGTTGATAGATCCACAATAAGACAATAATGCAGACGAAATACAAGAACACGTCCTGCGTATCCCAGACTCGACTACAGAAAGGATTAATGTGGACTTTAAAGATATAGTAAACACAAAATGTGCATGTATATATATTTATATATATCTCATTTTTTTTATTATTAGCCTTGCGTTCCAGTTTGCATTTATACAGATTACAGTGATCTGTCTGTATGACCCATTAATAAAATGACACTCAAATAGGCTTTGGATAATACGTAATGTACAATGTTTTAGTACAAATTGAGCAGAATTGCTGACCGTGGCATTACATATTTATTTTTAAAACCCTGATTAACAAAAGTGGAGTCGTTGCAAACCTTTGTTCTTTAGTATTTTTTCAGTAACATTCTTTTTAGAAAATCTTTTTGAAACTCAGGGATATAAAAATATTAGCTTTAACTCAACATTTTACAATATATACACATTCATTTTTGCAAAGTTAAATTATTCTCTCCATTAGTCTCTAAAAAAAGCGGCTTTATAAATATTATATTCTTCTGGTTCTTTCAAAGACTATAATCACTTATCACCTAATATGCATTATTGCAGCAAGTAAGCATGGTTTTAAATACTGCGTTGGCCAACAACATCACTGTATGGCAAGACCACTGCAATATGTCCTGGACAGAGAAACCTCTGCCATGTGGAACAAGATTCAAAATAAAAGCTTAAAGCAAGTTCCATAACGGCATTTGATAAAAGACGTATTAAGATGCAGATCAACTGTTTCAAACTTCCTTGCCAATTCTATGAAATTATACAGTTTTTGTCCTTTCGTCCTCTCTTCTGTTTGGACTTTGTCCTTGTGCCAATGGGAAGTTCATCAGCGTAATATTGGTACCGAGGTTGTCTTGGTTGTGGAATAGGCTGGCCCAGGAAAAAGCCTTCCTCCTCTGATTCAGATGATGAAGACGAACAGGTAGAGCACCAGTCATCTTCGTCCCCACAAAGACGTAAAAATCTCTCTGCCCCCTGGCTTTGCAAACCGTATTCAGAGTCAGCGTGGGCATAGGGAGGCTGTCTGTAGTGAGCGTTCGGACCCGGCTCGTGCTGGCGGCGGTCCTCCTTAAAGCACATACGGGCCTTTTCTTTGGGCAACAAGTGAAGTGCATTGTCCGAACGAGACTTACGACTCCTTCGCCTGTGGTGATGCCGGTGGCGCTGCTGATCTTGCTCATCGAAGTGGTACACTCGTCTGCGAGTACGTTCACTCATGGGAGGCTGCCGCACCTCCAGGCCATCATATCGTCCGTTATCTATAACATCATCTGAGAACTTTACCTGCTGAGGTTTGGACTGGGACTTGGACCTTCTTAAGACAGATAAGTGAGGTGGTTTGGGCCTCTCCTCCGGGAGCGGGACCACCTGCTCCTGGTCCTCCTCTTCAATGACCGCCACACGCTCGAGCTCGGAGGTCAGGCTCTTCAGGGAGTTTGTGCTTCTGTGCAGCACTGATGAATTCAGCGTCCCCATGTTGCTGGTGTTCTCACAATGTTCAAGCTCAGAGAACTGTTGTAACGAGTAGAGCAACTGTTTCTCTTTTATATCCCCATCAACTGAAGCGCCTGAAAGGATCACAGAAGTTAAAAATTATACTGTACAGCAGTGCAAAAAATTACATTTAATACTCTAGAAGTAGAAATTTAAATGCCATGGTGTGCCTGATTTTCAATGACCAAATCCCAGACTACCAAAAATGCAAAATTCTACAAAAGGCTTAACAGATTCCAGTTTGCCACCAAAATTACACGCTTAACTTTTTGCCTACATTGAACATGGTTTACTATATATATCTACATCCATTCCTTAGATTTTCCCCCAATTGCCTCACATACTTTGCACTCAGCAAATATCACTTGCACATCAATCCTTTAGTCTCACCTGTGATGTTGGAGAGCGCCAAGGAGTCCATCGAGTCTCTGATGTTCTGCTCTGCTTGTTTAAGTTCATCTGTGATGCATTCCAATGAGTCATTAAACCACTGTTTGTCTTCAAGCTTAAAGCTGGCTCCATGCTCCAAATCGAGCTCCTGGAGCTTTCTGCTGCTTGCAGGTCCAGGGTGACTCCCATACGCAGAGTCACCTAGTCCATCCTGGGACTGTGCCCAGTACATGTCTGCCTTGTACTTTTTACTGGCCAGACTGCCATTCCCACCACTGCCTGGCATCCTTGTCTCAGTCTTGTTTTTGGCATCAGAGTCAGTCATCCAGAGGTTGTTTGGCCTAGTGTCCTCCGGCTGCTGGAACATTCCATGTTCACCAAACTTGAGAAGGAGCTGGGTCATGTAGTCCTCATGCTCGGCCCATTCCTCGTGGTCCTCGGGATCTTCCTGCTCCTCCCTGTTCCTCCAGAAGTGGTTGTCTGCAAAGCTTAGCTGTGACAGCTTGTTGGACAAGGTGTCGTCAGCGTTCCCTGAGAGTCCGGGGAACTTGTAATTGCCTGCAGGTGAAAAGAGAAGAGACTGTCGACATTGGTCTGCGGAGCGGCTGCTTTGTCCCATCTTCACACTGCGCCGTGATTCCCGAGATCTTGCGGACTGGAAGGCAGAATCGGAAGAATCCGAGGCGTGGACGTCCTCCCCTAGACTGCAGGTCTTGGAACAGTAGATCCTGCCTTGTCTGGGTAAAAAGGGACAACCAAGCAAGGAGCTCTTGCACTGAGCACAGCTAAAACAAGCATCTGTGGCATGCCAGTGAAGGCCATCATACGTCATTTGGGCATGGTCCACCCCTAGAAGAAAATAAACAGGAGTTAAAGGTCAGCTTCTTGCAGGCGAAACGTGGTTTGTGGTAAATGACGTTAAGACATCAGAGAGACACATTTGGGCTTACCAATGTGTTCGGCGCAGGCCTCACAGTATTCCGCGTGCAGAGACTCAAAGCAACCGCAGCAGAAGGGCCGACCATCCTTCATGATGTACCGTTGACCACCCAGGATGGTCTCGCATTCAAAGCAGGAAAAGTGCTTCATATGCCAGTGACGACCCTCTGCCTCTGTGCACTCGTCCGCAAAAATAATCTGTGAGGACATCAATAAATGAATAAGAGCATCCATGATATAACATGCCTTGTTTCATGCACAATACAATGAGTGTGTTTTTTGAAAAACTAAACTCACCTCATCACAGGAGGAACAGCGTGGCTTTAGCAATTCAGCATGATGCCGTCCACAGTGGACCTTTCCATCCTGGTAGAAGTAAATGAGATCAACCAGGAGCTCATTGCAGGTGGAACATGTGAAGCACGATGGGTGCCAACACTGACTAGGTCCCGCTCGTGAAGCGAACACCACCATCTCCCCTCCACTGACGTTCTCTCCACACTGAAGAGGCAAGAGTTTAAATAAAACAATCAGCTTCAAACAGTCACTTCTTGCATCGCAATACGCTTAGTTTAAACACCTACGTGTTCACACATGGCATGAAGCATCGTCCTTGGCAGCAGTCTTAGAGTTCCTCGCCCGAGGGCCTCTTTCTTTCTCTGCACGCTAAACATGTGAAGCTCCTTCTTCTCTTCTTCACTGAGAGACTGGCAGTATCGCACCTGAGGGGGACATTTAAAACGTGTTTGCTGTCAAACTATTAAGAAAGAAGTCCTTGTGGACCACATGCAGGGTCTTTTGAGCAAAGGAAGTGTTCCTTTTAATGTGCTTACGCGCTAGAGAAAGCATTGAAGGAGAGTTTGACAAATACAAATGCATGCAATATGTTTTGAGTGGAAAGACAACCAGGAATACAGCAAATTTGGTTTACAAAAGCACATCTGCATCCAACAAAAGTCTACATCAGAGTGCACTGCTGCAAAAGATACAATTTTCTCAACTTTGCATGATGGTGCGTCAATTTGGCAAACCTTCTATGCTCATTCCCATTAAAATTCAAGCCTTATCTGATACAGTGCAAACTCTTGTGTGTAGGCTCCCTTATAGATGGCCTGGAAATTTTGCTTAAACCATCTCTTAGTCAAATTGCTGAGCACTTTAGTTTTGGGAGATCTTAACACAGGAAAATGGAACATCTCTTGATTTAAATAGCAAAATTAAGTCACACACTAAAAAACACAAACTATGCATGTTTTTTAACAAGTTGTGATGCTTAAAATAATTTGTGACCCTGAGCAATGTCTCAGATCGAGTCTCCCCTAGCAGCATCATTTAATCTTCAGCTCAAAAGTCTCATTGTACAAGCACCCACATAGATATGAAGTGACAAAGCTTCTTTCTGTGATGCCAGGGAATGTGGTCAAGCTCTAAACCCATGAAGCTAAAAACACCCACACCACGTTGCAGTTAAAAAGCTATTTGAAGGGGTTTTGAAATGTGATGCGTGGGCATTTTGGACTGCAGCGATGCTGGGGAAACAATAGGGGCTTTCATGGCTGCTGATGCAGGTCCTATTCCCTTTGTTTCTGTAAACTCACCTCATTGTCATGAGGAGGTAGCTGGTACAGGAGCTGCTTGATGCGGTATTTCTCCCCGGGGCTGTTCACATAAGGGACTTTGTCCTCAGGTAGGCAAGAGAAGTAGAGCTGGACCTGGATATGAGATGGAGACAGATCAGGTCAGTTACTCCATGTAGAATATGCACAAAGTCAAAAAAGCAGTTACACTAGACTAGCACTAGCCCAAAGTCCATTTTAAGTAATCCGATCAGAAATGTGTTGTTTTTTTGTTGTTGGTGGTCACGAGATCAGAGACCCTGCCCTCAATTCAATGAAATCAACCTTTCTCAGCTGAGCACTTGAGATCAGATTTCCAGAGACAAATGTTAATGCCATGTGTACCAGGTTGAGTCATTCCTGTGTGTCTATCAACATTGCCATTTCCATTAAATGACCTTTTCTGAAACTTGAGCCACCAGTTTTGGGCTGAGGAAAGGTTTTTACTGTACTCTATTGTGCTTCTATGACACTGTGACCTATGCCTTGTGAGTGGGAACTCTTTATGAGTGCTGGTCGTAACAGCCCCCAGATAAATAGCTGAACTGTGCTTGTCTTTTCCTGCATGAAGAGAGTCCTGCTGCTGTTGAGTCAGTCTACTGGAATGGCATTTAGACCTGATGATCAGCAGCACCATAAATCACCCCTCATTTCAAGCTGATATTACCTCTGGTACTGAGCCTTAGGCACTTGAACAACACTATTTCTGAGTGTTTGTGTTCTTCCCCACAATGATCACCTATAATCTGCAGGGCAATTCACAGAATGACTGCTATAAAGGCATTACAGTTGGCTCTTGTATTTAACACAAAAGCTGCACTGGGATTTTAGGGGTCTCCAAATTGCTTTAGACCTTTTTCCTCACCCATCACTTCAGATTTTATTCAAGGGTGCTCTTAAGGACAGCTGGGGGAAGTGTGGGACACCGACTGGAATCAGCGCCACATCAGCGCGCCTCCAGGCACGAGAGGACCGCCTTTGCGTACAATGCCAGAAAAAAAAAAAAGTTGTGGCTGCGAGGTTGGCTGTTAGCAAACTGCTTTTCCTCATCATTTCAAGCCCTTTTGTCTGGCAGCTTGAGATAATGACTTGCAGATTTTCCATGAAGTAGTTTGTAAATAAAAAGCAGCATTTCCTGTTCCCAAAATGCCTGTGGGGTGCTTCCTTCACAGTGTTTAGCTGTGCCTGCAAAAATGCAGTAAGGTCCTCTAAATCTTAGTGACTATGACTAGCTCTGCTGACAGAATGATTGACCAACAGTTTGGAATTTTAATAAAGATCACATCTGGTGTATTTATTGTATAACAACTTGCACATTGTTAAGATATCACATCTTGAACTGCATGATACTATTTAGCCATTACAGACCAGATTCTTTCCCTGAAACTGAAGACATGCGACTGCTTTGCATTATGTAACATGCTTGTTATTGCGGTTTTCCCCTTTCTAAATAATGTTGCCATTTTGGCTTCATGCGGCCTTCTAACCATTTCCTACCTTACATGGGTACTGTTCTGACATAAGCATTAATGTAAGTTCTCTGTTAAATGCTTCACGTTGTGGAGGCAATATTCCAATAAGTTCTAGACTTTCATACGCCAATAGAGATTGGTTTACCTGCTCTGGTCGAAGTCCTGGTGGCACCCAAGCATATTCCTCCAAGGCACAGCCCGAGTCGTCATCTGAGGTGGAGCTCCGCTGGAAGCCGAACGTGAGCTTGTTGACCTTCGGCTCCATGTCCAGCTGCCTCACGGCACCGTGGAAACTTCCCGAATTCTCGAGGTTCATCAGAAAGACCTCCTGAAGTGGTTAAGAGGGTACAGTGTGTCATGGATCACGAAACCACATGATAAAACACCTCGTAAGATACATTGTATTGGGATGAGAACAATAACGCAACTGGAATAATGCAGCGTCCTAAAACATTTCATGGCAGTTATGGTGACTTCCAGCCCAGGGTGGAGGCCTGTTAAATAGATTCTGCTTATAAAACGATGGCAGTTTTATTGTTACTGCTATTGTGCCGAGTTTTGCCGTGATGTGGTTGGACATTCCCTCCAAACTTCAACCATCCTAACTCTTTTACAGTCAATTTATTTTAATGTATTTTCCTGACTCATCATCACCGTGGAAGCTTTCTGGTATTTTCCATTTCCTTCTATTGGGACGCTCTTCTGGTTAAGTTGAGGCCTAATGCATGCCATATATGATTTTTCCCAACAACAGTTTACTTGAGACTGTTCAGAACTCTTTCAGCTCAAACGACAGAGGACTGAAACTTCTCAAGACAAGATCTTTTGCGTTCTTCCCTGTCACTCCTTTGAAGTCCATTCAGGACACCAAGCATAACAAAGCCATATGGTAATGCTTGAAAACCATGTCTTTCTTCAAGCCCCTGTGCTGTTTGTTGAGGACAGTGTTTTAGAACCTGCCATACCGCATCACGTCCTGCTGAGTGAGGCATCATCTGATGCTTTGATCTCTGGAGCTGCTGTTTTTGGAATGAAAACAGGTGAGATGGATGGAATGAACCCAATGACAGGTGTTAGTTTCACATGTACAGCAATTTAGACTGCAACGGGAAGATGCATCCAGAATATGTGCATCAACGGTGAAAGGGTGAAGCTCACAAAAAGTGGCAAGAAATGTCAGATCATATTTCACACTAAAGAGAATGAATTGACTTTTTTTAATTGTAGTGGGATAGAGAGAATTAGGAGAATTTTTTCATAAAAGTAATGCCACAATGTGTGTGTGTGTGTGTGTGTGTGTGTGTTTGTGTGGTGTGGGGGGGGGGGGGGGGGGGGGGGAGGGGGGGGATCTTAATTGTCCAAACAATTCTACTTTGATTAAACTGAAAAGAAAAGGCACTCAAATGACTCATCTCCTATGTTAGAACTATTCAACCAAGTCAACAACAACAACAAAAAAAGAGAAATGCATCTTTAAAACAGTAGTGAAAGGTTTTACAATAACACAGATAAAGATAACCAGAATGCTCAACTATCAGATAACACTGGGTAAATTAATTGCAATGCAGTTAAATTGATGTGCCAATACACATTTGAGATGTTGAAGTAAATGCAATCGTTCCCGACCCATCACAATCCCATCTATAGATGATCAACTGAAACGACCCAACACGGCTTTTTTGTTCAGGCCCGAAATTCTCTTCAGTTGAACTCAGTGGAAATCATAAAGGCTCCCTGACAAACCCACTCCAACAGAGGCTCAAAATGTTTAAAACTGTGACTTCTTCACCAAAGTACTTAATTTTAGGTGTTCAAATACCCCAAACTCTTCTCAGTACAACCATTGAAGTTACTGTAAGAGACTACTCAAACATTAACCTGGTTATGTAATTCTATCAGAAGAGATACATTCCCTGCCATGTTACACATGTGTTCTGGTGGTGCAAAATCCACTAGGATATGATATTTTCTTCAAAGGAAGTTGCTGACACAGGAAAGGAGCTCAAAGAGGCAACACCCTTTCTCCTAAACAGTCTCCTTAAGTATGCTAATTTCTGTCTTAGATGCCATCAGCATCACTTCCTGAGACTCCAGATCTAATCAACAACTGAAGTGAAGAGAAACTGCAGTAATGTTTCATCGAAAATAAACAGCTATTTTACGATTGAGTGGCTCTGAGTGAATCGCAGGGACCTCAGGGAACCGAAGCAGTTCCTGTCTGAAAAAGCTCGCCCTGAAAAAGCCCTCGAGCCCCGAGTGTTTAACAGCCGGCTCTCTTGTAGAGCTGCTTGTTAACATGACTTTGGAGGTCTGAGATGCATATCTGTTAGATCCACCCACGGAAGGCCTGAATGGCCCTCAGTGGGGGGCAGATATGGGTGGGGGTGAGTTGCCTGGGGAGGGGATGGACCCCGGGTGATCACACAAGGGTAACTACCAGAGACTCATATGGTAATGGGCCCTCAGAATAGCAAAGGACCAATTTCATGAAGACTTGAATAAATGCATTTTTTTGCATATTTTTATTTCTACAATAAATGATGCATAACTTCACGTGGCTAATCAAAATGATACGACCATGCAAATGAACTCTCATACAGATTAATTTGCATAAGTGTCCTGAGGACACCAGGTCAACCCAAACAAATTACATCTTACTCAATAGCCCATATCCACAACTTTGCTGTGGAAATGTGAGAGGAAACTATTCTCACAGAAATAGCATGGGTTAACTGGGTAAAACCAGATTCAATTAGAGTATAGTAGTAGTTCAGTCAACAGATTTGACCTTTGAGAGACAGTAAATGTGACTGTTTTGAACATAACATGGCTTTACTGCATAACTACTACATTTTTCTCAGGTAAATTAGTCAGAATGACACTCATTATGGGTGCATTAAAAATGATGTGGTTAATGAGAATAGTGCGTGTGTGTAAAAACAAGCCTTCATTAAGCCCAGTAAATGTGGAAATGTTCAGCAGATCCACTGGCACCGATGGCGCTCCATTAGTCCGGCCCGTCAGGACCTGTTTGATTTGGCCCAGTCCAGACCTGAATCAGTGCTGGAATTCTGTCTATGGATTTAATGTTAAGAACAGCAGAACTGGCAGAGGATGTGAGCGATTCCTGCGCTCCACAAATGAGGAGTTTCCCTCCACGGCTGTTGAGCCAGTAATAAAACTTCAATCCAACAAATACAATCGTTTGTTATGACATGTCACTTCCAAAAACACTTGAATACAAAAGCATCTTTGAATCTTCTAAAACAAACAAGTCCAAACTCCAAACTAGAACTTAACTTACCTCAAAGCTTAAAAACCCTCAAAAGTCCATATGAGCAAATAATTAGATCTGTGTTTTTACTAGTTGTCAACAGATCACAAGAGTAGAGCCAAAATAATACTGATATATTATACATGGTGCACAAAATAGATGTACACAACATATATTAAAAAAGCACCATTTCACACTCAAAATATTCAGGCTACTTAAAATTCTACATTCACCCAAAATTTTCTGACAAAATATTGTAAAACATTAAATAATTAGTCTGCATTGACAAGATTGTCATTAGAATCAACCACTTTTGTTAATCAACCAATTGCTAATGGTTATCAGTCTGATTACCAATTATGATTACTAGTTTTTACCCTCCAAAAGACATACAACTGTTATCTGAAAATATATTTATGATGCCCTAATGCCAAGACCGTGACAAGTCTAGGGTTATCAGACTTAAAGTTATATCAGAGAATGCTAGACATTATAAACAGGAAGGAGGCAGTGTCGACTCATTCCGGAGCGTTTGGGTGATCCTCCCAAACTTTTGGCCAAACTTTGAAGAACTCGAAGTGTTATTCCAGGACCAAATGGTTTCAAGGCTTGTCCCAACAGACTGAAGACATTAGAGAAAGACCACCTGCGTTCTGACCGGCTGGAGCCAGATGACTAGAAGCTTCACATATTTACCCACAACACACCTCTCTGACACCTTTTTCCTTTTCAACAGACCTTTATACACACACAGAGTCTTCAAATCTGTGCTGCACCACCTACAATTAACTGAGAAGTTTAGAAAAGCTAAATATAACTAGAAGAAGTAGGACGTGACACAGCAAAATATAGGTCAAATGTGCACTCAAAGCCCCTGCAGAAAAGACTTAAATGTTTCAAAGTTTCAAACCATACCTGCTCGCTCAGCAACGTCTTCAAGACAATCGAATCAAACAGTGTTCTCCAAACGTCCCGTGATTCCTTGACTACATGTCCTCAGTGTGAGCCTCATCCCATCTAAATCCAAAGCAGACGTTGTCACGCGTGTGAGCCGACGGCGCAGGACGAGTACAGTAGTGTGTGTGTGTGGAGAACAACTCTAGCAGATGCTCTTCCATTTACTGCAGTCCTGTGGAGCCACTCCCCCGATAACCCGAGCTCGGCCCTCAGCGTGGGCTCCTAGACCAAACCCCCTTCACTTCAAACACACTTCACATTACTTACAGCAGCGGTCAGTTTCACCCAGCCCTTCCTCGGGTTTCTCCAGCGACTGTTCTGGGTCTAAATGCACTGGGACACTCATGCTCTTATACATACAAACCTCACATCAATATTGATAACACGGTAACACCTTACAATAAGGTTCATTAGTTAACTAACATGAACTAACAATGAGCAAAACATGTTACAGTATTTATTAATCTTTGTTAATGTTAGTTAATACAAATACAGCTGCTCATTGTTCATGTTAGTTCAAGTGCATTAACTAATGTTAACAAATGCAACCTTTGATTTTAATAACGTATTAGTAAATGTTGTCATTTATATTAACTAAGATTAATAAATGCGGAAGAATTATTGTTCTTTCTTAGTTCATGTTAACTAATTAACTAATGAACCTTATTGTAAAGTGTTACCGATAACACAATCTGGCCGTATACACTGAAAGAAATTGGTGTAGGATTTACTTTGAAAGTAAAGTATCTACTTTTAAATGTTCACTCTGAAATTACTAGCAAATACTTACAAAAATACAATCAAATAACATTGAATTAAATGTAAAAATTTTGAAGTATTTTCTACAATAAAACCTTTTACAATAATCGTTTTATTTACATCAACAAATCTTTTTTTACAGGCTAGAATTTCGTTTTAAAATCTAAAAATTGGATCAAATGTAAAATAGTGTTAAATTTCATATTGAACGTTGACTTCTTGTTTTCCAGCACAAATATCTAAACATTCTTAAATCAAGATACATTTACTGGAGAAGAACAATGGCACTAGACATTAAGTCTTGTCTTCTAAGAAATAATGAAGATTAAGTGAATTTATAATTAAAATAAGATAAAATATCAGTGCAGTCAGAAAAATAATTCAGTTTTCCCTTTTAATTTTAATTATGACCCCACCCAGTGATATATTTTTTCTGTTTTAAACAAACTCGCCTAATATTTACACATTTCTTTCTGTCATTTTGCACCTCAAATAAATGATTTGATTTAAGAATGTTTTGATATTTGAAATGGTAAACGAGACAAAAATACCGAGTGAGAAAATCCATTTTTGCATTGAAAATAATTCATAAATATTGTAATATTTCAATCAGAATTGCTATAAATTCACCCAAACAGGCTGCAAAAAAAGTTTTCCTAATAAAGATAATTTTCACTAAAAATATATCTATTTTCAAGTGGCTCTTTAAGCAAAAGTGATAAAACTGAAGTGAGTTGCATTAATTGGAGTTTCAGTCAAACGTCACTCCTTTACGTCTCAAGTCAACAATGATGTCAGCAGATCCAGACCACAATGCCTGAAAGACTCCACATGCTACTTACAGAGCGTTTACCATGAAAATCAAAAAGCCCGTCCCTATCAGAGCCAATCCACTTCTGTATGGGTGTTTTGCTTTTAGCATGCGTGCCGTTTGGGGAAATACACACTTTTTGTCTTTCATTGGCATTGAAACACTAGGAAAGCTGATTCTGAAGTTACTTTTAGGATCTGAACTCAGAATGAAAGAACCGTTCAACCAAACCACCAGGAGACCCAAAGGAACAAGGTTTTTGACAGAAAAACAAATGTCTACAGTTGGAAAATTAGTGCAACCAAATTCACCCTTCATGAACGCCTTATGCGCCCAAGTAGTGACCCCAAAACCCTCAGTGTCCTGCCTAGAAAGACAGTTTACCTCATCTCGCCTTCATTTCCTGAGGAATGTGCCAAAGGTGAAGACCTTCCTGTTGTTTAAACAAACAAGAGCTCAGAGTTTGTTCTCCGTCCAGAAGGACGAGGCTCCCGGTTTCCTGAATGAAGGATGATGGAGGAAGTTATGAAACTCAATTCGTCTACCCAGGGTGGTCTTTGTTCTTACCTCAATCATTTCACTACAAACCAACAACTTAGTGCTCATGAAATGGAAACTTCCCTCGGGGGTGTGCAAAAGAAGTGTCAGATTCAACAGCTCGGTTAACTGGCCAATGATCTCGTCGTACCAAACAGTCAAGTCACCTTTATTTATCGACGCTATTTACAATACAGAGTGTTTTAAAGAGATTTTACAGAGATAACAGGAAAATAATGCAACAAAGTTTGTTTCCAGAAGAAAATATCGTCTTACCAGCTTAAGTAAGTTCAGTGATGCTTCTTTTTTGTTGTGATAAGTTATTAATTTAGTTCATTTATATATATATATAGCCGCTCTGGATATAACCGTGATGTCATCGACCAGCTCAGTTCTTATATAATGGTGTCAATGCAGGAGATCAATGAAATATTAAATTAAATGTCCCCAACTAAGCAAGCCAAAGGCGACGGTGGCAAGGAACCAAAACTCCATCAGTGACAGAATGGAGAAAAGAAACAGGACAACAACTGCAGCTTAAACCCGATCCCTTATTTCCAAAAATCATAAAATCTACCCTACAAATATAGCAAGCCTATAATAGATGCCGACTGTTCACTGAGCTTTTTTACGACCACTGCCTTGAATAAAAGCGCTGGTAATGGGATGGAGGTTTTTTGGAGGACAACACCATTGTTGCGTTCAAGGCCACAGAGGTGCAAACCCAGCAGGACCCGGACCACAGCACAGCCCTTTGTGTTGCCGAAACAAAGAGGACGAGGGGATTGAGCCCCCCTGGTTTTAGCGGCTCGCCGAAAGATAAACAAACCCCCTGACTCTCTCTTTATGCATCACAAACGTTGAGTAGCCTACTGAAAAACTACAGTGTGGATGTAAAAGAGAGTCAAAATGGATCATTGTTTTCAGAAATGCTATATTTGTGATCTTCTATACGAATTCACAGCTTCGGAAACTGTAAAGAGTCACTTCAACCACGTCGTCTTTCATTCACAGGCCTCAAACAACCACTGGAACATAGTTTTGGTCTCATTTAGTTAGTAAACCGAGCAATATATTCATCTTGATACATGCTGCTCTTCCTCAGTGTTTTTGTGAGGTTGTGTTTAAAATGAGAAAAAGTTCTAGTGGTTTTCAGTTTGAATTGGTTTTTCTGACACCACTGGCAGATGTTTTTGATCTTTGTCATTTTGCATCTCTGTTAAAGGAATAGGTCATCATTTACTTGTTTCAAACCTGTTTGAGTTTCTTTCTTCTGCTGAACTCGGATGGAAGATATTGTGAAGAATGTCGGGAATCAAACAGTTGATGGACCCCATTGACTTCCATAGTATTTTTGGTAACACTTTATTTCACAGTGTCTTTGTTACATGTTACATGTACTTGCCGTAATAATAACAACAGTAAATTATGCATGATAACATGCAACTAACCCTCAACCAAATCCTACCCTAACCCTATAGTAAGTACATGTTGTTGTTTAATATTACTCAGTACTTAAATATATAATTACACTGTAACAATGACACCTTAAAATAAAGTGTAAGTCAATGGGGTCCATCAACTGTTTGATTACCGACATTCTCCACAATATCTTCATCTGTGTTCAGCAGAAGATAGAAACTCATAAAGGTTTGAAACAACTTGAGGGCGAGTTAATGATGACAGAATTTTAATTTTGAAGAGTATTTCTTTAAAATCATCTTAAGACCTTAGATATTTGTACTGGAAAACGAAACTAAATGAGCTGTAGTGTGTCGAGCCTCAGGTCAGCGACCGCCACACCCTGCAAACACTGACGGACGTGAATGAAGTCATTTGTACAAACTCCTGAGCCAAAAATACCAATGGTTTCCCAAAACCCCTTGAGAAGAGCCGCTTCAAATGAGGACTCTATCTGTCCGCGTTTCAGGACGACCCTGGAAATAGACCCATCCATCACGCCGACGCTCTGTTGTGGCTCTCGTTTCACAGTTCAGGGTTGAACAAGGATTCCTGTGCAATATAAAAGAGGACAAGTCACACATCCCTGACCTGGGATCCTTTCTAAGCACAAGAGGGTCGTAAATCTGCCCCCTCCGGCCCCCTCACGGCCACAGCGGTTCAAACGGCTCCTCACACCTGGCTTGAAACTCACGGTTGTAAAACCGAAAGGCCAGTTTGACCCGGCATGTCCTGACGCACTCGGGACCCCATTCGGAAGATCCTGCGCCATTAACGGAGGAGTTCACTTTGAAATTTCTTTATAATTTACTCGCCCCCACGTCATCCAAGATGTTCATGTGTTTCTTTCTTCGGTGGAAATGAAATGAAGGTTTTTGAGGAACACACTCCAGGGTTTCTCCATATAGTGACTTCAATGGGGTCCAACGGGTCGAAGGTCCAGATGTGAGTTTCAGTGCAGCTTCAAAGTCTCGACACGATCCAGCCGAGGAATAAGAGTCTGATCTACACAAACCAGCGGACATTTATAACAAAATAAATACTTTTAACCACTAATGCTGGTCTTGCACGATCTGTGATGCGACACACATTACGTAATGACGGTGAAAGGTCACACGTGTTCTGGTTCAGAAATGTAGAGTAGGGCGATAAACTCAATCTCATTTACTTTTTCAACTTTAAAATCGTCCGACATCGTTGTTCTACCTTTTATTTATTTGTAAAGGGCGTTTGAAATGGTCTGTTCTTCTGCCTATACTGTACGTCACGTTACCTTTCAACGTTATTGTTTTTAAAATTACGTAGATCCAAAACGTTTGACTGGTAGTGTACATCTCACAAGTCTGAGAAGAAGAAGAAACACGCATGCAAGACATAAACATGAAATTGCATTATATTTGATTCCTTGGCTTTAGTCCTGTTTCTCACCCGGCATGTGAGAGCATGTGTCAAGTCAAGTCATCTTCATTTATATAGCGCTTTAAACAGAGTAGATTGTTTCTTTACAGAGATAACATATAATTTAAGGTAATTTGGTTTTATAGCGGTTCTTGAATAATGTTATTTCCAGCTAAAGTTAGTTTTGATTGATTCACTTCCGTCGAAATGATCATTTGTTATTAAATTAGGGACGGCTAACACGACAGCGTTCTCTCTAAACTTTAAACTGAACCTGTGATAAACACTGATGGCGTTCACATGCGCATTAAGAACTGATTCTATAGTTATGTGCGTTTGAATATGTGCGCAGGTTTGTAATCCCCTACAACCATGCCTAAACAAACTAGTCTTGCCTATACATTTTGATACAGAATTTTATTTTATAATCAGTCTGAATTTAACTTTCAGTCTGTAGCTCTGATCATGTGACCAAGACACATCTTGGATGACGTGGAGGAGGCGAGTAAATCATCAGGAAATTTTAATTCTGAAGGGAACTGATCCTTTAACTCGAGTCCCGAAGGATCGACCCATATTTGACAGCGTCCTAAATTCAGACTCTTAATGTGGGCCAATTATCACATGGACGACTGTGTTCCTGTAATAGCCATCGCTAAACATCGTTCCACCACGCTATTCACGTGCGTATTGGCTGGAGATATCCCAGCATGCGTTGAAATCTCGGCTTTGAGGGTCAGACTGGTGCGATGGTCCTGAGTTTG
>JARWKJ010000025.1:1715000-1737500 GCA_029959095.1 Rhinichthys osculus
TGAAGTGCTTGAAAGCAGCTTTTGATGCGCTCGACCCGAGTTCGAATCCGCCTTTTGCCGAACTCTCTCTTCTCCCTTTTCCCAACACATATGTAAAGATGTAAAATGTATAACCTAACATTAAGGTCTCTAGCGTTATATTTTGCCAACGAACTAAAATTGAAACCATGATATGGCTTTGTGTCTTTATAAAACAGCACAAGACTTTAAGAATAGGCATCCTGTGTGTGCTGGGTGATTACTTTGCTCACGCGATCAGCAAAAGCTCAAGGGTTTATTTCTTGCAAATGAAGAAATTAGGACAAAAATATTTTAATTGTCCTATATTATAGTGTAATGTAGACTAAAATATACTTTTGAAATATTCATTTTCATTTATAGTACATTTATAGGCTAAATGGATTTTACGTCATAGGAATAATTATATAAATCATTATTACATTATAATAATAATTGTTTGGCATCCTAAAACATCATTGATAATGTAATGCAGACTGAGACTCTCATAATTAAAAAGATGTTTGAGCCCTCTTTATTGTCCCGGTACAAATCAATGCTTTTTCTTTGTTCAACAAGCAGTTCATGGGTTGAAGCTCTTAATTTTGATCTCTCAAAGAGCACCAGATTGATGCATTTAACCTTAAAATGTAAAAAAAATTCTTGCGGGGGAGCATGCCCCCGAACCCCCCTAGAGGCACAGAGGTCCACCCAACATAGTTTTACAAATTCCTATGGGAAAGAACGACCATTTATGAACTTTACTCCAGCAGAGTACAACAAAGTTACTTTTAAATCAGTAAAACTGTAAATGCCATATTAAAATGTCCTTGGACAAAATATACATTTGGCCTGCCTAAGAGGGGGCCTACAAGACATTGTGCCCAGGGGCCTCTGAACTCTTAATCCAGCCCTGCCGGCGACGAGGGCCGGTGGTCTACGAAATTTCCCGGTAGATTTTTTGGTCCCACTCCGCCCCTGCCTTCAAAACACGGAGTTCACGCACTTTTCAAAAGCCCCGCCGATGTTTAAATCCTTGTGTTCGCATGAGACGGTTTCTTTCTCTTTCTCTAGCCACCTTAAATCCGAAGTACGAAGTCTTTTGGGTTTTATAACTGCTGAATCTCCAGTTGACACTGATGATTGTTGTCTGGATCTTTCTGGATCCGCCATAAGTTTAATTATGTAAAGTGCTGCGAGAAAAGCCTATACATCTCTACATCTCGTCACGCGCAGTATAGCCGGCTAGCCGAAACTCCTTCTTTATGTGTACGGGTGTGACGTCATGACGCAAAGACATGCTCGAATCTCCCGCGGAAACCCACCAGTACCACTGGAATTAAAATCATTATTACAAGCTAGCCGTTTTGAATCTAGCTATGGCAAGCAGATAGTTTTGACCACTGGCAGAATAAGTTTTTTTTTAAATAATTATTTTGGATTATTTTTAACTTAAAAAAAGTTACGGACTGCAGCTTTAATTCAACCTTGATGAATAAAAGTATTGATTTATTTTATTTCTTTCCTCAAAAAAGAAATAAAAATTCTTACTGACCCCAAACTTTTAAACAGTAGTGTTTAATGTTACAAACGCTTTCAATTTCAGATAAATGCTGTTCTTTTGCACTTTCTATTCATCAATGAGAAATGTTTCTTGAGCAGCAAATCATCATTTTAGCATGATTTTCTACAAGATATTAGAGCAATCCTGAATTTTAGTTGTTTTTGCCTTTTCGATTGAGTTTAAATCATCATTTATTGTAAGTTTGCAGAGGGCCTCGGACCCCTTTTGTAGAAACACTGATCTAAATCACTCCATAAGAAGAAAAGCGCACTAGTAGTTTAAACACATTTAGGATAACCATGCATGGCCTCACATCACCACTAGAGGACGCCACCATCTCAAACACTTCTCTATCATCTCACACACTTCACTATCATCTCTATCATCTCAAACTATCACTATCATCATCACTGAGAGGCTTTAACAACCAAACCTGAGCTCAAAAACATCATATATTGACCAGTCATCATTTCAAGCACACATCAATGCCAGTTCCTCCTGACGCTTCAGGCCTCAGTCGTCTCAATCTGGGATCAAGAGGGTGAAGAGAGGATCTGTCTCTCAAAGAGTGTGTGTGTGTGTGTGTGTATATGTGTGTGTGTGTGTCTTCATACGGAAACGGAGTCCTGTTGACATTTGCGGGCCCCTGTGGGGCCGATCTCTGGCAGCTGGCATCACAGCGCACGCTTCACGACTGCGGCCACAGATCTGAGTGCAGATTAACCCCTACTGTCCCACGCTAAAGCTGATTTACACTTCCCTGCTGGCTCTACCTGCGCTTATCACAGTAAAACATCATCGGTTACTCGCCGTCACGCCGTCCAAACCGGTCTGACAGCAGTTCTTCAGTGGAAAACAAAACGAGGTATTGTGAAAATTCTTCATGGACAATTTTTCCAATGAATTGGCAAACATGACTATCAACTTCCTAAAAATAACTAAAAACACCATAAAAGTATCCTAACAGGTCAAGTCTTCATATGGACGAATGTTACGATGCTGTTTTTGCAGCCGGACAGTCGCGGTTCACTGTGGACTGAATGGAAAAGAGCTGCATAAAGTTTCAGCAAAAATAAATAAATAACAGCATACAGGTTTGGAAAGTATGGAGGCTCGTTTCCGCCACGGAATAAAATAAGTAAAAATTGAGACTTTTTATTTCGAAACTCAAGACATTTTTAGTTTAAATCTCACAATTTTGACTTTTTTCTCAGTATTTCCAGTTTATATCTTGCAGTTCTGACTTTTCTGCTCGGTATTCTGCATTTAAATCTCGCAATTCTGAGTTTTTTCTAAGAATTCTGAGTTTAAATCTCACAATTCTGCTTAAAATCTCACAATTCTGACTTTTTTCTCAGTATTTCCAGTTTATATCTTGCAGTTCTGACTTTTTTGCTCGGTATTCTGCATTTAAATCTCGCAGTCTGCTTAACAATCTCGTAATTCTTACTTTTTTTCAGTATTTCAAGTTAATTATCTTGCAGTTCTGACTTTTTTGCTCGGTATTCTGCATTTAAATCTCGCAATTCTACTTATCAATCTCGTAATTCTTACTTTTTTTTCAGTATTCATTTCAAGTTAATATCTTGCAATTCTGATTTTTCTTGCAATTATGCTAAAAAATCTCACAATTCTTACTTTTTTCTCATTGTTTTAAGTTTTAAATCCAAATTGTGAGAAATAAACTGAGAATTGTGAGAGAGAAAAAAAAAAGAGTCAAAATTATGAGATAAAAAGTTGCAATTCTGACTTTTTTGCTCGGTATTCTGCATTTAAATCTCGCAATTCTGCTTAACAATCTCGTAATTCTTACTTTTTCAGTATATCAAGTTAATATATCTTGCAATTCTGACTTTTTCTTGGAATTCGGCTTTTAAATCTTGCAATTCTGAGTTTTTTCTTGCAATTATGCTTAAAAATCTCATAATTCTTACTTTTTTCTCAGTGTTTCAAGTTTTAAATCCAAATTGTGAGATTTAAACTGAGAATTGTGAGAGAAAAAGAGTCAAAATTATGAGATAAAAAGTTGCAATTACCTTTGTATTTTGTATTCCGTGGCGGAAGCTGAGGATGAGTAGCCTATCCTAAATGATGACACACCACCTAATTGTCGTTTTTGCACTGATCTATTCCCACGGTGTCTGGAAAGAGATACAGATCAACGAAGTAAAGCGAAGAACAGCGCCTGAGGAATCCTATGGAAACCTTGGGATTGAGATTCAGATCGGAACCCGTGAGAGAGTGTTCGGGAAGGAGCAGTTGTCACTGAAGTGACAGGCACAGCTGAGTCCAAACACACATGCAAGAACCCCGTGTTTCTGACAACCTCACAGCAAACTCTGGCCTTCTCTGTAAAAACGACCTGGATAATGAGTGTAGAAATAGACCAGAAGCTCTTGGGACACTTTTCCTTTGAGCTTTCCCAGAGTTTTTCCAGACTTCACAACTAAACGCCCCTAATAATAACATCAGACATCAGTCTAAGCTTGTGCTATGCAAATGTAATAAAAAGCGTATAGCCTATTACTAGCCATTATATCTGAGCAGAAGTCTTTCACACACGTATGAAACGCTAAACATCAGAACTTACCCGAATATTCCCCCAGTAGCGACCCAAAACAATCCGGTTTCCAGCAGATCCTCGTTATCCTCGTTACTCAGAGCCGCGCTCGCGCTCATTGGCGTCGGTCACTGCAGATCCCGGGCTTTACACTGCATATCTGAGGCGAAGCACACTCAGCTGAGGGGAACGAGTGTGTGTGTGTGTGTGTGTGTGTGTTGGGGAGTTTCGCTTACCTCCTGCGCGCGGCGCGTCCGCGTGCGTCACATGTCGCAACGCGCGCACAGACGCAACGTAACACGCGCGCACTTTCTGATTTTTATAACGTTATATAAATAATAATATAATACATATTTTTCTTACTTAGTATTGCTGTCTTGTTTTTCAGAACAAATATCGAAATATTCTTAAATCAACATACATTTAGCTACCGGAGAAGCAGAATTAGCCTACTTCAAAATGCAAATCGGAGAAGCAAAATGAAGATATTAGGCTAAGTTTAAAAAAAAAGTGTTTATGGTTAAAAACCAGAACAAATATCTGTCAGTGAGGTCAGAAACATATATTTTCTTTACCGTAGTTTATTTTTTCTGACCCTATTGGCATATTTAATATCTTTATTCATTTTGCTTCTCCAGCAAATGTATGTTGATTTAAGAATGTTTAGATGTGTGTGCTGGAGAACTGGTTTGTTGCCGTGTACGAGGGGTTTAGTGGAGGTCGTGACCCGATGACCGGTTCTGTAGTCAGCAGTGGATAAGTGAGACCAGGTTCTGCCTGTCAATCAAACTCTGCTTGATCTTAAGTTTGCCGTCTTACAGTTTTAAATCAGCTTCATCTGGACCAGCTGCATGTTACACGACTTCAGCTTAAATGTCACAAGATGCACAGAATCAAACTTCCCAAATTACTTTCCATTATGGTTTGGAAATGCAAGTTATGGTCTGAAAGCGTGCAGTAAATAAGCAGCAGGAGCTCTTACAGGCGTTGGGTCATCACAGATATCATATCTCCAGACCTGATTTACGTGCCTGAAGACATGCTAACCCATTAGCCCCCTCACACACACTCTTATCTGAGGCTTATCTACGCTTTATCTGCCCCAATATTTATGGCAGAGGCTCGTAAAAATGCTTTCAACAACATGATTGAGTTGTAAACTAGCGATGGCCTCCACTTACAGCGCTGTGTAATGGACTGTCCTCGTCCTGTGTCATTTATCTTCAGATTTATAGGCTTCGAGAGAAGGACTAGCAACACATTTATACATAAACCACAACATTAACAACAACAACCAAAGACAGAATGTTCCCGTTCGGTTTTTTAAAGTTATTTTTGGGGAAGCAACTCTTAAGGTCTGTCCACGCTAAGAACGATAACTATATTATCGTCCACACCAGCACTGTAGCTTTGTACCTATAAAGATAATGATATAAAGATATAGTAACGATAGATTCTAGACGATAACGATAGTCCAAACTATAACGATAACGCCACAGAGGAACGATATCGCTGGATTCACTTAAGGCTCGTTCACCAAGTACAATATTTATTACGATAACTATAAGGATGACTATAACGATAGCTATAAAGATAACTATAACGATAACTGGAACGATAACTAACAATAACTATAAAGATAACTATAAATATAACTATAAAAATAACTATAATAACTGGAATGATAACTTTAACGATAACTTTAACGATAACTGTAACGATAACGGTAACTATAAAGATAACTAACGATAATTATAAAGTAACTATAAAGATAACTATAAAGATAACTTTAACGATAACTATAACGATAACGATAACTATAAAGATAACTTAAACGATAACTATAAAGACAACTAACGATAATTATAAAGATAACTAAGATAACCTTAACGATAACTATAACGATAACTATAAAGATAACAGTAAGGATAATTATAAAGATAAATTAACGATAACTATAACGATAACTACAAAGATAACTTTAACGATAACTATAACGATAACTATAAAGATAACTAACGATAATTATAAAGATAACTAAGATAACCTTAACGATAACGATAACTATAACTATAAAGATAACTGTAAGGATAATTATAAAGATAACCTTAACGATTACTATAACGATAACTAAAACGATACCGATAAAGATAACTATAACGATAATGATAACTATAACGATAATTGGAACAGTAACTTTTAAGATAACTATAAAGATAACTTTACCAATAAAGATAACTATAACGATAACTTTTACTTTACCGATAAAGATAACTATAACGATAATGATAACTATAATGATAATTGGAACAGTAACTCTAAAGATAACTATAAAGATAACTTTACCGATAAAGATAACTATAACGATAACTTTGACTTTACCGATAAAGATAACTATAACGATAACTTTGACTTTACCGATAAAGATAACTATAACGATAACTATATTATCATCCACAGTGGACGTATATTTCCTTATTATACTTATTATCCTTTCTGTGAGTATGACATGTTCTTTTTAGTTTAAATGTGTTTTTATAAAACAAACTAACATTCCCATAACTCTGCAGCAAAGTTTTTATGTACTATTAAGAACATATACAAAATGTCCTCCAATGGCTAATTTGAGGTTTCAGCCATATAACCGTAAGCTAACTTTCCTCAGTATTTTATTTACACGGAAGAATAATTCCCTTTCAGACTAACCCAATTAGCCGGTCAGGATTAGCATGGGTCGGTCAGCGGGAGTGTGAAACTGTCCACTAATGCCAGAGCGGCCTGTGACGCGCGAGCGGGGCTTCCGGCGGCCGGAGTCTCGGCGTGTGCTCGCAGGGTTTAATCCTCCAGAGCTCATGCGGCTCCCGCTGGGACAGCGCTCACACAGACCGCTGCTAATTAGGGAAAGATGCCGTTTTCCGTGGAGAACCAGCACAAGGTCTTCATCTCCTGCCGGGATTCTCCTCCTCTTCATCTCTAGAGGGATTTTACTCTTTGAATGTAAATCTAAAGCTGTTTTCCCCTTCTTCTTTTTTTCCAATAATTAATTTAAACGTTTCCGGTGTAAAACTGGCTCTTGGCTTGAGGATAATGGCGTAGTAATTTCCAGTGTGATTTGTTATTCTATAACCTTAGCAAATGCAAAAAAAGTTTATTGTCCGAAAAAAGAAAACAACAGAAGTTTAAAATGTTGACTTTGATTTAGCATGAAGCCTGGGAGAAAAACAAACCCTCGCTCAGCCAGGGCCAGTAAATAAACTGGTCTCTAGATTTGATGTAATTGACCGTATTCTCCACCAAAATAGAGCGATCCTGTTGAACTCAGTTTACTCAGTAAATCTCTAGAATAAACAAACAGAAGGAGCCGAACGCCAGTCCACCATCAAACATCCGCCAATCAGAGCTCAGACCCGACGCCTGACCGTCCTGGACGCTTGCTTGCTGGAAAACACCACAGATCGACCAACGAGTTTCTATTACTACAGCAAACATGCTAATGCGCACGCTACTTTAGCTTTACTGCATGAAGCCCTGCATGCTTTAATCCAATATTAGCACATGAACTGGTGCAGTTTCTCTCAAACTGACTTTGTTTTTTTATGCTTCAACGGGTTTGTCAATCTCAGGGAGATATGTTTATCTTAATAATCAACAATATTATTGATCTCCTGCATTGACACCATTATATGAGAACTGAACTGAGCTGGACGATGACATCACGGTTTTCTCCAGAGCGGCTGTATTATATAAATTAACTAAATTAATAACTTTTTTACAACAAAAAATAAGCATCACTGAACTTACTTAAAGGTGCTGTATGTAACTTTTTCACTCTACTAAAGCATAAAAATGCCATAATATGTTTGCATTTATTGAGGAAACATGTTAAGTTGGCAATTTTCATTGTCCATTACGCCCGTTCCTGTTGCGTGTGCTCAAACTGGCGACCCATGTGAGCGTCGAGTCTGTGGAGGCGGGAGAAACGATGATTTTTTTATTGGACTGCAGTACCCATTTCAACCACTAATTGTCATTCTTACAGACTGCACCTTTAAGCTGGACTGTGACTTTATTTTCTTCTAGAAACATTGTTGTTGCATTTTTTTCCTGTTATCACAGTAAAGCTGCTTTAAAAACAATCTGTATTAAAAAGCACTATATAAATAAAGATGATATGTTTAGGACGCATCAAAATCAACCAAAATTTAGTTTTTTGCATTGAAGCGTATTTTTGGGCATATACTCATGACATTTAACCACATTTCCCTCCAAATTCTCTTGCAGTTGACAGGTTTCTGAGATTAACAATCCAACAATCCTTGGAAAATATGTTCTAAGAACATTTTGTTAACATTCCCATTAGGTTATGAAAAAGAATGTTTTATGAATGTTTAAAACGTCAATAAAAAAAAGAAAACGTTTTTTCTTTGTTAAAGGAACATTAAGGAAACATTGTTTCATTCTTCAAAGATTATGGGAATGTTACTTTTGAATGTTCTCGGAATGTTCCGAAACAAGTTACATTTAAAAAACGAACATCCAACGGAACGTTTCAGAAAATAACATTCCATGAACGATGTAGAAATAATGCTTTCGTGTTGAGAACATTATTAAAGACCAGAACACTTTGAATGAACTTACTATTAAAATTACTGGAAGAACGTTTGTTCGTAACTTTGTTCGTAACTTGCCTGAACGTTCCCTGTTCGCTGGATAGGGTCTTTATATTGTCCTGCAGGATTTAACGCTTCTATTTAAGGACATCAGGAGGAACGTGTTGTTGTGACTGTCACATGTCGTTCTCTGGACCCTGAACGAAGAGAGACATATTTGCTAACTGACCTGGAGAACGAAAGAAAGGATTGAATCAGTGAGAGTCTGAAGTGAAACGAGACTAAAATAAACTTTTCCATTCTGTAGGAAGGAATTGGGAAACAAACTCATTATATAAGACGTTTTAGACATGACGTCTCTCCTCCAGGATTCAAGCTCAACATCAAGGACTAAAACATCTAAACATCTGTGTTTCGTCCTCAATCAGAGCTCAGAATCTGTCAGAGACACTGAAGAGCATCAAAGGTCAATGTTTAAACACAGACATGTCAGATTATAGCTAAAGTTACCTAGATGCATTCATTCAGAAAACTGCATAAGTGGGGTTTTTCCCCTGAACCGTTTCTGATCTTTCTCTGGTAAGAAAACAGTTTTAGTGGTTTACTTGGCTTTACATGTAACTAACTTTACAGTAATCAGTTCCTCGCAGATCTGAACGTAAATCCTAGTAGTTAATGAGTGCTTTGAAATACAATCAGTATGAGATTAAAACAGATTTATTGATGATAAATATATAAAATTGGTTATTGTGTATTTAAAAACACATTCAGTAATAGTACGTTTACAGACCTGCATGTTTCATTGATGTGTGCCTGACAAATGCATCGCATTCAGTTTAACAGTGTATTTACTGTATATGTTCAAACCAAATGATGGAGATTTTATAAGCAATTCAAATACCTAATATTTCAGGCATAAAAATTCTCGGTAACACTTTATTTTGATGGTCCCTTTTGAACATTCAGTTGATTATAAATAACTTTGCTACTACATGTCACGTAACTCTCATTAGAGTATTAGTATTGTCTTAATATCTATTTATTGTGATGCTCCTCAACAGACATTTTACTGACTATAAGTAACTTTGCAACTACGTCAACTTATTCTAACCCTAACCCTACCAGTCTACTAATACTCTACTAATAGTCTACTAGTACTCTACTAATACTCTACTAGTACTCTACTAATACTCTACTAGTACTCTATACTCTACTAATACTCTAGTAATACTCAAATACTCTACTAATACACTACTAATACTCTACTAATACTCTACTAATACTCTACTAGTACTCTACTAATACTCTACTAGTACTCTACTAATACTCTACTAATACTCTACTAGTACTCTACTAATACTCTACTAGTACTCTATACTCTACTAATACTCTAGTAATACTCAAATACTCTACTAATACACTACTAATACTCTACTAGTACTCTACTAATACTCTACTAGTACTCTACTAATACTCTACTAGTACTCTACTAATACTCTACTAGTACTCTACTAGTACTCTACTAATACTCTACTAATACTCTAGTAATACTCAAATACTCTACCAATACACTACTAATACTCTACTAATACTCTACTAGGCCTAATATTCTACTAATACTCTACTAGGCCTGATACTCTACTAATACTCTACTAGGCCTGATACTCTACTAATACTCTACTAATACTCTACTAGGCCTAATACTCTACTAATACTCTACTAGGCCTAATACTCTACTAATACTCTACTAGGCCTGATACTCTACTAATACTCTACTAGGCCTGATACTCTACTAATACTCTACTAGGCCTGATACTCTACTAATACTCTACTAATACTCTACTGGGCCTAATACTCAACTAATACTCTACTAGGCCTAATACTCTACTAATACTCTACTAGGCCTGATACTCTACTAATACTCTACTAATACTCTACTGGGCCTAATACTCTACTAATACTCTACTAGGCCTAATACTCTACTAATACTCTACTAGGCCTGATACTCTACTAATACTCTACTAATACTCTACTAGGCCTGATACTCTACTAATACTCTACTAATACTCTACTAATACTCTACCAATGCGCTCGTAATTGTCATGGTGGGTTGTGGAGAATGGAAGAAAGGATTCAAGTGTGGAGTGAATTGATGAAGTTTAATAAAGAAAACATAAAATAAACAAACCAACAAAAGTATCCAATGATTTCAGAACTAAATCCAACACAGACATGGCAAAACAGGACCGGTACAGAACTCCACCCGACTAACACCGAAACAATAAACAACGTACGAGCACAGGACAGCAAACACAGGTAGATTAAATAGGAAGGCAAATAAGGAGGGTAACGAGGATAACAGGAGGGACAAATAAACCAATAATCAGATAACAAGGGGGAGGGACCAGACAATAACAAGAGCACATGGCCCAACATAACAAAACACTCATGTGCATCACAAAGACAGGACAGACATGTGACAGTAATACCCTACTAATACTCTACTGATACTACCAATACTCTACTAATACTCTACTAATACACTACTAATACACTACTAATACTCCACTAATACTACCAATACTCTACTAATACTCTACTAATACCCTACTAATACTCTACTGATACTCTACTAATACTACCAATACTCTACTTATACTCTACTAATACACTACTAATACACTACTAATACACTACTAATACTCCACTAATACTACCAATACTCTACTAATACCCTACTAATACTCTACTGATACTCTACTAATACTACCAATACTCTACTAATACTCTACTAATACACTACTAATACACTACTAATACACTACTAATACTACCAATACTCTACTAATACACTACTAATACACTACTAATACTCTACTAATACTACCAATACCCTACTAATACTCTACTGATACTCTACTAATACTACCAATACTCTACTAATACTCTACTAATACACTACTAATACACTACTAATACTCTACTAATACTACCAATACTCTACTAATACACTACTAATACTCTACTAATACTACCAATACTCTACTAATACTCTACTGATACTACCAATACTCTACTAATACTCTACTAATACTCTACTAATAGTACCAATACTCTACTAATACTCTACTAATACACTACTAATACTCTACTAATACTACCAATACTCTACTAATACTCTACTAATACACTACCAATACTCTACTAATACTCTACTAATACACTACTAATACTTTACTAATACTCTACTAATACTCTACCAATACACTACCAATAATCTAGTAATACTCTACTAATACTCTACTAATACACTACTAATACTTTACTAATACTCTACTAATACACTACCAATAATCTAGTAATATTCTACTAATACACTACTAATACTTTACTAGTACTCTACTAATACTCTAATGAGAGTTAGGTGCAACGTTATATAGTCAAAAGAAAGTGTTAAAGGGACCATCAAAATAAAGTGCAACCCAATTCTCCCAGCCATGATTTCCTCATTTCACAGGCGAGCGGCTCTCAATTCCACTGGACAAATCTCCTCAATGGTTCTGGTTGTGTTCTGCATTCCCCGCTTTGATCCCGAAGTCTCTGCCAGATTCCTGGCGTGTGGAGAGCGATGGGAGGAGTGGGAGGAATATAAGACACAATACTGGGCCTGTGAGACAGCACGATCTCATATGAGTCCGACTCGCTCAGAACAGGCCAGTAGTTAAAACATCTAAAAGTACTTAAAAATGGTTTTGATAAGTGCATCTGAAAAAAAAGTATATTTTTGTCTTGTTTTCCAGTTCCTATATTATTAAACATGCCCAACATTAAACATTCCTAATATATTTGAATTATATAAATGTACTATATATTAGTTCAGTTATGTTTTTTTATTTAATATTTTGTATTTTTAGGGGATTTTATGGTACTAAATTATATTTATGCATTAGTTATAATCCATTTATTCACTTTTTGAGTATGGACCTGAAAAATGAAATATCCAACTTAAACGGTGTGAATGCGTTTAGCTCAGACTAGTTTGGTCGCTTTTTGAAGACACTTGGCAGATTATTTATGTAGTGAAAAAAGTTTTAAAAAGTGAACTTTAAAAAAAGTTGTAGAATTGTGCGTTTGTTGTTATGAAAATGCACAAAAATAAAATTTAATTTTTTTATGAAATACATATTTTTCAAAACATGTTTTACTCTAAACCTGTGAGAAAATCAAAGCCATAAATCTAAACAAGCTGTGCTCCAAATCTGAGGTTGATATCTCAAAAAATGAGCTTTTAGTCAGATGTTGTTTGGGCGCAGAACCAGAAATTCACATTTATTTTCAATGCTCTCGTTTTTGACCACACAAACTCACTTAATTTTGGTGATTTTTACAGAAAACAAGACTTTATATCTTCAGTCATTGCCTCTTCTCCAGTAAATGTATCTTGATGTAAGAATGTTTAGATATTTGTGCTGGAAAACAAGTCAGAAACACAGAGAAATCATCATTTCTTTTACAGTGTTTTTGTTTTTAACTCTATTGTTTCTGTTTATCTCTGCTGTCTCTCTCAGACTCTTCTGGTGTTTCTGCCATTAACTCCGGGCGCTGGAGCGGATCCTCCACCCGACACACACTCCCAGCAGGCCGTTGGGCTTCCTCGTGTCTCTTTCTTTTAAAGTCAACATAAAATCACTTTATAAATTTATCCTAAAATACCTAAAACTCACGCAGTGAGTCATTTCTTCTCAATTTGCGGCATAAAAGATGAAGTGAAAGCATTAAAACAATAATTCAGTTCTCCTGATGCGAGTTAAAATGTCACACGAGCCGGAATATCCGTCCCATAATGACTGGAAATATATGGCAAGCTGTAAAACGGTGTCATAACTGTATTTTGAAAGTGTGTGTTTATTGTTGAAGACAGATCTGAGGCGTGTGAGTGTGTGTGTGTGTTTAATGCACTGAATGTGTCAGGGTTGATAAATCTGCGCTGGTTTATATGATGAATGGTAAAGCTGGAATTGCTGAAATGCTTCTTTCAAACATTTTTCAGGCCTTGACGTCCACAAATAAACTTTCCCGCAGGATCTGAGCTTCTCTTGTTAGACTGTGTGTGTATGTTGAGTAAATTCCAGGCTGTGATTTAAAGGGCTCTGATGAAATTGAGCTCTGGCTGGAATAGCAGTATAAACCCCGTCGAGAGCTGGTTCCGGTGTGAGGATTGCTCTGAAACAGGGCCGGTTGCAGAGACTCTGGATTTACTGGAGCCGAGAGCCTCGGTGTGAGAGAGAGCCGCTGCTTCTGGAGTCATGAAACGACTCACAGCGTGTCTGTCTGGGCCAAAGGTTACACTCTAAAAGTCCTGGGTTATTTTTTCTACCCAAATCCTGGGTTCTGCTTTTTGGGTCATTTTCTAGGGTTATTTTTTCAGTATCTAGGTGTTACCCGGATCCTGGATCAGACGCCCAGTGTTTGGGTAGTGTTTGTGTTACCCAGCTCCTGGGTCAGACGTAACAACCCAGTGTTTGGGTAGTTTTTGTGTTACCCAGCTCCTGGGTCAGACGTAACAACCCAGTGTTTGGGTAGTTTTTGTGTTACCCAGCTCCTGGGTCAGACGTAACAACTCAGTGTTTGGGTAGTTTTTGTGTTACCCAGCTCCTGGGTCAGATGTAACAACCCAGTGTTTGGGTAGTTTTTGTCTTACCCGGCTCCTGGGTCAGACGTAACAACTCAGTGTTTGGGTAGTTTTTGTGTTACCCAGCTCCTGGGTCAGACGTAACAACCCAGTGTTTGGGTAGTTTTGTGTTACCCAGCTCCTGGGTCAGACGTAACAACTCAGTGTTTGGGTAGTTTTTGTGTTACCCAGCTCCTGGGTCAGACGTAACAACCCAGTGTTTGGGTAGTTTTTGTGTTACCCAGCTCCTGGGTCAGATGTAACAACCCAGTGTTTGGGTAGTTTTTGTGTTACCCGGCTCCTGGGTCAGACGTAACAACTCAGTGTTTGGGTAGTTTTGTGTTACCCAGCTCCTGGGTCAGACGTAACAACCCAGTGTTTGGGTAGTTTTGTGTTACCCAGCTCCTGGGTCAGACGTAACAACCCAGTGTTTGGGTAGTTTTGTGTTACCCAGGTCCTGGGTCAGACGTAACAACTCAGTGTTTGGGTAGTTTTTGTGTTACCCAGCTCCTGGGTCAGATGTAACAACCCAGTGTTTGGGTAGTTTTGTGTTACCCAGCTCCTGGGTCAGACGTAACAACCCAGTGTTTGGGTAGTTTTGTGTTACCCAGGTCCTGGGTCAGACGTAACAACTCAGTGTTTGGGTAGTTTTTGTGTTACCCAGCTCCTGGGTCAGATGTAACAACCCAGTGTTTGGGTAGTTTTTGTCTTACCCGGCTCCTGGGTCAGACGTAACAACTCAGTGTTTGGGTAGTTTTTGTGTTACCCAGCTCCTGGGTCAGACGTAACAACCCAGTGTTTGGGTAGTTTTGTGTTACCCAGCTCCTGGGTCAGACGTAACAACTCAGTGTTTGGGTAGTTTTTGTGTTACCCAGCTCCTGGGTCAGACGTAACAACCCAGTGTTTGGGTAGTTTTTGTGTTACCCAGCTCCTGGGTCAGATGTAACAACCCAGTGTTTGGGTAGTTTTTGTGTTACCCGGCTCCTGGGTCAGACGTAACAACTCAGTGTTTGGGTAGTTTTGTGTTACCCAGCTCCTGGGTCAGACGTAACAACCCAGTGTTTGGGTAGTTTTTATGTTACCCAGATCCCAGTTTTCAGAATTCTAGTGTCAGTACTATATTATTAAACTACTGTTGAAAATAATGTATAATAATGCAATAATGTGTGTGTCCTGATAATGCCAGATGTCTGATGTTACCAGTAAAAAGTGTCCGACATTATTATAAATATATCTAGTCAGTGACAGAGATCAAGCATGTTCCTCTACAATAATTCTGTGTTTTCAGCTTCAGAATCATGAATATTGTAATTCTGGTGTCTCTATTGTTCATTGGGTTTCAGCACTGAGTCCAAGACTGTTCATTTATACACACACAGTGTAACACCAAATTTAGCATTTTAATCAACAGTTAACTTTTAGTTAACATTTTAGCACATGTCTTGGAGCATCGTGATATGTATCGAATCATGACATGAGGGGATCGTTACACCACTAGCGCTAGCATGCTAATTGTTTCCACTCTGACATGAATGGTGTTGTGTGTGAACGCTGCTGTGCTTCATGTCCTGGCAAACACACTCTGCAACTCGTAATAATGAGCAGATTAAGACCCAGGATCAGTCTGAGCTCAGCATGTGTCATCTCATCTCGGCCGGGTCAATATCCCGATGAACAGTTGCGGTTATGAGCTAATGAAGGCCTGTGCCTGTGCTCCCTCAGGTCCTGTATTAACATGCTAATGCACAGGCTTGTTTTGCTCCGGTTGATTTCTCTCATTGTCCAAAAAACAGGACGACTTCATGCCCGTGGCCTCATTAGCATATTCATGAATCAGAAAAGCTGATGTAACGTGACATGAGCAGACGCGACAAAATATAATGAACTTGAGGACATTACAAGCAATATACAGGCAAACCAACATTTATTCACACCTTCAACATTTCTCACATTATCACAGTATATTCGCTATATAGAAAATGGTAATAAAATATGACAAGAACTCAGATTTAAACTGTGACAGTACAAATTCATCTTGATAATGTCAGATAACTTTGAGCAAAAAGTGTCTGAATAATTTTTGGTCCAAAATGTGTATAAATGTTACTGGTAGTCACTGTATATGAATAATATTTATGTATAATATGTCACAGTTTACTTTATTTTGCTCTCCTCACTTACATTAATGAACTATAGTGTCCTGAACACACTAGTGAAAAAATATCAAAAATTATATCTGGTGTCTGAATAATGTTTGTTTTGCCTGTAAATCACTGTAATTTCCTTTAGACCTTCAAAGGAACACGTTAGTCGACTCTTTATTCTCATAACCATCAGAAAGTTGATTTTGCAATCGCTTAATATCAGTGTACGCCGCGTGTGAATCTGCTGATGTGAGCGTGGCTCTCCTGATGCATCATGGGTCGCTGTCGGCTTCTTCTTTCCCCGCATGTGTTAATGACGGATTATTGATTTCATGTAAATCATGAATATAAACAGGCTAGATAATTCACTCAGGTATTCACACTGTGATCCATAATCAATACTTTTGATCACGTTATTGACATTTGAGCGTTTCGAGTTTGGCGTCCCGCTCGGCTGATTAGCTTTTAAATTGCTTTTAGTGTAAATTTACATAATGTGTATTTATCAGATGCTGATAAATTGATGATGACCCCTGAAATCAAAATTTAAGTCTTTTAGCTTTTAGTGTGAATATGTCAGCCTTAAGGTTATGAATAAGCTGGTGTGTTCAAAACCAAATGACAAAATTCGTATTTGGGAGATTATGAACATTTTAAAACTGAAATGGACCACTAAAACGGATCAGGGATTGTTATGACATCACCGCTTCTCATCACATCTTCTGTCCAATTAAAATGCTCTCTGTGTAAAGCTCCGCCCCCTCTGCTGGCCAAAGCGAGCGTTGACACACACAGCAATATGAGTTGGAGTGTGTGTGCGTTTGCTCAACTGTACGCTGCTTAAGAATGAAATGGCTAGAGTTTATTCACATCTACTATTGAATCCAGCGTATCATCAGCGCTCGGATTCGCTTCCAAGTTGCTGTCAGTCTGTGAGGAAACTAAACGCTATTGGCTGTTTGAAAAGGGGGAGGAGCCATTCTATATGTCCCGCCTTCGCTTCCTGTTTCAGTGGAAATGACGTCAACGCACCAAACAAACACTTCAGTGGGACTTTAAAAGAGTCGGTCGGTGGTGCTGTGGTGTGTGATTCAGCATCTTGACCAGCACTAACACTAACTGGACCCGCAGGGAAACACACCGCTGGAAACTGGGGAAGTTCAGAGTAAAGTGAGCTGAAGTGTGAAGGTCTGATGTTTGTGTTCGTGTCCTCAACACAAAACACTGAACAAATGTCCTCATGGCAGGAGAAGAGACACAGCAAATGGTTTATCAGAGGAAGACGAGCTCAGAACAGCTGTGAGAGACACAAGCGTGAAGACCGACAGCATCCATGAGGAATGAGTCGCACACACACACACACACACACACACACGCATGACTCTGAGACACACTTACAAACACATCACGGTGAAGGAGGAGGAACCTAGAGAGAGAGAGGGGGAGAGGGAGGGAGAGAGAGAGAGAGAGTGTGTGTGTGTGTGTGTGTGTGTGTGTGTGTGTGTGTGTGTATTTAGGTCAGAACAGATCCACGAGTATCGAGGCGAGACGCTGAACGTCTTCACGATCACATTACTCACTCCAAACCTGCATGACTGTCGCCTGCGGAACAGAAAACATATGGTCAAATGTCTGTGTTTTATGGTTCAGACAATGTTGTTTTTACCTCATAATTTGATTCTTTGTCCTGCAAATCTCAGCATTCGTTCCATGTTGTGCAGCAGAAAGCAGAAACAGACCTCACACACACACACACACACACACACACCACACACACCTCTCACACACACACACACCACACACACACACACACACACACACACCACACACACCTCTCACACACACACACACACCACACACACACACACACACACACAAACACACACACACCTCAGACACGCACACACACACACACACAAACACACGCACTCACACACACACACACACACACACACACACACACCTGGACAGCAGCTGTGGATTCACTGAAATGTGGCCCGTCAGTCAAGTGATATGAAGAGGATGATAAATGCACACAAGCAGAAACGAGCAAACAGAGTTAAGTGAACGTGTGTGTTGGTTCAGACCGGCTCTACGACTCAACAGAGAGGAAGGATGATTCACAGAAATAAACAGCAGACAAGTTCAGATGGACATGAGGAGAAATAAATGCTTCTGTGGGCAGATCTTGATATCATTCATTCACAGCAGATTTCAGTCGTTGTGGAAGCACACATTACTCACACACACTCATCAAACGCAGCATTCAGAGAGCAGACCTGTATCAAACCACATCACACACACACACACATCTCTGACATCAACACACTCAGATCGGATCTTTCCCGTCAGCCCATATTTTCCTAGTTTACGGAGATGAGTCCTCACATCACAATGCATGACATCACCTGGAGAGTCAAGAAGTCATCCTGGAGTTTTGGTTCTCCGTGGATACGAGTGTTTGATTGACAGCTGCTCCCTCCTTGCCATCCGGCCCACATCTGAGATGGGAAAATGTCTGTTTCTCATTTTAAATGTTACTTTTTTTTTTTTAGAAGAGCAAAAGCAAGAGCTCTGGAAAGTGTGAGACGTGCCAAGGAGAAGAAAGGTGCTACACATGCCCTAAAACTGTCAGAACAAACATTCAGTACACCTTAGAAACTGCTTAGCAACATCCTAGCAACAACTCAGAACTCCAAATCAATCTCCCAGAGCACTCTAGGAAAAGCATAGCAACATTAGCAACCAATGACCCTAGAAACTGCTTAGCAACACCCTGGCAACAACTCAGAACACCCAAGCAACGTCCCAGAACACTCTAAGAACAGCATAGCAACACCCTAGCAACCAATGATCATAGAAACTGCTTAGCAACACCCTGAAAACAACTCAGAACACCCAAGCAACGTCCCAGAACACTCTAAGAACAGCATAGCAACCAATGATTACATTTATTCATTTAGCTGACGCTTTTTATCCAAAGCGACTTACAATTGCTATATATGTCAGAGGTCGCACGCCTCTGGAGCAACTTGCTCAGGGACACATTGGTGTCTCACAGTGGATTCAAACCCGGGTCTCTCACACCAAAGGCATCCCAGATAGCACAAGTCTATTTGATGTGATATTTACATCTGGAAGACGTATTTTTAAGAGTGTTTGCTCATCTGCAAGACGTCTATAGGACGTTTCCTGTCAGATGTCAAATAGACGTTTAGAAGATGTCAGTTTAACATGCATTCTAAATCATTACATCTTAAAGACATCTTCTAAACGTCTATTTGACATCTGACAGGAAACGTCCTATAGACGTCTTGCAGATGAGCAAACACTCTTAAAAATACGTCTTCCAGATGTAAATATCACATCAAATAAACTTGTGCTATCTGGGATATGTCTTATCCACTGCGCCATCACCACCCCAGATCATAGAAACTGCTTAGCAACATCTTGGCAACAACTCGGAGCACCCAAGCAACGTCCCAGAGTACTCTAGGGACAGCATAGCAACACCCTAGCAAGCAATGATCATAGAAACTGCTTAGCAACATCTTGGCAACAACTCGGAACACCCAAGCAACGTCCCAGAACACTCTAAGAACAGCATAGCAACACCCTAGCAACCAATGATCATAGAAACTGCTTAGCAACATCTTGGCAACAACTCGGAACACCCAAGCAACGTCCCAGAGTACTCTAGGAACAGCATAGCAACACCCTAGCAACCAATGATTATAGAAACTGCTTAGCAACACCCTGAAAACAACTCAGAACACCCAAGCAACGTCCCAGAACACTCTAAGAACAGCATAGCAACACCCTAGCAACCAATGACCCTAGAAACAGCTTAGCAACACCCTGACAACAACTCAGAATACACAAGCAACCTCCCAGAGCACTCTAGGAAAAGCATAGCAACACCCTAGAAACTGATGATCATAGAAACTGCTTAGCATAACCCTGACAACAACTCAGAATACACAAGCAACCTCCCAGAGCACTCTAGGAAAAGCATAGCAACACCCTAGCAACCGATGATCATAGAAACTGCTTAGCAACACCCTGACAACAACTCAGAATACACAAGCAACCTCCCAGAGCACTCTAGGAACAGCATAGCAACACCCTAGCAAACAATAATCATAGAAACTGCTTAGCAACACCCTGACAACAACTCAGAACACCCAAACTACCCCCCAGAACACTCTATGAACAGCATAGCAACACCCTAGCAACCAATGACCCTATAAACTGCATGGGAACTTCCTGGCTACAACTCAGAACACCCAATCTACCCCACAGAACACTCTATGAAAAGCATAGCAACACCCTAGCAACCAATGACCATAGAAACAGCTCAGCAACATCCTGACAACAACTCAGAGCATACTTGAGAACTGCCAGGACTCTTTAGGAACTGCATAGCAATGCCAGAGCAACCAGTCAAAACACCCTAAAAAGTGCTTCGCAACATCCTGGGCCTGCCACCAATTCAGAACACTCTAGAAAGCAGGCATAATTTCTTTAGAAACTATAAGAATCTAGATTTAATAATTAGATACTGATTCTTCACAGAGCTTGAAAGCATCATCAGAGGTCATGCTAATAATAAACATTCAGAAAAGGCTGTTGTTTTAGTTCAACAATAATAACCCTGCACAGTACTGTTGTAAAATTCATACCTATCATGTGAAGCACTGGAGGGCTTTAACCTCAGATGTTCAAGAGCCTCTTTGGAGAGTGTTTTCTAGAGCACTTGAACCTTTAACCCTCCATTTTATTCCCAGGATCCCCTCACCCGATCGCCTGCGGGTTCAAAGCCACGTGAACCCTGGGCCGGCGGGGTCAAAGGTCACGCTCCACAGGGCAGCAGCATCCAAAGACGTTTAACAGCTCAATCAGAGAGCCAGACTCAAAGAGATTATAAATTACTGTGACGTATTAGATGGTAAAATACCATGTTACTATGATATGCGCCATAGTGCTGAAGGATACTCCAATATTATGCATAAAAAATTAGCATTTAAATTACGACAACCACAACAGAATGATCTCAATGCAAGTTCTCCTAGCATGATTCATGACTCACGAATAATTATTACCCAGTCACCCCTGGGGCAAACGCAGGACCGGTTTCTGAAAGATTCACCTCAGGAAAACCAAACGAACACAGTTTTAAGATGTCCGACCCGATGAAGCTTTGATTTATGCTTTCAGAAACAAATTCTCTCAGTGTTAAAGGTTGAGCATTTTCTCTGAGCTGAACACAAACACGTTTTACAGCCGTGCGCGTCACAAAGCGTCACTCCCAACATGCTCTACCGTTGAAAACAACTTTAAATCTTGATGTTTTGAACCCTAAATGTGAAGAATGTTGTTTCTCACTCACAAGCACCACTTATAGTACAATATGTTCATGCTAAAACTGTGTGATTCAAACGCATGCAGATTTTATATGCCATTCAATACGTAATTAACAGAATTATTATTTGACTAAAGCGAAAAGGCGTTAGTCAAAAGTGGAGAGTTGATTGAATTAGAGCTGCTGTTATTTCTCCCACTGTTCTGCTGACTTTACAGAGCACACAAGCAAACAATTAAACCCACAAAACACACTTTACTCGGCTCACGGAGTGTGTTCAAGACATTTCACACTCACTCCTCGCATATCAACACAACTAACAGACTTATTCAGGAGCAAACAGTCCCAGATGAACACGTTATTGCTTTTTAATTGCAGACTTTCAATCTGTATTCAATGTCACAGCAGAATAAATTGAGACATTAATGAGATCTCACTGGAACAGTGTTTCTCACACAGCCGTATTCCCCTCCTTCAGTGTTCACAGAGTGCATTCTGGGACAGCTTTAATAGCCACATGACTTGATGGATGTGTGTTGGGAGAATTACTCCATACATCACTGTAATAGACTCCGCCGAGACTTTGACTGCC
>JARWKJ010000025.1:1742500-1772500 GCA_029959095.1 Rhinichthys osculus
CACGTTTATAATATTACCGGCCCTTAACCTGCACGTTTATAATATTACCGGCCCTTAATCTGCACGTTTATAATATTACCGGCCCTTAATCTGCACGTTTATAATATTACCGGCCCTTAATCTGCACGTTTATAACATTACCGGCCCTTAATCTGCACGTTTATAATATTAACGGCCCTTAATCTGCACGTTTATAATATTCCCGGCCCTTAATCTGCAAGTTTATAATATTCCCGGCCCTTAATCTGCACGTTTATAATATTACCGGCCCTTAATCTGCACGTTTATAACATTACCGGCCCTTAATCTGCACGTTTATAATATTACCGGCCCTTAATCTGCAGGTTTATAATATTACCGGCTCTTAATCTGCACGTTTATAATATTACCGGCCCTTAATCTGCACGTTTACACACACCGGCGACATTGGGTTCGGCGAGCGCCAACAGAGACCAGTTCTAACGCACTGGAGAAGATCCAGCAAAGCCTGAAACTGTTCTTAGGTCGAGCACAGACGACACTGAACACTATTGACCAGAACATGTCAGCGCTGTCTTATAAACACCTCAGGAACTGTGGACACTTGTGGAAGAGTTCAACATGATGAGGAGATGATCAGTGTAACTCCACAACAACTACAGAAATGTCTCCGCTAACATTCAGAAACGTGTAAAAGTGAAGCTCTCCCTGAGTCTCTCCGTAAGGCTGCACTCGCTGCTGGTTACTCCTGACTCTGGATCAGTGAGATCGGCCTCTGTTGTTATTGCCGGAGTCTCTGAAGCTTGTGTGAAGGCTCCGCCCTCTTCTGAATGGAGGCGGAGCTAAAGCTCATTTGCATTTAAAGGGACACACACAAAAAGGCGTGTTTTTGCTCACACCCAAAAAGGGGCAAATTTGACAAGATATAATAAATGATCTGATATTTTAAGCTGAAATTTCACACACATTCTGGGGACACCATAGATTTATACTACATCTAGTGAAAAGGGGCGTAATATGTCACCTTTAAATGTTTAATACACACACAGATAAAGTGCAAACCTTCTCGTGCGACGTTCTTGATTTCATCTGGTCTATAACTTAATAAGCCTCCACTCAACAATCCACATAACCGATGTGCTTGTTTGGATGTGTTTTGCTCCGCACAGCAGAAGTGTTCGCTGTAGTCCTGAACTCGCATCAAACTGACAGAAACTGATCTACAGATGTGCTGAATCTTCACAATATCTGCACACGAGACAGTCTGATGTGTGTGAGACGCTGAAGAACATCGGCTGACGGAAAAATCAAGTGAGAAAGCGGAATGAAACAGCAGACAATAATAAGCTAAGCAAAAAAACTAAAAAAAAACTATCAGCATTGATCAAACGTGACAGTAAAGATTTATAATGTTACAAAAGATTCTATTTCAAATAAATGCTGTTCTTTTGAACTTTCAATTCATCAAAGAATCCTGAGAAATAAAACATATCAGTTTCCACAGAAATATGACTGTTTTCAACACTGATAATAATCATAACTGCTTCTTGATCATCAGATCCTCATATTAGAGTGATCTCTGAAGGATCATGTGACACTGAAGACTGGAGTAATGATGCTGAAAATACAGCTTTGATCACAGGAATAAATTACACTTTACTATATATTCACATAGAGAACAGCTGATTTACATTATAATAATATTTCACTGTTTTTACAGTATTTTTGTCACTCACGTGTGTGTTGGTTTATCTGGACATCTGGAGCCCTTGTGGAGAAATGGGGAACAATGAAGACATCTGAAAAAAATAAGTTTAAGTTTTTTTTACATTTTACTTTATTCCAGTTAATGTTTATTATTATTACTACTATTACATTTTTTACTAATATATTTCATTGTTATTATTATTAATATATATATATTATAATTTAATATTATTTGTATAATTGTTATTTTTGTTATTATATATTTATGTATTATTATTTAATATTATTACATTCTTCTTATTACTTTCATGTGTTTTTATCTTTATTTTATTATTATTATATTTCTATTGTTATTTTTATTATATTTTTTATAATTATTTTATTTATTATATTTTTATTATTATTTTTGTTATATTTTTTTATAATTATTTTATTTATTATTATTTAATATAAATTTTATGATGGTATTTTTATGATTATTTTTATTATTAATCTTTATTTTAAGTAACAACATTTTTTATTTTTTTAGTGTGTGTGAACTCCACCGGGCCTGCTGTGATCCTGTGCATCATGAGCTCAGCAGGTCCCGCTGTGTGTGTGTGTGTGTGTGTGTGTGTGTGTGTCGGGGCCACAGGCTCCAGACTCCTGACAGCTGGCCCTCGAAGCGTTGGGTCAGGAGCCCACAGGAGCCCACAGCACCCGGCTCTTAATCCTCATCAGATTCATCAGATTAACCCAACGCCTGCTCTTTATTTACACAACATACGGCCTCTCTCCACACACACACACACACACACACACACACACACACACATTGAAAAGCTGCTGTTCTGAGCCTGAAGGCACACGCTCAGATCTTTGGAGGAATCATGTTGTTATAACACGTTTACGACGGCCCCTGTGACCCCAAACCTGTAACCCTATAAAGCCTGTTGTATCATAATTAATACGCACATTTCTAATGCTTATAAATGATCAAAGCGTTGCTGTTGCACACGATCCTCTACATCTTCAGTCGTCTGTGTGTTTAGATGTTCGTGAAGAGACGGAGAAACTCCTGCAAGACTTCAGACGCAAACTCTGATCAACATCACCAATGCCTCACTTTCTCAGTTTTCATTTTATATGTACATTTCTGAAATACATAACTTAGACAGTTTCCTCTGATATCAGATCGCTCTAGATTATAATGTGCACTTTATGTAAAGCTGCTTTGAAACGATGTGTGTTGTGAAAAGTGCAATAGAAATAAATGTGAATTGAATATTTGTACCGGAAAACAAGACAAAAATACTGAGGAAGAGCATTTTTTGTTGTATATTGAACATGATTCGTTCATAAGCACAGTTTGATGTAGTGAGCTTGTGGTTCGCCTGCCGTTCCCGAGTAATGCTGATCCGCTGTTCGGCGGGACTACAGCAGTTCTTGGCTCTGCCGAGTGTGTGTGTCCTGTAAGTGTTTCCAGGTGCTGTCCTTCAGCGAACAGTGTTTTACTGTACGCACCGCCATTCTCTCGCTCGTGTGATCATGTGTTCTCCATTCCTCTACTGGACACGCGTGTATGAATGAAGCGCTTTCAGAACCGCCGGCCGTCCGGTTATTTGTCCAGAAAGAGCCAATGATCTTATCCAATAAAGAGGAGAAATATGTCCAGCACTGCTGAGGCTTGCAGGGTTTACACATGATACTCATCATTTAAAGCTGAAATACACTTTTCCAGAGAGGCTGAAAGACAGTACCATTGGCCTGCAGCCTATACACTGCAATAGGCTATATATATATATATGTTTATGGAGGAGATCTGATAAAGATGTGAGTGTTCGTCACTCACAGCATCATCTGACTCCGGAGACTCCAGGAATCATGCCATTATCCGAAACTGGTGCAATTCATTCCGACTCAGTTTATTCTCCACATGTGCTTTAATATCCTGCTGATGTTTCTCTTCTATAAGATACAGTGTCTTATAGATGTAATGAAATATAAGAGAAACATGAACTCTCGTCCTCGTGAACGACGGCTTCTGTCCGACTGACACGGTCCTGCCGGGGGGAAAAAATCATGCTTTTGTAAATCATTATGACAATGCAAAGTCAAAATTATGACATACTACGTCATAACTATGAGATGAAAAGTCAAAATATGACTTAAAAAGTCAATTATGACATAAAACGTTGAAATTCTGATTTAAAAAGTCAATGATGACATAAAAAAAGTTGAAATTATGACATATAAAGTTGAAATTGTGACTTCAAAAGTCAATTATGACAAATTGAAATTATGACAAAAAAATGTATTATGACTTAAAAAGTCAATGATAACAGTCAATTAGGACATCTCAGTGAACAGAACCAGTTCACAATCACATCTCAGTGAACAGAACCAGTTCACAATCACATCTCAGTGAACAGAACCAGTTCACAATCACATCTCAGTGAACAGAACCGGTTCACAATCACATCTCAGTGAACAGAACCGGTTCACAATCACATCTCAGAGAACAGAACCAGTTCACAATCACATCTCAGTGACAGAACCAGTTCACAATAACATCTCAGTGAACAGAACCAGTTCACAATAACATCTCAGTGAACAGAACCAGTTCACAATCACATCTCAGTGAACAGAACCAGTTCACAATAACATCTCAGTGAACAGAACCAGTTCACAATCACATCTCAGTGACAGAACCAGTTCACAATAACATCTCAGTGAACAGAACCAGTTCACAATCACATCTCAGTGACAGAACCAGTTCACAATAACATCTCAGTGAACAGAACCAGTTCACAATCACATCTCAGTGAACAGAACCAGTTCACAATCACATCTCAGTGACAGAACCAGTTCACAATAACATCTCAGTGAACAGAACCAGTTCACAATCACATCTCAGTGAACAGAACCGCATCCCCAGGTTACAGTCAAGAAAACAGCTCCATTAAAACCAGCACTATCACTGTCACTGTCACTATCACCACTGTCAGCATGTATCCGCATCTGCTCACGTCCAATCAGCACCACAAGCCAAATTAGTGAGTGAAATCAGGAGCTTGACCTCTGACCTCCGCTGATCTGTGAAGCGCTCCTCGATGTCCTGGGGTTACAGACGAGGTTAAAGAGGGTCACGAGTCGAAGGGATGAGCGCGTCACTGATACAGCGATACTGGGGTCAGAGGTCACGGGGTCACTTCCCTCAAAAACACACTCAACCCTCTCGAAACTCCTAAAACTGCCATAGAGACGGTCATGATCTGAGTCTAGGCCTTTACACACTCCAACTGTGTTTGTGCAAGACGTCATTATTGCTAAATACATCAACACCTCTTCACCCTCAAACGGGTTTTACTGCATTATTTTGCAATAATGATCGTCTGACTTACATTAAACCATTACATTACGAAATAATATTAGGTTCAAAAGAAGAAAGTCATGCACTAAAAATAAAGCAGTTCAAGTGCTGACATAAATGCAACGCAAAACACTAAAATATGTTATGCAATGCAATACACTGAAATAAACATAAAATAATCAAATAAAATAATTATTAGACCATTTAATGACTCCACTGACTCATCATTATGAAGTATAAGAGACATGTCATAATATGAATACACATCAGAAACAAAAAATGTAAAAGTAGAAATTAAAGCACAAAAATAAATCCATTCAAGTATTTGCATTAATTCAATGCGAGACAATAAAGCAAAATATGAAATAAAATAAAACAAAGTAAAATATGCAATAAAATAAAACAAAGTAAAATATGCAATAAAATAAATTAAAGTAAAATATGCAATAAAATAAAGTAAAATGTGCAATAAATAATCACAAAAAATTAAAAAAAATTACAAATAAAAAATAGTTAAAAAATAATAATAATAATAAAAAATAATGCATTTATTCATTAATAAAATAAATAATAAAATAATAAAATAAAATAAAATAAAATAAAATAAAATAAAATAAAATAAAATAAAATAAAATAAAATAAAATAAAATAAAATAAAAGTACTACCTATAATTAATGAACATCAGCAGTTGTCCTCGCTACGGGAAACCATCATGCCCATGTCTTGAGTGAACTGTGGCTTTAAGAAGGGACCCACAGGACTCCACTACAGATGTGTGTGTGCAGTGATTTCTGGGAAACGCAGCTGACGCTGGATTTGAACAAGCGGTTTGTAAGCCTCCAAATGTCCCATAATAATCGCTGACCTGGTGTTCACCTGCGCCTGTGACCCGCTGGCCGAATCACAGAGAGATCCGCTCTACACTCGTCTCTCAGCACACATGAGGACCTGAGGCCCTTCACACGCTTCACTGGGACAGACCTAACACACACTAACTGCACACTCATCGCTAACAGGATCATGTTAAGCTGCAATGGCTCATTTCTGAGGCACCACATGGATTTGAGAAGATGACGTCTGCCATTGGTCAGACAAACAGGTAGTCCCGCCCCCAAACTCACGTCATTGGTTGAGTCAGACAGATCAATGTTCACTGTCAGTGTTTCTAGTCTGACTAACTTTAGCAACACCCTTCGCATGGAGCGAGCACATGATGACATCACATGCGGCCTATGTAGGCAGCACACTAGTGTTGGACATTATAATACTTAACATTGTGTTTAGACAAGCGGCAGCATTAATACAATGCAATAGATAAATAAAATGGAAAAAAATGAAATTAAATTAAATAAATAAAATGTGTAAAAGTAGAAAGTCAAGCATTAAAATAAAGCCATACAACTGGTTGCATTAATTCAATACAGAACAATAAAATAAAGTAAATTAAACAAACAAACAAACAAATAAACAAACAAACAAACAAACAAACAAACAAACAAACAAACAAATAAATAAATAGGTTTAAAACTAGAACTGGTTGCAATAGTAAAATATGCAATGCAATTCAATTCAAAGCAACAAATACAATTAAATTAAATTAAAAATTGCAATGCAATACAAAGCAATAAAATAAAATAAAATAAAATAAAATAAAATAAAATAAAATAAAATAAAATAAAATAAAATAAAATAAAATAAAATAAAATAAAATATGCAATAAAAGTATAATGTTCTAAAAGTTGATAACTGAATCCCCAACGCTATCTCACGACCAATTCGTCCGAATTTGACGAGTGATTAAAAGATGGCTAATTCGTACGAATTTGTACGATTTGTCTAAACCCACGTGATGGGTAGGTTTAGGGGCAGGGTCAGGGGTAGGTCATTCGTACGAATTCGAATTGGGCAACTCGTCAAATATGTACGTTTTAGCAAAAATCGTACTAATTCGTACGAGTGAGGTCGTACGAATTGTTACGAATTAGCCATCTTTTAATCACTCGTCAAATTCGGACGAATTGGTCGTGAGATCGGGTTGGAATCCCAGATTGCCGGTGTGTAGTGTTGTGCTGTGTAGTGTAGTGTTGTGCTGTGTTGTGCTGTGCTGTGTAGTGTAGTGTTGTGTAGTGTTGTGCTGTGTAGTGTAGTGTTGTGTAGTGTTGTGTAGTGTAGTGTAGTGTTGTGTAGTGTTGTGCTGTGTAGTGTTGTGTAGTGTTGTGCTGTGTTGTGTAGTGTTGTCTAGTGTTGTGCTGTGTAGTGTAGTGTTGTGTGTGCTGTGTTGTGCTGTGTAGTGTTGTGTGTGCTGTATAGTGTTGTGTAGTGTTGTGTAGTGTTGTGTGTGCTGTGTAGTGTTGTGTAGTGTTGTGCTGTGTAGTGTTGTGTAGTGTTGTGTAGTGTAGTGTTGTGTGTGCTGTGTTGTGTTGTGCTGTGTTGTGTTGTGCTGTGTAGTGTTGTGCTGTGTAGTGTTGTGTAGTGTTGTGTTGTGTAGTGTTGTGTGTGCTGTGTAGTGTTGTGCTGTGTTGTGTAGTGTAGTGTTGTGCTGTGTAGTGTTGTGTAGTGTAGTGTTGTGTAGTGTTGTGTTGTGCTGTGTTGTGCTGTGTAGTGTTGTGTGTGTGCTGTGTAGTGTTGTGCTGTGTAGTGTAGTGTTGTGTGTGCTGTGTTGTGTTGTGCTGTGTAGTGTTGTGTTGTGTAGTGTGTGCTGTGTAGTGTTGTGTTGTGTAGTGTTGTGTTGTGTAGTGTTGTGTTGTGTTGTGCTGTGTAGTGTTGTGCTGTGTAGTGTAGTGTTGTGTGTGCTGTGTTGTGTTGTGCTGTGTAGTGTTGTGTTGTGTAGTGTGTGCTGTGTAGTGTTGTGCTGTGTTGTGTGTGTTGTGTAGTGTTGTGTAGTGTTGTGTTGTGTGTGCTGTGTAGTGTTGTGCTGTGTTGTGTAGTGTTGTGTGTGCTGTGTTGTGTGTGCTGTGTAGTGTTGTGTAGTGTTGTGTAGTGTTGTGTGTGCTGTGTAGTGTTGTGCTGTGTTGTGTAGTGTAGTGTTGTGTGTGCTGTGTTGTGTAGTGTTGTGTAGTGTTGTGTTGTGTGTGCTGTGTAGTGTTGTGGTGTGTTGTGTAGTGTTGTGTAGTGTTGTGTGTTGTGTAGTGTTGTGTGTGCTGTGTAGTGTTGTGTAGTGTAGTGTGTGCTGTGTTGTGTAGTGTTGTGTAGTGTTGTGTAGTGTAGTGTTGTGTAGTGTTGTGTAGTGTAGTGTTGTGTAGTGTTGTGTGTGCTGTGTAGTGTGTGCTGTGTTGTGTAGTGTTGTGTAGTGTTGTGCTGTGTAGTGTTGTGCTGTGTTGTGCTGTGTTGTGTAGTGTTGTGCTGTGTTGTGTGTGCTGTGTAGTGTAGTGTTGTGTAGTGTTGTGCTGTGTTGTGTAGTGTTGTGTAGTGTTGTGTAGTGTTGTGCTGTGTAGTGTTGTGCTGTGTAGTGTTGTGTAGTGTAGTGTAGTGTTGTGCTGTGTTGTGTAGTGTTGTGCTGTGTAGTGTTGTGCTGTGTAGTGTTGTGTTGTGTGTGCTGTGTAGTGTTGTTGTGTGTGCTGTGTAGTGTTGTGTAGTGTTGTGCTGTGTAGTGTTGTGCTGTGTAGTGTTGTGTAGTGTAGTGTAGTGTTGTGCTGTGTTGTGTAGGGTTGTGCTGTGTAGTGTTGTGTAGTGTTGTGCTGTGTAGTGTTGTGCTGTGTAGTGTTGTGTTGTGTGTGCTGTGTAGTGTTGTGTTGTGTGTGCTGTGTAGTGTAGTGTTGTGTGTGCTGTGTAGTGTTGTGCTGTGTTGTGTAGTGTTGTGTAGTGTTGTGTAGTGTTGTGTGTGCTGTGTTGTGTAGTGTTGTGTAGTGTTGTGTAGTGTTGTGTAGTTTTGTGAGTGTGACCTTGAGCTGAACTCGGGATTCGGCCACACACTCAGTGATAACTCTCTCCGTCTGCGGGATCAGCAGAAGTTTAGTGAGTTCCCAAAGCTTTCTTCTGGCTCGAGGCCTTCAACACGTCACAATCTGCAGCCTTCACAGAGTGTGTGTGTGTGTGTGTGTGTGTGTGTGTGTGTGTGTGTGTGTGTGTGTGTGTGTGTGTGTGTGTGTGTGTGTGTGTCCATGTGTATCTATCTCGCACGCAGAGAGAGAGAGCGAGTTTAAGTGAATGACACACACACGGATTATGAGAGCAATGCGACACTGCTTAAAAAGTCAATTATGATATAAAAAGGTGTGACATAAAATGAAACCAATTCAATAAAAAAATGTAAAGTTGAGTGAAGATCTGAGTCTCAGGGGAGGATGTTATAACAGTATTATTACCACACAGATCCAGAACACACACACACACACACACACACACACACACACACACACACACACACACACACACAGATCCAGAACACACACACACACACACACACACACACACACACACACAGAGAGAGAGATATCTGCTTGACAGAGAGAAACAGGAGATTGCCTGGTGTGTGTGTGTGTGTGTGTGTGTGTGTGTGTGTGTGTGTGTGTGTGTCGGAGAGGAGGTCGTGTTCACTGCGATCCTGTCGAGCCGCTCAGACGAGCCTCTGCTCTGGGAACAGCGAGTTTACGGTTCTTCTGTTATAGCCTCTAATAACTGTTACCACAGAAACTCTGGCACAATAATATGTGCAATAAATTATGGGGATTTTAGAGGCTTTTTTGTTCTTGTGGACAAAAGAGGCGATGTAAGTATTGGAAAGCTTTGGCGTGCCATTATCGCAATAAATGTAGTTTTACGATCAAACGTGTTTCTACAGCACTGGAGGAAAGATTCATAACCGGACTAGTGTTTACACCACATATAAGAGCAGCGTTTCACCCGACATCTGTGAAAACTGATCAATTACACTCGATGCACAACTAAACTAAAATAACTCAATGCTAAACAATGAAAAGAAATGAAATGAAATTAAATAAAAATAGGGAAATTGGAGACTCACAACAACTCTTAAAAATGGCTTAAATCAAACTAAAAACGTAAAGTAAAACATGAAATACAACGCAGTACAATAAAGTAAAATAAATAAATAAAATATCCATAAATAAAAATAGAATTAAATAATTAAATAAAATAAAATTATTAAAAAATAATAATAATAAATAAATAAAAATAATAGGTTTTTCCAAACTTTACCCTTTAGGGAATTAAATAATTAAATAAAATAAAATAATTTAAAAATAATAATAATAAATAAATAAAAAATAATAGGTTTTTCCAAACTTTCCCCTTTAGGAATCTTAATTTTTTCGAGTGTATTTAAAAGCTCCTGCAGTTTCGAACGGGCCGAACCTTCTTCTGTTTCCTCGCGTCTGTAACCTGTGCTCATTAAAGTCTCCCAGTGAGACGCTCTACAAACACCACAACTATTAACCCGGGCAGCGTTGAAGAGGAAAATACACATTTCTGTCTTAAAGCACCATGAAATCAAAATGGACAACTCTTGCTTTTTATGGAATAATGCAGTGTTTATCATAAATGAGTAATCGGTGCACATCATCATTATTGTGTTAATAATGTTGAATCAGTTCCTCTCGCAGCATCTCTTCTCTTCTCTGATGAGGAGGGCGGGGCTTTAACCTGTCACTCACATGAGATCAGCCAATAGCAAACCACAACCATCCAACCAGCCAATCAACTCCCCACAGACACAATCAAGCCCCGCCCACATTTGCTCTCGTTCCGGAAGCGTTGCACTCGATGTACGACACAATACGCTGATTTCAATACGCCATTTTGAAATCGAAAGCGAGGCTCCGGTGTGAAGAACAATAGGTTACTTGCGTAACCCCGGTTCTCTGATAGCATTAAGTGAGGTGTCTCACTATGGGATACGCCCCTTCCGCGTATTCCTCAGAAGCCCTATTACATTACGCCAGCCCCAATTGGCTGGCAGACATGACGCTGTGTCTGGGAGTGGCTACCCCACCCCTCCGTATAAGAGGAGCAGCACAACGTCATTACGACATTCAAAACAAGCACACCTCTTCCTCGCTTCACACAGCAAGGAGGGTGATCTGGTGAGACACCTCACTTAATGCTATCAGAGAACCGGGGTTACGCAAGTAACCTATTGTTCTCTTTCAAGCATACGTTTCGGTGTCTCACTATGGGATATCCTAACTCCCGTATTGCCAGATAGCCTGCCTCGAAGTCCTCTGCCAACCACAGCACCACCTCCAGGCTGGACGAGTCTTGAGTCATGACTCAGCTCCAACGCTCAATACCCAATGTGCTAATGTCTGAGCTGTAACATCCAGTTTATAAAACCTAGCAAATGTATGCGGCGAGGACCAACTCGCCGCTTCGCAAATATCCTGTATCGTGACTCCTTTAAAAAGAGCCCAAGAAGTTGACATTCCCCTTGTTGAGTGTGCGCGTAAACCAGCCGGGGGCTCATGACCCTTACTGGAATATGCCAATGAAATCGCCTCCACTATCCAGTGCGACAAACGCTGCTTAGTAATTGGCTTCCCCATACGTGGTTTCACCCAAGATACGAACAGCTGATCACACTCCCGGAACCCTTTGGTTCTTTCGATGTAAATGCGTAAAGCACGCACTGGGCACAACTCATTTAGCTTTTGCTGTTTTGAAGAAGCAAAAGGTGGTGGATAGAAAGCTCTTAACTCCAAAGGAGTGATAGAATTAACTATTTTGGGCATAAATGCAGGATTAGGTTTCAAAACCACCCCTGCATCCCCGGGCATGAACTGTGTACATGCTGAATGCACCGAAAGTGCGTGAATCTCACTTACGCGCTTCGCCGAAGCCAAGGCTAACAGCAGCGCCGTCTTAAACGACAATATTTTCAAATCGATCTCGTCCAGTGGCTCAAATGGGGACATTGAAAGAGCATCAAGTACCAGTGCTAAATCCCATGAAGGGGAAAGCGGTTTTGAAACTGGTATAGCGCGACGCGCGCCCTTCATGAACCTGCATACTAAAGGATGCTGCCCAACGGTTTTATTATTAAACCCTATGTGACAAGCAGAAATAGCGGCCAAATACACTTTTATGGTTGAAAATGCTTTCCCTTGGTCTATCAAATCCTGTAAGAATGATAGAACAACTGCCACTGAACACTGAAAGGGAATCTCGTGCTTAGCCGCGCACCAGCGCTCAAACACGCCCCATTTGCATTCATAGAGTGATCTAGTCGATGAAGCTCTAGCATTCTGTATGGTTCTGATAACATTGTCAGATAGACCGGTCATATTCGAATTGAACCACACACTGGCCAGGCCCATAGTGCCAATCGTTCTGGGTGGGGATGAAAGATCTCCCCCCCTGCTTGTGACAGTAGATCTCTGCGTAACGGGAGAGACCAGGGGTCTTCGTACAGCATATGTATGATCTCCGCCAGCCAGTATTTCCCCGGCCACCTCGGAGCTATTAATATGAGCTTTAGTCCCTCCTCCCTCACTCTGTAGAGTGTTGGGGATATTAATGCTATCGGTGGGAACGCATAGAGGAGAGTGCGAGGCCAATCGTGTGCCAGTGCATCTATCCCCAGAGGCGCGCTCTGATCTTTCAGGGAGAAAAACAGAGGACACTGAGCATTGTCGTGCGACGCGAACAGATCCACTGTCGCTCTGCCGTATATTTCCCAGATTTGTTCGACCACTTCCTTGTTCAATTTCCACTCCCCGTAAAGTGGATTGCCTCTGGACAGCAGATCCGCACCCCGGTTCATGACACCCTGTACGTGCGTCGCTCTCAGGGATGAAAGATTGGCATTGCTCCACAAAATCAGTTTGCGTGCCAGCATGTGTAAGGGAAGTGATCTGAGGCCTCCCTGTCGATTTATATACGCCACAACTGTAGTGTTGTCCGTTCTCACGAGAACATGATGCCCTTTCAGAAAAGGGAGAAAATGCTTCACTGTCAGAAACACAGCCAGCATTTCCAGATAGTTTATGTGAAGATTGATCAGATGATGACCCCATCTTCCATTCACTATCCTGCCCTCGTAGATGCCCCCCCATCCGTACAGCGACGCGTCCGTCGTTATGACTTTTCTGGCCTGAACCACGCCCATGGGTACCCCTTGAACCAGAAAGGTTGGGTGTCTCCACTGACGCAGTGCAAAGACTGCCTCTGACGTCACTCTCACTCTCCGTCGGCAGTGCCTTAATGGGTCCAGTCTCAGAGACGCTACCCAGCGCTGAAATTCTCTCATGAATAGTCTGCCTAAGGGAATAACTATTAGGGCTGAGGCCATCAGTCCCAATAATCTGAGGCATGTGCGGAAAGAGACATTTTTCCCCCTCTGAAATTCGTTCAGGCATCGAGTGAATTTTACCACCCTGTCCCGTGACAGTCGCGCTCTGAAGGTCACCGAGTCCAGTGACAGCCCCAGATACGTTATGCATTGTGCGGGAATCAGAACACTCTTTTCGGTGTTTAGTTTTAAGCCGAGTTTCTGTATGTGTTCCAGAAGCATGGTTGTGTGATATCTCACTTCCTGTTCTGACTGAGCTGTCACCAGCCAGTCGTCTATGTAAGTAGCGAGACGGATGCCTTTTTCCCTGAGCGGGGTCAGGGCCGCTTCTGTACATTTTATAAATACTCTCGGACTCAGAGACATGCCAAATGGGAGAACCAGGTATTCGTATGTCACTCCGAGGAAAGCAAACCTCAGGAATTTCCTGTGGGGTGGGTATATATTTATGTGAAAATATGCGTCTTTCAGGTCGATCGATGTAAACCAATCGCCTGGGCGCACCAGTTTCAGGAGTGTAGAATGAGTGAGCATTCTGAACTTGTACTTCCTTAAGTATTTGTTCAGTGCACGTAGATCTAATATGGGACGAAGGGCACGAGTCCCTTTCTTTGGGACTAGAAAGTACCTCGAGTAAAACCCACTGTGGCTTTTCTCGGGTGGTACCACTCTTATCGCCCTTTTGTTCAGTAGTGAATAAATTTCGTCCTGAAGAACATGTTTTAATTCTTCCCGCACATGAGAATGAATTATCCCTTTGAAATGCGGGGGGGAAGTGGCAAACTGCAGTCTGTATCCGTATTGAATTGTCTTTAATACCCAGCGGGACTGTGTGCACTCTCGCCAGTTGTTTATTTGCAGCGTTCTGGTGCCATCGTGTGGCTGAGTCATGAATGAGTTCGTGGTCTGTACTGCGCATGCGTGGGCACTTAGCGCTTGGACAGAGTCTGTGTGGCTCATCACCTCTGAGGGATCGAAAGCTCCCTGAGGTGATGTTATAATGTGTTCTGTTAACATGTTTTGCAACATTTTTTGGGGCATTGTGTTTTGCAACATTCTCTGGGGGTACAGTGAAAACTTTATTGAATTTTGTACATGAAAAGTGCTTGTGACTAGTGGGTTGGTGTGCACCACTGCACCGTTTCTTTTCTTTTTCACCACTCTGCTTCCCCTGGCCCAACCGGGCGCTGTTTTCCCCACAGAACATCTGTGAACAGTGGAACTCGGAATTTGACGAACGCTGAACATGTGAGGGTCGGGAGTTAGCGAACTGGGGGGCTGTTGACTCCCTCCCCTGGTGAAGACCCTGTCAAACCGCCTTCTTCTTCCTCCTCGCTCCCTGAAGATGGGGATGAGGATGAGGTTGAGGGGCTGACTGGACCGTCTGAGCTGCTGCAGGCGGATAGTTCTTCCTAGGCCAGGCAGTTCTCTGTTCCTGTGCTCCGCTCTGACCCGCTGCATTCACGCTAGGTCTCTGCCGTTTCGGAATGCGAAAGTTGGGGGGTGGGCGGGCCGTGGCCTGTGCGAAGGTCTGTCGGGGTGGCGGAGGTGGTGCAGTCTGCGTCTTTCTCGGCATACAGAGCTGCAGGGCCTCATCATCCCTCTTTTTCTCTTCGCATCTCTTTTGCATCAGTGTCAAAGCTGAGCCGAAAATGCCATCTGCAACTACCGGTGCGTCTAGGATGGCTTCTTTTTCCCTGTCAGAGAGATTAGCAAGATTAAGCCATCGAGCTCTCTCCTGGATAACCATTGTGGCCATGGCTTTCCCGGCGGCTTGAACCGCGCATCTCTGAAGACGCAGAGAGAGATCCGTTACAACACAGATCTCTTCCCAGTGTGTCTGACCTGGCATGGTAGTCACTTCGTCCTGCAGCTCCGCTTGGTATGCGGTCAGCAGAGAGATCGCGTTCATAGCCCTTACAGAGAGCGCGACTGCTTTGTAAGCGCGTTCCGTCATGCTCGACTGGAAACGGTCAGCTTTAGATGGCAGCGTCGGATTTGCAGCCGCCGTGCGCTTCGGTTGCAAGTGCGCGGCAACTAATGGCTCCATGGGGGGCATTCGGAGAAGGCCCTCCTTTTCCATCCCCTCTACATCTAGAACGGAGCCACCCTGCACAGGCATCTTGCTGGTGAACGGCTTGTCCTTCCACGTAACCGCTACCTCCTCCAGGAGCTCCGGGAAAACAGGAAGGAGCTGTCGTGCAGCCCGTTTTGCACTCGGCAGTCTCTTACCCTCATAGCGAGACTTTGCAGTCTCTGCTATCACGGTCGGCCACGGAATATTAAGTTTTCCCGCAGCGCGTTTGCACACGTCCTGCAGGTCAACACTGAGAAGCGGGGAGGATGGTGTCCTGTCCGCCTCTTCCGTGGATCCCGCCGCCACGAGGAGTTGTGCCGGGTGCGCAGGCCGGGGGAGGAATGGAGAATCTTCGAAGTCTTCCTCTTCGTCAGAGAGAAGAATGTCCGATTGCCCCTCTTCCTCGTATTCGACTGCATCCTCTTCCTCATCCGTGCTGAGCAGACTGGAAAGAGGCATGCATGCATCGAGCTGTTCACTCCAGGATAGAGCTGCCGTGGTGGGCAGTTCTACAGGAATGGATACCTGCGGAGTGGCAGCTGGTGCAGGGCTAGGAGTCATGAGGGGATCCTGGCCCGACAGGCTAGCTTGGCGTGCTAGCCTGCGACGAAGGCTCTTCGTGGTGAAGCGTGCGCAGTGTTCACACGTGCCGGGATTCTCGATCGCCAGTTGAGCATGTTTCAGCCCGAGACATGCAGAGCAGACCTGGTGTGTGTCCTTGCATGAGATCTTGTTCCCGCATGAACAGAGTCGCACAGAATCTCCCTCACTAGCCTGGATAGTCTGCATTGCTGCAGCCATCATAGTATCGAACAGTCCTTGCAATCGGCTGGAATGCAAATAGAAGGAGTCAGACGAAAAACGGCGTGGTGGCCAGTAATCCGTCCAAAAGTTCGTAGAAAGTTTCAAAGGCTTCTAGGCTTCTGGTGTGAAGCGAGAAGAGGTTTTTGAATGTCGTAATGACGTTGTGCTGCTCCTCTTATACGGAGGGGTGGGGTAGCCACTCCCAGACACAGCGTCATGTCTGCCAGCCAATTGGGGCTGGCGTAATGTAATAGGGCTTCTGAGGAATACGCGGAAGGGGCGTATCCCATAGTGAGACACCGAAACGTATGCTTGAAAGAGAACCCATTTTTTACAGTCTATGGAAGAACCCCGGAAGTACAGATAGACAACAATGCTTGGACTAGTGAACCTGAAGCTGCTGCCGCGATTTACACTATTGGATGTTAACATCCAATATAGGGTATGTATATAGTTCGTTCCTGCTTCTTTTTTTCTGTTCTGAATTATATATATAAAAAAATGTTTCATTTATAAATGAATTTCACTGTATATAGTCTAAAGTATGAAAGAAATGTATATACATTTTTAGAATAACTAATTTCTACATTAAACACAATAATACGCCATCGCATTCGCGACTCTCCTATGATTAAAAGCGACACTTCCGGTTTTCTTCCCACCGGAGCGATTTCAAAACGGCGGCTGCGTGAAATCAGCGTATAGGAGCTCAACTTCTGTTCGACTTTAAAGCTTGAGTGTGTGTTTGTGCCTCTAGTGTAAACGAGTTTCTAAACGAGTTTGCCGAACACTCTTACCGGGGGATATACAACACATTCAGTTGATTATGTTACAACTGTGTAATGCAAATGAATGGAAATTTAATATTTAATTCAAATACATTAATCTTACATATAGCCTACTAAATTATTTCATAGGAAAATCTCTGAGAACACCTTTTAACCGTGGTAAAACCACTGTAAAGCATATGCTGTCGTTTATTTAACATGATGTTGCATAAAGGCTGACTGGTAATTGCCATCGCCATCGTCTTAAACCAAGAATAACATACATTTTTTGATATGACTTTCCTCAGGGTTTCCAGAGAGGTCAGCTGGGGTTTTTATATCCGTCACGGTTTATCTTTAATGAGATTAATCTCTGGCATCACACAGGCGGGGTTTGATTTCTGCGCTCCTGCCAAAACACATTTCGATATTTCTGTAATTCATGGGAAGATCATTTGTTCCCTAATCCGAGATCTTTCATCTAATGCACAATAAAGCAACAGAAACATGTCCATTTCAATGCAAAGCGTTTCTCATTTCCACACAGGGACAAAATCTTAATAGTTACTGGTAACATTCGTGATACTGTACAATAAAAGGAAGCTATTTTTAGATGTCGTCCTGGAGAATTGATGTTTTTGGCGTCAGACCCCAAAGAAACACTATTTTCTCAGTCTAAAGACAAATAAATGAACCCGATGTCAATTCATTCCAGCCTCTTTAACCTCCACTCAAAACCTTCATACAACACCAGATAACGCTCATGTCATAAATCACTGAATTATTTAATGCAGCAGCGAGAACATGTTATTTATATTCGTTGAGATGAGAGAGTACTGCAGAAAAAGGAAGAAAGACAGGAGAAACAATGAAAACAAACAGGGGAGTCTGTGGCTGGTGATCTGGGATAATGGTGTTTGTTGATATTCTGAGTGTTTGGCAGCGAAGCTCGAAGAAACAAGAGCGTGAAGTTTGATTCAGAACTCATCTGGAAAATATTACGACAGTACGACTCAGGAGCGACACACACACACACACACACAGCAGATGGGCTTTAGCATGAGGTCACAAACACATCCCAACGTGTTTGATGAGGGATGAGATCTGAAAATCACTTTCTGCCCTGAGATCATTATGATCTGTATATACAGTATATGTGTCTCGCATGGACACACACACACACACACACGCACGCACGCACGCACGCACGCACGCACGCACGCACACACACACACACACACACACACACACACACACACACACACATTATTGAAGCTCAGGAAACCAGGGTGGGAAAAACAAGTGAAACAGAGGAGTGTTATTTCCTGAGGTTCACAGTGAGAGAAAAAGACACTCACTCACTCACTGACACACACACACACACACACACACACACACACACTCACTCACTCACAAGCATCATCTAATTTGGTAATATTAGGCTTTTTTTTAAATCAGCACAACCCTCAATGTGCTCTTGTTGTGATTCAGCGGATCTGAGGTGAAACTGGTGTGTCAGCGGTGTGTGTGTAGGCCATCAGACGTTTACACACGAGTCCGCGCTTCCGTCTCACACACACCGGATGATGACATCACCGGGTGGCAGATCAGGCCCTGACAACAGCAGGTCACACACTCACACACGTACACACACACACACACACACACACACACACACACACACACACACACACACACAGAACGGGGGCCAGGGATTAAACTCTCCATCTGTGGATCACTGGAGCTCGACCTGCAGGGCTACAAACGACATGCATTATTAATGTTTTCACTCAAAGGTCTGTGTTCTCATTACATGTATATATGGCAGTTGAAATCTGTGTTAAACAGTTATAACAGCATTTTACTAATTCTTTTATCATCATATTGCATGCAAATGTCATCAGCTCATATTTATAGAGAAAATTTAAGAAATAATAATAACCACAAATCACATTTTATTTTGAAAGTTTATAAGTTCAAAAGAAAGTTCTACATTTAAAAGTATTTTGAAAGTTCAAAAGTCTAAATTTCAAAACAAAATGTAAAAGTTAAAATGTTCTAAATTTCAAAACATTTCAAAGTTTAAAAGATCAAAACTGTGTTTTAAAATGTTTGAAAGCTCAAAAGAGAGTTCTACGTTTCAAATTGATTGAAAGTTCAAAAGTTCAAAAGTCCTAAGTACCAACGTTTGAAAATTCGAAAGTTCAAAAGAAAATTCTACGTTTTAAAATGTTCAAAAGTTCAAAGTTCTAAAGTTCTAAATTTCAAAACAACATTGGAAAATGTAAAAGTTATAAACTTCTAAATTTCATAACATTTGAAAATGTTAATGTTCAAACAATGTTTGACCATTTGAAAGTATACAAAAATTCTAAATAAATAAAAAAAACTTTTGAAAGTTTACAAGGTCAAAAGTTCTAAAATTCAAATATGTTTGAAAGTTTAAATGTTCAAAACAACGTTTGAAAGTGTGAAAGCTCAAATGAACACCTGGACATTCAAAAGACAGTTTTGAAAAAGTTTAATAACCCAGGTAAAATAACCCAGGTATTCAGTTCTACAAAACTAGTGACGAACCTGAAATAAAATCCTCTCAAATGTTGCTATAAATAAAACCAGACTTTCAAGCACATGTCCACATGTCTGGAGAAAAAGGTTTGTAGCGGTAGTGTTAACAGTGAAAGCTAGCTAGCGTGCGAGCAGCCGTAATGCTGCTAATCCCCGGCCCGGCTGGCATGAGGAGGGCAGCAGGGGCACTAATGTGTCTTTCACACACTCTCTGACCCCGCTGGGTCTCTTAGACCATGAAAAGAGCCATGCGGTCAGTGAATGAGCCCTGCGGCCAGCATCAACACTTTCTACTCAATATCAGAGAAACATTAACAAGCGAGTATAAAAAGATTTATTCGGCTCACGTGAAACCGCAAATGAGACACCGAGTTTCTAAAATGCCCTAGTGGACACCTATAACACCATATAAACAGCATGGCAACTCCCTAGCAACCAACTAAAATACCCTACTGGCAACCTAAAACACCATAGTAAATCCCTAGCAACTCCCTAGCAACCACCTTAAAATACCCCAGTGAACACCTAGAATAACATAGTAACTGCATAGCAACTCCCTGACAACCCAAAATAGCCTAGTAGCCACCTAGAACACCATAGCTTTGCAACTGCATGGTAAATCCCTAGCTCCCACTCAAAATATCCTAGTGAACATCTAGAATACCATAGTAACTGCATAGCAACTCCATAGCAACCACCCAAAATATCCCAGAGGCCAGCTAGAACACAAATGCATAGCAACTCCCTAGCAACCACCTAAAATACCATAGTGAACATCTAGAACACCATGGTAACTGCAAATCAACTTCCTAGCAACCACCCAAAATATCCCAGAGACTACCTAGGACGCCAAATTAACTACATAGCAACTCCCTAGCAACAAACCAAAATAGCCATGTAGTCACCTAGAACATCATAGCTTTGCAACTGCATGGTAAATACCTACTGGCAACTTAGAATACAATAGTAACTGCATAGCAACTCCCTAGCAACCAACAAAAAACCCCCCTAATGGCCACCTGGTGAACACCACAGTAACTGCATAGCTACTCCCTAGCAACCAACCAAAATACCCAAGTGAACACCATAGTAACTGCATAGCAACTCCCTAGTAACCACCCAAAATACCCAAGTGGCCACCTAGAACACCATAGCAGCTGCATAGCAACTTACCCAAGATACCCAACTTACCCAAGTGAACACCATAGTAACTGCATAGCAACTCCCTAGCAACCACCCAAAATACCCAAGTGAACACCATAGTAACTGCATAGCAACTCCCTAGTAACCACCCAAAATACCCAAGTGGCCACCTAGAACACCATAGCAGCTGCATAGCAACTTACCCAAGATACCCAACTTACCCAAGTGAACACCATAGTAACTGCATAGCAACTCCCTAGCAACCACCCAAAATACCCAAGTGAACACCATAGTAACTGCATAGCAACTCCCTAGCAACCACCCAAAATACACTCAATACACTCAAACACTTTCCTTTATAACATGCATGATGATCTGATTTCTGAAGTCCGTCTGGATCTCGGTCTGGATTCCTGGAGCGTCAGCATTCCTCCTCCCGCTATTAAAGAGAGGAATGGATTAGCGAAGGCAATAATCTATTAGCAGCCGCGGGCAGCAGTAAATCCCCACATGAAAGAGCCCGATGTCCCCGTCTAACGCGCTGTGACAGCAGTATAATGGAGGAACTAAACTGATCCCTGTCGTCTTTTCCAGGGCTTCAGAGATGTGTGGCTGAAGCTCCAGCTATTTGTCTTGAACAGCGAAGCATTTGTACATCCTTATCAAAACTCCTGCGGTTAAACGTGTTGTGTGTGAGCGGGAGGAATGTGCAGACGATATATGATGCTTTTAGGATGGAAGATGCGTTCAAAGTGTGTTTAAAGCTGGCACAGATACGCTCTCCAGCTCTGTGTTCATGAATTATCCAGGCCAAGTAAATATTCCTGCTCAGGTTTATGTACATTAATGCACACGCGCTCATCCGTCAGTCAGATCTGAGAACGGGGAGTTTAAAACATCAGGATACATTAGGCTCGTGTGTGTTTGTGGAGTTTGAAACTACTCGGCCACACAGCACCATCCTACTGTAGGCAAAGTGGAGTTTTATGTATATAATATTAGCACAAATATCTAAACATTCTTACTCAAGATACATTTACTTTATATTCGCTTTATATTCGCTTTATATTCATACTGTATATACAGTAAAGGTAATTGCATTAGCTACTGTAATATGAACTTAAAATGAGCAATATATGTTTTTCAACATTTATTAATCTGTGTCCGAGTGCATTAAATAAGGTTAACATATCAAACGTTTGATTTGAAAAATGTTGAATTAATAAAAGATAATATTACGATTAACAAATGCTGTAAACATCGGCAGAATGAATGTGGATAAATCTGTCAAACGAGCTTATTTTGCCTCATAAGTTGTTTCATGTTTTGAGTTACAGACTGTAAACAGAAATGAAAAAGACAAATATTAATGCTGTCAAATCGAATAATCGCGATTAATCGCATCTAACATAAAAGTTTGTAAATATTTTGTAAATATATAGTATGTGTGTGCGTAAATACAGTATATATATATAAATATACACATGCACACATGTACACACTGTGTATTCATAAACACATATACTTTATATTCAATGTGATGTATCGCGATTCACGATTATTCGATTTGACAGAATCAAATAATCGTGATTAATCACATGTAACGTAAGCGTCGGTAAATATATAACATGTGTGTGTGTGTGTTAACACACACACACACACACACACTTTATATTAGATGTGATTAATCACGATTATTCGATTTGACAGAATCAAATAATCGTGATTAATCACATCTAACGTAAGCGCTGGTAAATATATAATATATGTGTTTTAACACACACACACACACACACACACTTTATTAGATGTGATTAATCGCGATTATTCGATTTGCCAGCTCTAATAATAATAATAATACGTTTATTTTCTATAGCGCCTTTCAAGAACCCAAGGTCGCTTCACAATGTAATACAAATAGCAAACAAACAACAAGCAAACAAATACAAAGGCGATCTGCTTATGAGAGACAAAACAGATGGAAACAAGCATACACTGATTGACATGAATCAAAGAAAGACAAAGAAAGCTCTAGTAAACATACCTTGCACACAGGGCTGAGTGTGAAGCCCCGCCTCCTCATTTACATACAGCCACAGTTTGAGAAGATCAAGTGTTTTACGCAACTGTTTTTAACTGTTTTTGTTGTTTGTATTAAAGACCAGGGCGTTTGTGTCTCGCTCCCACAGATGTTCCCGGACACCTCTGAGCGTCTGACACGACTCAGGCTTTGATACCGTATCATGTGTTCAGGAAATTAAAATCAGAGGCTGGACAGGAATCAGTGCGTCGACCTCATCGACAGTGAGCTGAACAAATATTCTCATAATTCAATTTGAGTCGGTCCACAGCTGAGAATCTGGCCCGTGAAAACAGCAGAGGTTAATCAAACAGAGATGTCCACATGCAGGAGACGGGAGACAGCGCTGAGGTGTGTGTGTGTGCTGGTCTGAAGATGACTGGAAACAGAGGAAAAATGTGAAGAAACTTGTGCAGGTTTTATATGAAGCTCATTATAATGACACACAAACACTTTTTTTTACCTGTTTAGGACTTTCTGAAAGAGTTAGTCACGTTATCTCATGCATGAACTCGTCACTCTCCGCTTTACATTCCCATCATGCTTTGCTCTCCAGGTGCGAAACTGAAGGTACTAATTTAACCAGCTGACCAAAGCATTCCAGGTGAGCTTCCCATCAGCCCCTGCTCCTGCACGTGAACACCAGGACACACACACACACACACACCCTGCACGTGAACACCAGGAGACACACACACACACACACACACACATCCTGCACGTGAACACCAGGAGACATACACACACACACTCACTCACAAACTGGGATATTCAAATTAAATGACCCATCATACCACTGATCAGCTCTACCAAACTTGGATGTCTTTTCCAGTAATAAACAAACACTGTGAAGTTGTTTTGATTGATACTGTGAAGCAGCTTTGATACAATCTGTATTGTGAAAAGCGTTATATAAATATATTTGACTTGACTTGACTTGACACACACACACACACACACACACACACATCCTGCGTGTGAAGACCAGGAGACACACGCACACACACACACACACACACACACACACACACACACACACACACACACACACACACACACACACACATATCCTGCGTGTGAAGACCAGGAGACACACACACACACACACACACACACATATGGACATCATTTCATTTACCTTAACATGATCAGTTCATCACCAGCATCTGGAGTAAACCACAACAACATTATTGTTTGATTGCAACGAACATAATCCATCTTACCATTGACATCACACACTGACATACACACACTCACTCTCTCTCTCTCTCACACACACATTCTCTAACATATACACTCACAAACTAGCATGCACACACTCTTTCTCTCTCTCTCTCACTTCACACACACACACACACACTCTTACACACACACTCACAAACTGGCATGCACACACTCTTTCTCTCTCTCTCTCACTTCACACACACACACACACACACTCTCTCTCTCTCTCTCACACACACACACACACACACTCGCACAATCACTTATACAGTTACACAGATAGCCCCGCCCCCAAACTCACGTGATTGGTTGATTCTGACAGGTCACTCGATCAATGTTAATCTACCTGAACATTAAAGTGACACGCCACTAACTGTTTGTACAGATTATACATTCATTTTACTGAAATATCTCGAGGGTTCTTTGGTATTAAAATATCCAGTATGTAAGGATAATAAACGTGTGTGTGTGACTCGTGAGCACTTCTGCCTGTCGGAGCGGTTTGATTGATGACGCTTCACCTCGTCAAAGGAAGGGTTACGGATCGCGGCAAACAACCGAAAATGATTTCCGTATGGACCGCCATGCTCAGCTCGAGTCTGACATGCTCTCATGTTTAGTGCAGCTGACATTCATTTTCTCTCTCTCTGGAATGTGAAGGAGAAAACATTAATTCACATCATGTGACGTGACGAGCTCGCGGTTCACTGCAGCAGCACTGCCCCCTGCTGGCCGCTCGTGTTACTGCATGCACATATCCGGAGAAATTAATATCAACATACACTTGCGTTTCAAATTCTTGTTTCATTCTGTTGAATGACATACCTGATAAAACTATAAAGTGTCCATATACTTACAGAAATACTTACAACTGTAAACAGTTTCTGATTTGGGATGCAAAAGGTGAATTAGATCTTTTGCTGGTTAAATACCAAAAAAAAAAAAAAACACTGAAAAGGTTTCAAATGAACATAAACACTGAGCATCTGCATATTACATAGGTACAATCTTATGCAACAATTTCCCAATAAAAAACATCCAAAATGAACATATTTCATTTTATTATGACGATCAGCATTAGTACAGTGCTGTAAATCCATTACATCAATACAATCTCAATTACATTTTTACTGTAGCACCAAAGATGACGATTTCATTATAAAAAACACTTGATTACTGTATTGAAAATATCTTTGGGCAACGAGTGGAAAACAAGCCTCGTTTTTCATTCCACCGAGATGCAAAACGTCAATCTTCACACTTCAAGTATGAATGTTAAAAATACACATTTCACAAAGCTGAACTGTTAATATACAGGTGTAAATAATGTCTACACGACTCTTGGCACACAGTGCATCATATAGTCCTTTAACTTCTGATACAGACCTTATATAGTTCAGTTGTCTATCAACACAATGACAGTCAAAGGTGTGTTAGCTGCTCGTAGATGATCCGTTATAGGCTAAAACAGGCTCAAACTCAAGATCCTTCAACTTATATTAGCATACATTACGTAATCAAGCTGACTTTGGTTGAAAGCGGAAAGTCTACTTAAGCATTTAAAATACTTCTCAGGTATTTACATACAGTAAAGAAGCATCCAAGTCAAACTAACCGTCCTGCTGGAGGTTAAAGGTCGATTCAGTAGTAAAAACAGCACCGTTACACTGTAAACCTTGTTAATGACACAAGAAAAGGATCAATATTTCATAATACGCTTTCCTGTCATGACGTAATATGACGTATGTACATTTAATTACAGAATAAATATTGTCAAACATAAATAAGGTACAAACGCATGATTATGAGAGGTAGGGTTATGCCATTTTAATTCGATCTACTTTAATCTTCCCTTCTAATAAAACTGGAGTGAAGCTCGTCTGAACAAAGCACTAAATCTGGCCCATTTAATGTGTCAAATAATTAAATTTTGTGACATTATATCTGAATAAGGATGGGTTTTAGAGTCTCCTAACTTGTCTATTAGTTATTAAACTAACCCAGCTGGTTTATTTAATTATTGCTTCACGTTGTTCTGTTTTCAATCAGATTAGTAACCGTTTAAAAAGCAAAAGCACATGCTTGATCAGTTTGCTTTTAGCACCGTAAAATATGTCAGCATACTATTAAATATTATTAAAAACTATCATATATTAACATTAACATTTTCAGGCATTTTACATTAAAGACGATCGTTGAGATGAAGAGATTTCAGTAGTGCGAGTCTGTAATGTTTTCTGGATTGTCATAACCATGTTAAATGTTAAACGTTCAAATATACAAAACATTCAATTATTCATATTTCCATATCAAGCTGATTGCTGTCGTCAGGCTCTGTTACTCTTAAACGACTCGTTAACAGTGTGTTTTACACGCAGTAGTTCATATCCATCTGGACAAACAGCACATATACTGAATTATGAAATATTTTGAAATTGTTCATAAATCCCTTTACGTCAAAACGCTGCCCAAATAAAGGATTTAAACGTTTGCTACAACTAAAAAATAAAGATACACGCTCTTACACTGTCGTTGCAACCAAACAATCACAATTTGGTTCAACGGCATCTCGACTGACCAGATCAATCATGTTTTTCCATTAAAAACAAATCCGTTCTGCATCCTGGTTCCTGGAGAGACTCACTTATTTGGTTCTCGATACCTTCGGGACGTCGAAAAGGTTTGCGAAGGCTTACCGTAGCTGCCAGACGTTAAAGAGAGACGCACAGTGAGATTCTCGGACGCGTTCTGTTCACGGGAACACGAAGTTCACGGTTTCTCTCACTGGATTTCGACAGAAAGTCCCGTATGAGGATGAGGAAGACATTTCCCACAGAAACCCCCACAGCGCCCGTAGATTCTGCTGCCGTCCTGCGAGACGCGGGAAAGAAACAATAAAACAAAGATTATTAAATCCCTGCATACCGCAACAATAATAATAATAAATATAGCTGCAAGCAGCCATTAAGGGGCCAAGCACAACAAAGGCATGACGAGTTCTGCAGCAATGAGCAATTTAAGACGTTTTAAGATTATTTTAGTCAAAATGGCTGGAAAATCACAAATACAATCACTTGTAATATGATTAAATTGATTATCACTCTTGACCAATAGATGGCGCTGTTACCAAACTGATTTTGTGCATTATCTTGGCATCATGCCATCAAATTTGCTGATGCATTATTTGAGAATGTTTGAGAAAGTTTTTGCTATCATGGTCCGAAGATAATCTGGAATCTCGAGTCGAATTTGGTTAAAATCAGTCTTACAGCATTTTACAACAAATTCAAAATTACCAATATGGGAAAATTGGGTATTACTTGACTTGGTTTGCTGCACTGAATCAAAAATAAAAAACAGTTTGATTTCTGGGCAAACCGTTCAGAAGTTATGAAAAAAAAAAAAACGTTTTTCAGAAATTATATAACAGTTTTTAATTTATTTTTTATTTTGTTATTGATTCCGTGCAGCATACCAAGTCAAGTAATATCCAATTTTCCCATATTGGCCATTTTAGCACATATTGGCCTAACCCTATGAAAAATTTCTATTTTTTCATATCTCCTGTCCAGTAGGTGGCGCTGTGCTGAAACTCTGCATGTATCCTCAGGTCATGCTTGTGATGACATGTACCAATCATCGTCTCAATACGCTAAAGCGTTGTGAAGCTACAGCATTACGGCCATTTTGGCGTGTTCTTCGTTTAATTTGTTGGCGTGTTATTCAAGAACAGTTTGGTTTATCAGAATGTTTTTAAGAACTTTTTGCCAGCACGGTCTAAAGATGATCTGTGCCAACGTTGGTGAAAATCGGACAAACCGTCTTGGAGGTTTTTTGTGGAAAATTTACAACGGCTGAAAAATGTATGCCATGAGCCCGAGGAATCAGTGGGACAAAATAATTTTGTTTCTAACCCTTATGGCTCAAAAGTTATTATCATAAACACGAGTGCAAACTCCGACAGTAGGTGGCGCTAGAGGGATTGAGTCAGAGACTCCAAATTTGCTGTGGTTAATGTTCAGTCTGGTTAATGTTCAGTCTCTATCAGTGTGCCAAATTTAATAATTTTCCGACCAGCGGTTCTATGGGCTGCCATAGACTCAAGAGCGGAAGAAGAAGATAAAAAAGAAGAAGAAGGACTATCTATAACAATAGTCCTGTGTATGATAAGTCAGGTGGTTCCTCACCTCTGAGCGGTGAACTTTGAGCGTGACGTAGTTGCCTTGAGAAACCCATTTAGTGGATTCTGCGACCTTCAGTCCCGTTCCACTGAGATTTATACTGAACTGACCCTAACCAATCAGAGAAGAAGATTCAATTAACACAAACATTCGCTGACTATTTCACTTCCGTTATGTGATGTACACTACTGATCAATTAAAAAATGTTTGAATTACCCCACTGAAAAACCCAGCCGAATCCAGCCTAAGCTGGTAAGCTGGTTTTAGCTGGTCTTGGCCAGCCTGGAGACAAGTTTAAACCAGATAAAACCAGCTTGGCCAGCCTGGAGACAAGTTTAGACCAGATAAAACCAGCTTGGCCAGCCTGGAGACCAGATTAAACCAGCTAAAACCAGCTTGGCCAGCCTGGAGACCAGATTAAACCAGCTAAAACCAGCTTGGCCAGCCTGGAGACCAGCTTAAACCAGCTCAAACCAGCTTGGCCGGCCTGGAGACAAGTTTAAACCAGATAAAACCAGCTTGGCCAGCCTGGAGACCAGCTTCAACCAGCTCAAACCAGCTTGGCCAGCCTGGAGACAAGTTTAAACCAGATAAAACCAGCTTGGCCAGCCTGGAGACCAGATTAAACCAGCTAAAACCAGCTTGGCCAGCCTGGAGACCAGCTTAAACCAGCTAAAACTAGCTAAAACCAGCTTGGCCAGCCTGGAGACCAGCTTAAACCAGCTAAAACCAGCTTGGCCAGCCTGGAGACAAGTTTAGACCAGATAAAACCAGCTTGGCCAGTCTGGAGACCAGATTAAACCAGCTAAAACCAGCATGGCCAGCCTGGAGACCAGCTTAAACCAGCTAAAACTAGCTAAAACCAGCTTGGCCAGCCTGGAGACCAGCTTAAACCAGCTAAAACCAGCTTGGCCAGCCTGGAGACAAGTTTAGACCAGATAAAACCAGCTTGGCCAGCCTGGAGACAAGTTTAAACCAGCTAAAACCAGCTTGGCCAGCCTGGAGACAAGTTTAGACCAGATAAAACCAGCTTGGCCAGCCTGGAGACAAGTTTAAACCAGCTAAAACCAGCTTGGCCAGCCTGGAGACAAGTTTAAACCAGATAAAACCAGCTTGACCAGCCTGGAGACAAGTTTAAACCAGATAAAACCAGCTTGGCCAGCCTGGAGACCAGATAAAACCAGCTTGGCCAGCCTGGAGACCAGCTTAAACCAGCTAAAACTAGCTAAAACCAGCTTGGCCAGCCTGGAGACCAGCTTAAACCAGCTAAAACCAGCTTGGCCAGCCTGGAGACAAGTTTAGACCAGATAAAACCAGCTTGGCCAGCCTGGAGACAAGTTTAAACCAGCTAAAACCAGCTTGGCCAGCCTGGAGACAAGTTTAAACCAGATAAAACCAGCTTGGCCAGCCTGGAGACCAGATAAAACAAGCTTGGCCAGCCTGGAGACCAGATTAAACCAGATAAAACCAGCTTGGCCAGCCTGGGAGACCAGCTCAAACTGACTACCTTTAACTTAAACCAGCATATACAACCTGGTTTCAGCTGTTTTCTTTCAGCAGGGTAATTAATGCTTTCCAGCTTAGGCTGGTTGACTGGTTTAAGATGGTCAAGTGGCTTAAACCCCTCTAAACCAGCTGGAAGATCAGCTAAGACCACCCAGCTTTTTTTAGGAGGGTGTATTCATCAAGGACGCATTAAATTGAAATTGGCATTAAAGACATTTATAATGTAAAATAATCTATTTCAAATAAATGCTGTTCTTTTTAACTTTCTATTTATCAATGAATACTGAGAAATAAAACATATCAGTTTGCACAGAAATATGACTGTTTTCAACACTGATAATAATCATAAATGTTTCTTGAGCATCA
>JARWKJ010000025.1:1777500-1790000 GCA_029959095.1 Rhinichthys osculus
TAACTGTAATCTGATTACGTAACTCAATTTACTTGAAAAAGTAATCTGATTATGTAACTGTTATCTGATTACGTAACTCAAGTTTCTTAAAAAAGTAATTGATTACGTAACTCAAGTTACTTGAAAAAGTAATCTGATTATGTAACTCAAGTGACTTGAAAAAGTAATCTGATTATGTAACTCAAGTTACTTGAAAAAGTAATCTGATTATGTAACTCAAGTTACTTGAAAAAGTAATCTGGTTACGTAACTCAAGTAACTTGAAAAAGTAATCTGATTACCTAACTCAAGTCACTTGAAAAAGTAATCTGATTACGTAACTCAAGTGACTTGAAAAAGTAATCTGATTACGTAACTCAAGTTACTTGTGATGAGTATCACTGGCCCTCACCTGACTCCAGGGGCCGGCACTCCAGGCTCCAGCTGATGGACAGGCTGGGAGTCGACAGGGTCTGCTGTCGGTCGGCCGGCGCTCGCTGCACTGAGAGAACGACTGCAGGTCAGAGGTCAGCTGGAGGTCAGAGGTCAGCCGGAGGTCAGAGGTCACGGCAGAGCAACGAACCGCCCGGCGCTGGAGTCCAGAGCCGCAGCTCACCGAACACTGAACACACATCAACCACACTCATCATACAAAAGCGCTATAATGCGTACACTTGAAGGAATATGGTAAAACTTTACAATAAGGTTTATTAGTTAATGTATTAACTAACATGAACTAACATTCTTAGTTCATGTTGACTAATGTTAACTAATGAACCTTATTGTAAAGTGTTACCATGAATTTTTATAATTATTTGTATTACTATTATTTTATTAAATAATTAACTAATTAAACATTATTATTTAACTAACTTTATTAACTAATTATTAACTAATTAACTAATTAATTAATTATTCATTTATTTATGTGAATAGCAGCAGCAAGTGAAGGTATTTCCTTATTTTAATATTTATTTACTATTTAAATTTGTGACTTTGACGAAGCAAATGAATTCCATTACTTTAATATTTATTTATTTATTTATTTATTATTTGTTGTGCGTTTTGTGTGAAATTGAGTTATTTTAACATGTAAATATTATTTTATTTTATTTTATATGAATCAGAGCAGAAAGTGAAGGAATTTAATTAATCATTTATTTATTTTATTATTTATTTAAAACAATTAAGTGGAATTTGAACAACAAGTGAAGCTTTTTATTTATTGGAGGGATGTGTAAAGAAATTTCATTATTTAGTATTTATTTATTATTATTATTTTATTATTATTTATTTGTTTCTATTTTTAAAATTTCATCATTTTTTTAAGATTTCTTTATTATTTGGATTTTTTATATGAATTTGAGAAACAAGTAAAGAAATTTCATTATTTTAATAAATATTAATGTATTATTTACATTTTATGTATTTGTTTATATTAATTTGAACAGCAAGTGAAAAAATGTCTTTATTCTAATATTTTTTGTTTTTATTTTTTTGAGTGTGAATTAGAATAGCAAGTGAAGCAATATCATTATTTATTAATTAATTTTTTATGTACTTGGACGGGAAAAGCAAGTGAAGAAATTGCATTTTTAAAATATTTTGTATGTATTTAAAAAAAAAAAAATTATGTGACAGAGGAATTTATTTATTTATTTTAATTCTTTTTTGTGAATTTATTTAATGTGAAACTGCAAACGGTCATCATACATCAATATTTGTGGTCACTACATTATTGCCACACTTCCCTGTGAAAGTTCATGATTTTGCTCTGATGTCAGAATCAGTGTGACTGAAGCATGAGAAGCTCAGGCTGATGCTGTGATTGACACACACACACACACACACACACCTGACTCCAGGCTGCAGTGACCCACACGTGCTGACAGGTGGCGCTGTGACACGGCTCGTGTGTGTGAGGTTTGGCTGAGGCGTCACACACACGATCAGGAACCACGTTCATCCCTCCTTCCAGACAAATCACTGACCTGGACCTCACACCTCGTCCACAGGTGGCGTTACACTGGACACACACAAACACACACACACACACACACACACACACACACACACACACACACACACACACACACACACACACACGTTTACTTAGCTATCTAAAATCTTTCATCAAACTGTAATAACTTTCTCTGCATGAAACATATTTTTTGCTGTAACCTAGGTTGTGTGTGAGTGGGTAAGCATATTATTATTATATTATTTTATCTGTCAGTCAAACAGATAATCCCGCCCACAACTCCGCTGATTGGTTAAGAAGTCAGAACTCTAAACTGAATAATTCCCATGTAAATCTGCTGGTATCTAAGGAAGGATGAAGTGTTGAGATCCTCCAGGCGAGGGCGCTATTGCACCATCACAGATCACACAAACACACACACACACACACACACACACACACACACACAGCAGAAACATCACTCCGCTGTGTTATATCTGAGCCTGTCTGAAGTCTGAGCTGTTGTTCTGGAGATGATCTTATCACACAAGCCCTCAGCCGAGGGTCACGATCACTTCTCCTGATCTAGGACCAGCGAGATCAGGCAAACAGCCTTTCTTTCCTTTATGATCATTTTTACAATACTTTCCCTCTGATTTTGGGTTGAAGTGGGACTTTTATTCTTGATTTTCTTCATCTTTCTCTACACTGAAAAGAATGTGGAAACAATTTTCACACTGCACACACAGTGTTTAAATTAAAAAAATTGTATAAAAGCATCTTCTGTGCAGTAAAAGTACTGAGTCCATTTACTATACATATATGTGTAATAAAAAAAAGAAAATTTTAATAAAAATGTTTTTTTTTTTTAAATGTAAAAAATATAATTAATAAAATTACATGAAAAATAAATGAATAAATAAATAAAAATAAAAAATCTTTATCTGCTCAGGCTGGGAAATCCCCTTAAGCAGGTTCAGATACAGTGTATCAGCACGAGTGTAACGTGTGTGTGACTGTGTGTGTTACTCACGTCCCGCCACCCGTGAGCCGTCCAGCTGTGTGTGTGACACCCGGTGAGGAAGCAGGAGCGGATCGACACGGGACGCACACGCTCGTCACACAGGTCATCCCTGACCTGACCTCTGACCTTTAACCTGCAGAAGACCTCGCGGGACTGAACGCCAGCGCCACAGCTCACCGAACACTGCACACACACACACACACACACACGAGCGCATGATTACGAGACGTCTGTGTTACAGCACTGGTGTAGTGTGTGTGTGTGTATGTGTGTGTGTCTTCCTCTGAGAGGTCATGATTGCTTCCAGACGTGGGGAATGACGGGGTTAAACTGGACGACCCATGTGACCCAACACCTCAGCCAATCAGAACACTGGGTGGATTCACTACATCTGGGGTGCGTTTGCTGGCCAACATGATCGCAATCTCCACTGAACTCTGCCGGCTCGACAGTCGGCCTCGGGAAACTAGTGCACTACTTCTGAGATTAATCAGGTTACAAAACTCACATATTGTGTCTAGTATTTTACTGGGGAAAAAAATGTGTTTATAAAATATAAAAATAAAATATATTTATTGGCAAAATATGTGTTTTTAAAAGGGAAAAATACGGAACAGAATTAGGACCAAGCAATAATAAAAATAAATAAAACCATCTCGAGATTAAAGTCATTATAATGCGAGAAAAAACTCGTTAAATTTCGAGAAAATAAAACGTTGAGAATAAACTCATTATACTTTGAGAATAAAGTCGTTGTGTTTTGAGAAAAAAGTTAAAATTATTTTATTTTTTTACAGTTGAAATAAAATGTTGAGAATTAACTCATTGTGTTTTGAGAAAAAAAGTTTAAATTATTATTTTTTTAAGTTGAAATAAAATGTTTAATTATCAATCTGCAATAGTACAGCACTATTGCAGATAGCGCATTATTGCATTATTATTTTTGTTTGGCCCTAATCCTCTTCCGTAGAAAAAAATCCTTAGTTTTTGTATAAAAATATATTTTATGGGAGTACTATGTGTGGAAAACATATATAACATATAACAAAAAATAAAAAAACATGTAAAATAAAATGTATTGAATTGTTTTCTGACAGACAGGAAGTGAGGTCACGCACCGCTCTCCACTGATTGGCTCTCCAGCCGGGGCAGGGTCCCGCCCTGCAGGCCTTCTGTGTTCTGGGCCGGTTCTGATGAGCGCAGGCCTCGTCCTCCATCTGGGTCTGATTCTGGTCCACACACACGATCTGTCGCTCTTTCATTCCCTTCCCACAGGACACCGAACACTAGAGAGAGAGAGAGAGAGTGAGAGAGAGAGAGAGAGAGAGAGAGCATCAACAACAGTGTGCAACAATTCATACTTCATTCATGTCTTTCATTCATGTGGGAACCACAAGCCACCGTGTTCTGCAAGCGATGGGCTTAAACTCAGACCAGCGAAACCATCAACACTCATCTGGAACCAATAACACAGAACATTCTGCAGAGGAACAGAGGAGACGTCCACATCCGGACATGAGGCACTACGAGACTCACGAGGGGAAACAACATGCATTTAAGCTTAAATTAAATTAAATTAAATTAAATTAAATTAAATTAAATTAAATTAAATTAAATTAAATTAAATTAAATTAAATTAAATTAAATTAAATTAATGTTAGGTCAAATTAAATAAATATAATTTAAGTTTAAAATAAAAAATAAGACAGCTTATTATTGGCACTTGTGTAGGAGTACTGTATGTTCATTCACTAATAATAAAATAAAACACACACAAAAAAAAGGATATATAATACAAGATAAAATGTCAAATAAAATAAATCCAAAATAAAAAACAATAAGGCATGACTTATTGTTGACAATGTTGGTATAAAAGCATCTTGTGTAGAAGTTCTGTGTTCATTATCTCCTAATAAAATAAAAAATATTTAAAATTAAGTATTATATATAGATATATAAAAATAAAAAAAATAAAAAATCCTGGATGCAATTAGGGGACCAAAAAAAAACAAATTTTGTATAAAGCCTATTTTTGGAGTCCTTAAATAGTTTATATTAACATATATTAAATAAATATATAAAATGTACAATAATAATAATATTATAATAGAGATTTATTTATTTAATAGCAGTGTGTGAAGCAGGGCGGGGCCGAGAGCCGTGGGAACGGAGCGAGGCCGGATCCGCAAGTGCTAACGAAACACCGGACTCTAGTCCCACGGAGGAGCTCAGGAAGGAGAAAAGCAGAGGATCCACAGGGAAGGACGAGAGAGGACTAGACATTATTTTATTAGGAGGACTAGTTTTTTTTTACTTTTAATTTTGATATTAATATGAGCTGCATCTTGTTCAGTTTCCGGTTTGGACTTCAACAAAAGATCCCAGTATCTCTTTCCACATCATGGAGAATAAAAGAAACAGGTCTGAGCAGCACTAAAGAACATCCAGACACACACACACACACACATCATAAACAAGGTCATTACAAAGGTATTTTAAACACAGGGCTGCAGTCTGCCAGCAGCACAACACATCAAAGAACACACAGATAAGTGAGCGACCATCAGATACACACACAAACACACACACACACACACACACACACACACACACACACACACACACACACACACACACACACACACACACACACACACACACACACACAGAGTAATGGGCTCAGATTAACCACTCCTCAAAACTCTTAAAGGAAAAGAGGAGGAGAAACGGGGAAGAGGAGAGACGGCTGAGAACAGTTAGTAGTTATTCAGCTTTACGAGGACACACAACTGAAGGACGATCTTCATCTTCATCTGAGGACGGAAGAGAGAAACAGGAGAAACAGGAGAAACGGAGGTAAAGATGACGATGTTTACTGCAGAAACGCTGCATGATACACACACCGATCTGCAGTCACTTCTAATGCATGAATGTGTGTTTATTTCTCATCATCTGCCTTTACTGAGCCTGATAATACAAGGAAACATGAGTGGATCTCATGGAACATGTTCTGCTCATAATTCAGCATAAAGTTTTATTTTAAATGTTATATATATATACAAAAAATGTATCCAAATTTAAATGATGATTATTTTTCAAATAATTATATAGATTTTTTTAGAATAAAGATTTGTAGCCTTTAAAAAATAATTTGTTATATATATATATATATATATATATATTTGTTCAGACAGGAAACAAAAATTTGCTTGTCAGGCGTATCAGAGTGAAATATGTCAGACTGTTTATTGCTCGAACAACAAAAAATGCATGAAGTCCATAACCAGATCCATGTGTGTTTGAAATCAGATTTGTGGAAATGCATTTCTGTCTGAATCGGTTAGAAACGAGTGTTTTCTGTGGATGTATCATCAGTTCTGCTCACGGTTCCCCTCAGAGAAACTCTGTCTCAACAGATCCTCAGTCACTCATTATCAACTATTGTGAACAGAACAGTTCTCAAAAGTTCAAACAATGCACACATTTTCCATATATATATATATATATATATATATATATATATATATTCTATCTATGAAATATAGATATAGAATTTCTATCAATATAAGAAATTCTAAATGATTAAATCAAATATTAAACTATATATTTTTTTATAAAAATGTTAACACATTGAATTAAAAACATTTTTAAATTATATAACATAAAAAGTTTATTTACATGTATTATGCAAGCATAGATTAATTATTTATTTTTAATTAAATTGTATAAATTATAAAATATTTTATTTAAATGTATTAATGTATATATCAAAATACATAAAATACATAAATACATAAACCGATCAGATTCATACACCGATCAGATTCATACACCGATCAGATTCATACACAGATCAGATTCATAAACAGATCAGATTCATACACAGATCAGATTAATAAACCGATCAGATTCATAAGCCGATCAGATTCATACACAGATCAGATTCATACACAGATCAGATTCATAAACCGATCAGATTCATAAGCCGATCAGATTCATACACAGATCAGATTCATACACAGATCAGATTCATACACAGATCAGATTCATAAACCGATCAGATTCATAAACAGATCAGATTCATACACAGATCAGATTCATACACAGATCAGATTCATAAACCGATCAGATTCATACACAGATCAGATTCATACACAGATCAGATTCATACACAGATCAGATTCATACACAGATCAGATTCATACACAGATCAGATTCATACACAGATCAGAGTCATACACAGATCAGAGTCATACACAGATCAGATTCATACACAGATCAGATTCATAAACAGAACAGATTCATACACAGATCATATTCATACACAGAACAGATTCATACACAGATCAGATTCATACACAGATCAGATTCATACACAGATCAGATTCATACACAGATCAGAGTCATACACAGATCAGATTCATACACAGATCAGATTCATAAACAGAACAGATTCATACACAGATCATATTCATACACAGAACAGATTCATACACAGATCAGATTCATACACAGATCAGATTTATACACAGATCAGATTTATACACAGATCAGATTTATACACAGATCAGATTCATACAATCAGATTCATACACAGATCAGATTCATACACAGATCAGATTCATTAACCGATCAGATTTATACACAGATCAGATTCATACACAGATCAGATTCATACACAGATCAGATTCATACAATCAGATTCATACACAGATCAGATTCATACACAGATCAGATTCATACAATCAGATTCATACAGAGATCAGATTCATACACAGATCAGATTCATACACAGATCAGATTCATAAATAGGGCTGCACGTTTTGAAGTTTTTCATTAACCGTTAACCGAGGCCCTTAGCGGTTAATACTCGGTTAACCAAAGTGTGCGCGCCGCAACCCCGAGATACAAACACACGAGAAAGGGGTAGTTCATTTTTAAAACCTTTAATTACTGGTTGGACCACATTTAAAACGGAATTAATTTATAGAAATAAAACGCAGTGGTAAGGACAGAGCAGTTATGGTGTGTTCACACCAAACGCGAATTTAATTATATGCGCGAGTGATTACATACAAAGTCAATGCAAAGACGCGAATAGACGCATCATTCGCGCCGGGCGTTGCGAATGACGCGAATTGGGCGACGCGTTTGCTGCGAATGTCTTCCACGCAAGTTGAAAAATTTGAACTCGAGCGAATGTTCAAGCTAGACGCGATAGACGCGTAACGTTATTTGACGCTCTATTCGCGTTCTGTGTGAACACACCAGACCATAATGATGCCCGGGTGTTGGCTGTTGAGAGGGTACAACAACGAGGTTGTACTTGAAGTATATCTAAGCACTGAATTTCAATACTTGCATTTTGCCCCGTCAGTCTCGATTTTAAAGTGCTTCCACGCTGTGCTTTTCTTTGCCCGCTTCATATTAGAAAACTGGTCATGAGTCATGACTACTACTTCTTGTGGACATTACAAATGTATGGGAGCGCTCTGGCGGTCTCTGGTGGTGCAAAAATGTATTACAACTAAATTCAATGCACGCCATTGACGCCACTTAACCGAGCAAAACATTTCACTCGGTTAAGCAATTTTTAACGGTTAATTGGTTAATCGGTTAACCATGGACACCCCTATTCATAAACCAATCAGATTTATACACAGATCAGATTCATACACAGATCAGATTCATACACAGATCAGATTCATACACAGATCAGATTCATACACGGATCAGATTCATACACAGATCAGATTCATACACAGCTCAGATTCATACACAGATCAGATTCATACACAGATCAGATTCATACACAGATCAGATTCATACACAGATCAGATTCATAAACCGATCAGATTCATAAGCCGATCAGATTCATACACAGATCAGATTCATACACAGATCAGATTCATAAACCGATCAGATTCATAAGCCGATCAGATTCATATACAGATCAGATTCATACACAGATCAGATTCATACACAGATCAGATTCATAAACTGATCAGATTCATACACAGATCAGATTCATACACAGATCAGATTCATACACAGATCAGATTCATAAACCGATCAGATTCATAAGCCGATCAGATTCATACACAGATCAGATTCATACACAGATCAGATTCATACACAGATCAGATTCATACACAGATCAGATTCATACACAGATCAGATTCATACACAGATCAGATTCATACACAGATCAGATTCATACACAGATCAGATTCATACACCGATCAGATTCATAAGCGATCAGATTCATACACAGATCAGATTCATACACAGATCAGATTCATACACAGATCAGATTCATACACCGATCAGATTCATACACCGATCAGATTCATAAGCCGATCTGATTCATACACAGATCAGATTCATACACAGATCAGATACATACACAGATCAGATTCATAAACAGATCAGATTCATACACAGATCAGATTCATAAACCGATCAGATTCATAAGCCAATCAGATTCATACACAGATCAGATTCATACACAGATCAGATTCATACACAGATCAGATTCATACACAGATCAGATTCATACACAGATCAGATTCATACACAGATCAGATTCATACACCGATCAGATTCATACACAGATCAGATTCATACACCGATCAGATTCATACACAGATCAGATTCATACACAGATCAGATTCATACACAGATCAGATTCATACACAGATCAGATCTGTCAGATCAGATTCATACACAGATCAGATTCATACACAGATCAGATTCATAAACAGATCAGATTCATACACACATCAGATTCACACACAGATCAGATTCACACACAGATCAGATTCATACACAGATCAGATTCATACACAGATCAGATACATACACAGATCAGATCTGTCAGATCAGATTCATACACAGATCAGATTCATACACAGATCAGATTCATACACAGATCAGATTCATACACAGATCAGATTCATACACAGATCAGATTCATACACCGATCAGATTCATACACAGATCAGATTCATACACAGATCAGATTCATACACAGATCAGATTCATACACAGATCAGATCTGTCAGATCAGATTCATACACAGATCAGATTCATACACAGATCAGATTCATAAACAGATCAGATTCATACACAGATCAGATTCACACACAGATCAGATTCACACACAGATCAGATTCATACACAGATCAGATTCATACACAGATCAGATACATACACAGATCAGATCTGTCAGATCAGATTCATACACAGATCAGATTCATACACAGATCAGATTCATACACAGATCAGATTCATACACAGATCAGATTCATACACAGATCAGATTCATACACAGCACGTGACGTGTGAAGTGTTTCCAGGACTGGTTTAGATCTGAACTGACGTCACGGTGAGTTCAACAAAAGAGTTCACAAAGCGTCAAGAGCTCACTATGATTATAAATGGATATTAAAGAGCATATTTCAGCACACTTCTCATAGCTGAGATTCCCGTTGCACAGCACATGAAGATCAAGGGTCTGCATATGAAAACCACATGAGAGGATCAGACTCTTCAAAGTTCTCAGTCAACGTGAAGCTGGCGTTCACCAAACCCTGGCAGAACCTCACACACGCACACACACACACACACACACACACACTGATCATCATAAACACACGCTGTGTCTGAGAAGTGAACGTGAGACGACAGCTGGTGAGATCTGCACATCAGTAAATCACCACACACACACACACACGAGAACACACTGAGATGAAAATCTGTAAACTTAAACTCACAGAAACTTACATTCTTGTAAACTTTTCAAAAAGGCGTTGTATGATTTCTATAATGATAGTTCAGACGAGAATAATGTCACAAAAGTTCATGGAGAAATGTTTGAGGAAAACCTTTCAGTGTCACCGTTACATCAAATTCAACTTAATAAAGTAACATAATCCTTAAAATTATAAAAATCAGTGATTTAAATTTTAAATAAAAATCATTAATTAAATATTTAACTATCTAAAATATTATTTAAACATTTATATTATTTAAAAAATGCAATAATATACAATCATTTCTTTATTTTTTACATTTTATTGTAAATATTTATTATAATATAAATAAAATATAAATTATATATTTGATATATTCTCTCTCTATTTATATATAGTATAATATAAAATAAAATAATTTGCATAATTATATATATACTATTTTGATATATATATTTAAAATATATTTATAATTTCTTTCTTTAATTATTTAATTTTAAACATTTATTATAATACTGGTATATAAATTATATTCTATAGAGAATGGAATATAACATAAAATAATGTATACAAATTAGTATTACAACAACATTATATATATATGTTATTTATTTAAATATTTCATTTTAAATATAATTTAAAATAATAATAATTAATAATTTATATAATTATATGTTATAATTACATATATATATATATATATATATATATATATATATGTCTTTAAAGCTCAGGTGAAGCTGCTCTTATATCTTATTCGTGTGATTCGGGAGTGTGTTGAAGTCAAACACTCATGACTTTAGTACGTCATGAACTCATTTCTCCATCAGCAGGGCTTCGTGTGTGTGTGTGTGTGTGTGTTTACTCTTTCAGACATGAAGTGCTGCGTTTGTTCAACCATATTTGGCCCTGGAGTGAATCTGTGTATCTTGAGCTCATCACATATTTAGAGTCCAGACCGGAATAGTTTATGCTTCAAGGATACGTCTAGATGAGTCCCGAGTGAATCTTCCTCATATTCTGCAGCCATTATAGGAAACACAATATATCCAGACACGTCGAGTCAGTCCAGTATTTTAAATAGCTTGCCAAATTTATATTCTCATATTAAAATGATCAACTGATTCCTAAACAAAAAGCCAACAAACATTTTCATACTATTGAAATATTTGCAGTCTTTGATTCGTTTGGTATGATTGAATCTAATGGTATAGTTTAATCATTCCACACAGCTGCGGATGAATCACTGACTCAGATGAATCACTGGGTCAGATGAATCATGACTCAGATGAATAACTGGCTCAGATAAATCTCTGACTCAGATGAATCATGACTCAGATGAATCACTGACTTAGATGAATCATGACTCAGATGAATCATGACTCAGATGAATCATGACTCAGATGAATCTCTGGCTCAGATGAATCACTGACTCAGATGAATCATGACTCAGATGAATAACTGGCTCAGATAAATCTCTGACTCAGATGAATCATGACTCAGATGAATCACTGACTTAGATGAATCATGACTCAGATGAATCATGACTCAGATGAGTGTGAACGATTGATACGGACAGATCCGGGATGGTTTTCTTTTCCATCTGGGATCCAGACGAGAGCAGGACTGGACCGGGACTAAACCACATGAATCTTCAGTTCTAGACTGGTTTACAGTTGTTAACCTCTTAAACGACATGTTTTCAACTGGTGGGTCGAATATATTGTTCAAATATATCACATTCTAGTGTAAAATCTGGGTTCTTTAACCCTCTGGTGCTCTC
>JARWKJ010000025.1:1795000-1807500 GCA_029959095.1 Rhinichthys osculus
TGTGTGTGTGTGTGTGAGAGAGAGAGAGAGACAGTGTGTGTGTGTGTGTGTGTGTGTGTGTGTGTGTGTGTGTGTGTGTGTGTGTGTGTGTGTGTGTGTGTGTGTGTGAGTGGCAAGTGTGTGTGTGTGTGTGTGTGAGAGAGAGAGAGACAGTGTGTGTGTGTGTGTGTGTGTGTGAGAGAGAGAGAGAGAGAGAAACAGTGTGTGTGTGTGTGTGAGTGGCAAGTGTGTGTGTGTGTGTGTGTGTGTGTGTGAGTGAGAGACTGTGTGTGTGTGTGTGTGTGTGTGTGTGTGCGTGTGTGTGTGTGAGAGAGAGAGAGACAGTGTGTGTGTGTGTGTGTGTGTGTGAGAGAGAGAGAGATAAACAGTGTGTGTGTGTGTGTGTGTGTGTGTGTGTGTGTGTGTGTGTGTGTGAGTGGCAAGTGTGTGTGTGTGTGTGTGTGTGTGTGTGTGTGTGAGTGAGAGACTGTGTGTGTGTGTGTGTGTGTGTGTGTGTGTGTGTGTGTGTGTGAGTGAGAGACTGTGTGTGTGTGTGTGTGTGTGTGAGTGAGAGGCACAGTGTGTGTGTGTGTGTGTGTGTGTGTGTGTGTGTGAGTGAGAGGCAGTGTGTGTGTGTGTGTGTGTGTGTGTGTGTGAGTGAGTGGCAGTGTGTGTGTGTGTGTGTGTGAGTGAGAGAGTGAATGAGTGTGTGAGTGTGTGATTGAGTGAGTGTGTGTGTGTGTGTGAGTGTGTGTGAGTGAGAGAGTGAGTGAGTGTGTGATTGAGTGAGTGTGTGTGTGTGTGTGTGTGTGTGTGTGTGTGTGTGTGTGTGTGTGTGAGAGTGAATGAGTGTGTGATTGAGTGAGTGTGTGTGTGTGTGTGTGTGTGTGTGTGTGTGTGTGTGTGTGAGAGTGAATGAGTGTGTGATTGAGTGAGTGTGTGTGTGTGTGTGTGTGTGTGTGTGTGTGTGTGTGTGTGAGTGAGAGAGTGAGTGAGTGAGAGTGTGTGTGTGAGAGAGAGAGAGAGAGAGAGAGAGAGAGAGAGAGAGGTTCTCTCATAAAAAACTATTAATATCTTCAGTGATTGTTCTCCTTCAGTAACTGTGTCTTGATGTGAGAGTGTTGAGATGTGTGTGTGTGTGTGTGTGTGTGTGAGAGAGTGTTGAGATGTGTGACAGAAACACAGAGGAAGATTGTCATGTTTCTGCAGTGTAACGAGTTCATCATTAAAACAGTTGGATTTTAATCGGTTTTCAGGCTTTTATTTGTTTGACTGAAACTCAACACAATTATGGATGTTTGTTCTGCACATAAAGATGTTCAATAATAATTGCCTTAAAAAGTTTCCATATCTTTTCTTAATGCATGATGCTATTAAAATAAAATTAGGTTGAAAGATCAAAGATGCTTGATTTGAATAAGCTTGCATTTTATGTTACATAAATATATCAATAATATTTTCATATCATTCAGATTTTTTTAAATATTTATATATTTTTTTATATTTTCCCTTTTAATTTGAATTCAAGTTTTGTTAATTTTACTGTTTTTTGCTTTTGTTTTTTTATTTAATATATCTATATAGTTTTTATCACTTTTTATTTCAGTTTTAGTTTTAGTTATAGTCATTCATCAAGTTAAAAATGAGACATTTTGCCCAGGCAACAAGCTCAGACAACAAAGTCTAAGTTTTATTTAATTTAAAGCAAAACGTTTTTTAGTTTGAGTTTCAGTTAACTATAATAGCTCTGTTATATATTATATTTTTTATATTAAAATGTAAAAAAATACATGATTGTTCCAAATGTACCATTATCAAGTACATTAACCTCCATATAAACAGCATTTTGATCATTCATTTTCAAATAATGCAGCATTTATGAGCTTATTTTAATTAAGAGACTGACTGCAGAATTATTATTTACTTATAATAAACTAGTTGATTAAAAATGGCGAATGACTTCACATTGATTGACAGCAGATATACACTCATACACACATTAACTGTTGATAAAACTCCTTCAGACATGACTAATGCCCAACAGACTAAGAGACAACACAAGCGTTCACAACCTTTATGTATTTTAATCATTTTTACAGTGTGAAATAGTTGTGGAACAAACTGAGCGGGAACAGATCATGTGAAAAACAAAAACATACATCATGTGCGACGATGAGGAGATCCATAAGCCGAGAGAAAGACACGAGAACATGATGAACCGAAACAGAGGAACAATGAGACGAATGCCGGAGAGAAATCAGTGGATCAGAGGAGGAACGCATTATAAAAATGCAGACAAATATACAGTTATTTCATAGTTCATAACAAAACATGTAAAATCTGCAGCACTGAATCTCCTGCTGTAAACTAATAAATAAAACCAACAGAAATCCTTCAAACATATATAGAAATGGCCAACGATGGCCAAACATATGGCATGAAAGAGGTATTTGTGTTCTGAATCTGAGAAAACATTAATATTAATAATAAAGAATAGTGTGATGTTCATATCCCGATGAATATCCCGAAAGTGTCCTCGAGACAAAAGTCCATTCATGTCTGAACATAGGTTGAGCTTTCCAGATTTATCCTCATTAATAGTGGATCATAAGAGCTAAAATGCTCTCAAGGTTTAGTTTGCAGAGGCCGACTGCGTTTATCACGCACATTATGAGTTCAAGAACATCGAGACAACAATAATGGGTCACACTTTACAGTCGCATTAGTTAATGCATTAACTAAACTAATATGAACTACCAATGAGCAATACATCTTTATAGCATTTATTAACCATAATAGTAGTTCATCAAAATGTTTATGTTCATGGTAGTTCACACTGCATTAATTAATGTTACCAAAATGACAGATTTTTTTTATTTCAATTAAATAAATGTACTATATTTTTAGTTTGATTTAATATTTTGTCTTTTTATATAACTAAATTATATTTATGCAGTAGTTATAATCCATTTATTCACTTTTTGAGCCATAATTCTAAAGTCGTGTTGATATCTCAATAAATGAGCTTTTAGTCAGATGTTGTGTGGCCGCAGTACCGAACGCTTCCACTAGGGGAAATTCGTTTCGCATTAATGTTTCATTGCGCTCATTTCTGACCGGAGGATTGTGACAATTTTTTTTCCGGGACCATTTAACATTATCAAATCATCCAAATTATTATTTTTTTATTTGTGTTCACAAACCCTTTACCAAATTTCGTACCATTGCGAATAAAAAAAAAAAAAAAAAAAATGTATGTAACATTTGCACCAAAAAACAGCACCGGATTAACATGAGCTAAGATTAATACATTCTGTACAAGTGTTGTTCATTGTTAGTTCATGTTAACTAATAATAACAGATGAACCTTGTTGTACAGTGTTCCCAAATATAATACGCTACATTAGACAAAACAATGAAGTAGACAGTAATTAGTGATTGAATCCTTATTAGCACCAGACCTCAGTGTTGATACCTGAAGACGAGCAGGTGGAAATAAACGAGTACACTGAGCCGAACAACCGCGCAACTTCACAGAACGAGCTGACATCTTTTGATTTTATTATATTTCTACGGAGACTCACACATGACATCCGTGAATATTAGTTTTATTAGTATATCGCGGCCACAAATTAACACAATGACGGAACGAATTATTAAAGCGTGCTGATATTATTAGTACCGTACATCATAGGAACGGTTTAAGTAAATTTAATATAAAATTTTGATCCCTTGTTTTATTTAAATCAAAATGAGGGAAAATAAAAAGTGTGCACAATTTGCTTAAAAGTGGGAACGAACTACAGTATATCGTGCGCACAAATAAGGGAACTAATTATATCATGGGCACAAACGAGGGAACAAAGTATATCGTGCTCTCAAACGAGGGAACCAATTATATCGTGCGCACAAACGAGGGAACCAATTATATCGTGCGCACAAACGAGGGAACCAATTATATCGTGGGTACAAACGAGGGAACCAATTATATCGTGCGCACAAACTAGGGGACGAATTATATCGTGGGTACAAACGAGGGAACCAATTATATCGTGCGCACAAACTAGGGGACGAATTATATCGTGCGCACAAACGAGGGAACCAATTATATCGTACGCACAAACGAGGGAACCAATTATATCGTGCGCACAAACTAGGGGACAAATTATATCGTGCGCGCAAATGAGGGAATTAATTATAGTGCGCACAAACGAGGGAACCAATTATATCGTACGCACAAACCAGGGAAGCAATTATATCGTGGGTACAAACGAGGGAACCAATTATATCGTGCGCACAAACTAGGGGACGAATTATATCGTGCGCGCAAATGAGGGAATTAATTATAGTGCGCACAAACGAGGGAACCAATTATATCGTGCGCACAAACGAGGGAACCAATTATATCGTACGCACAAACGAGGGAACCAATTATATCGTGCGCACAAACTAGGGGACAAATTATATCGTGGGTACAAACGAGGGAACCAATTATATCGTGCGCACAAACTAGGGGACGAATTATATCGTGGGTACAAACGAGGGAACCAATTATATCGTGCGCACAAACGAGGGAACCAATTATATCGTACGCACAAACGAGGGAACCAATTATATCGTGCGCACAAACTAGGGGACGAATTATATCGTGCGCGCAAATGAGGGAATTAATTATAGTGCGCACAAACGAGGGAACCAATTATATCGTACGCACAAACCAGGGAAGCAATTATATCGTGGGTACAAACGAGGGAACCAATTATATCGTGCGCACAAACTAGGGGACGAATTATATCGTGCGCGCAAATGAGGGAATTAATTATAGTGCGCACAAACGAGGGAACCAATTATATCGTGCGCACAAACGAGGGAACCAATTATATCGTGCGCACAAACGAGGGAACCAATTATATCGTGCGCACAAACGAGGGAACGAATTATATCGTGCGCACAAACGAGGGAACCAATTATATCGTGCGCACAAACGAGGGAACCAATTATATCGTGCGCACAAACGAGGGAACCAATTATATCGTACGCACAAACGAGGGAACCAATTATATCGTGCGCACAAACGAGGGAACCAATTATATCGTGCGCACAAACGAGGGAACCAATTATATCGTGCGCACAAACGAGGGAACCAATTATATCGTGCGCACAAACGAGGGAACCAATTATATCGTGCGCACAAACCGTACGCACAAACGAGGGAACCAATTATATCGTGGGTACAAACGAGGGAACCAATTATATCGTGCGCACAAACTAGGGGACGAATTATATCGTGCGCGCAAATGAGGGAATTAATTATAGTGCGCACAAACGAGGGAACCAATTATATCGTACGCACAAACCAGGGAAGCAATTATATCGTGGGTACAAACGAGGGAACCAATTATATCGTGCGCACAAACTAGGGGACGAATTATATCGTGCGCGCAAATGAGGGAATTAATTATAGTGCGCACAAACGAGGGAACCAATTATATCGTACGCACAAACCAGGGAAGCAATTATATCGTGGGTACAAACGAGGGAACCAATTATATCGTGCGCACAAACTAGGGGAGGAATTATATCGTGCGCGCAAATGAGGGAATTAATTATAGTGCGCACAAACGAGGGAACCAATTATATCGTGCGCACAAACGAGGGAACCAATTATATCGTACGCACAAACGAGGGAACCAATTATATCGTGCGCACAAACCGTACGCACAAACGAGGGAACCAATTATATCGTGGGTACAAACGAGGGAACCAATTATATCGTGCGCACAAACTAGGGGACGAATTATATCGTGCGCGCAAATGAGGGAATTAATTATAGTGCGCACAAACGAGGGAACCAATTATATCGTACGCACAAACCAGGGAAGCAATTATATCGTGGGTACAAACGAGGGAACCAATTATATCGTGCGCACAAACTAGGGGACGAATTATATCGTGCGCGCAAATGAGGGAATTAATTATAGTGCGCACAAACGAGGGAACCAATTATATCGTACGCACAAACCAGGGAAGCAATTATATCGTGGGTACAAACGAGGGAACCAATTATATCGTGCGCACAAACTAGGGGACGAATTATATCGTGCGCGCAAATGAGGGAATTAATTATAGTGCGCACAAACGAGGGAACCAATTATATCGTGCGCACAAACGAGGGAACCAATTATATCGTACGCACAAACGAGGGAACCAATTATATCGTGCGCACAAACGAGGGAACCAATTATATCGTGCGCACAAACTAGGGGACGAATTATATCGTGCGTGCAAATGAGGGAATTAATTATAGTGCGCACAAACGAGGGAACCAATTATATCGTACGCACAAACCAGGGAAGCAATTATATCGTGGGTACAAATGAGGGAACCAATTATATCGTGCGCACAAACTAGGGGACGAATTATATCGTGCGCGCAAATGAGGGAATTAATTATAGTGCGCACAAATGAGGGAACCAATTATATCGTACGCACAAACCAGGGAAGCAATTATATCGTGGGTACAAACGAGGGAACCAATTATATCGTGCGCACAAACTAGGGGACGAATTATATCGTGCGCGCAAATGAGGGAACCAATTATATCGTGCGCACAAACGAGGGAACCAATTATATCGTGCGCACAAACGAGGGAACGAATTATATCGTGCGCACAAACGCGCATGTGACATAATTGGTTCCCTCGTTTGTGCGCACAAACGAGGGAACCAATTATATCGTGCGCACAAACCAGGGAAGCAATTATATCGTGCGCACAAACGAGGGAACCAATTATATCGTGCGCACAAACGAGGGAACGAATTATATCGTGCGCACAAACGAGGGAACGAATTAAGTCGTGCGCACAAACGAGGGAACCAATTATATCGTGCGCACAAACGAGGGAACGAATTATATCGTGCGCACAAACGCGCATGTGATATAATTGGTTCCCTCGTTTGTGCGCACAAACGAGGGAACCAATTATATCGTGCGCACAAACCAGGGAAGCAATTATATCGTGCGCACAAACGAGGGAACCAATTATATCGTGCGCACAAACGAGGGAACGAATTATATCGTGCGCACAAACGAGGGAACCAATTATATCGTGCGCACAAACGAGGGAACGAATTATATCGTGCGCACAAACGCGCATGTGATATAATTGGTTCCCTCGTTTGTGCGCACAAACGAGGGAACCAATTATATCGTGCGCACAAACCAGGGAAGCAATTATATTGTGCGCACAAACGAGGGAACCAATTATATCGTGCGCACAAACGAGGGAACGAATTATTATATCGTTTGCATGATTTACTTAGAACAAGGGAATTAGTAAATATGTTATTCCGCATGTCGTGTGCAGGGCTCCGTACATTTCTGCTTAGTTTTCTTAATATTTCTTGCAAGTGCATTCGAGACGAAGACTGAACGATGAGGTATTTCTTTCATTTGTCAAGTTTTCCTTGAGTGTTTCAGTCCACGTCGTAGTATCGCAACATTTGTCAAATCGCTATCTAAACATTGATATGTTTATATCCACTGCAAAAATATCAAGCTATTAGGAAAATGACTGCAGGTTGTGTTTAATATTTGAAAAACTAATTTCACATCACAACTAAAAACAAAAAAACACTGACAAAAATTATTTTCCTCTGTACAAGTCGACGTCAGACCACGAGCACCAGTTTAAAATTATTAAATAATATATATATATATAACCGAACTTAAAAATACTCATTCTGTACAAAGATACAAATATAATATACAATAAATGGCTGCTGGGTAATTGTCATAATAATAATTAAAATATTAAACTCTTATACACAAATATACACTTGTGTTTTTAGATTACAGAACCTAAGACTAACTCAAACTCGAGATTTCGTACGAATAAAATCGCACGAATGATTCGTGTTTTTCTGACAATACAACGTCAAAAATGATGTTCTTCCTCAGTCTCGTTTTACAGCACAAATATTTCTGAAATCAAGACACATTTACTGGAGAAGAACAATGATATAAGATATTAAGAATGTTTCAATATTTGTACTGAAAATTCTGAGAAAGAACATCATTTTTTTGAGGTGTAATTTATGAAATGCTCGAACCCGTGTGTGTTTTAACGAGTTCCTGCGTGGCCTAAAGATTCATTCTGACTTTCATTATAAACAGAGAGTAAACGGCTGAGCTTTGCTCTTTCTGAACGAAGTTCAAACAACCGGTACGAACGCACCCTTTAAAGGGCTCCTATAATGCCCTCTTATACAAGATAGGTCCCCAGTGTGTGTGTGTGAAATTTTAGCTAGAAATACACCACAGATAATCTTCTATAGGATGTTAGAATTGTACTTTTTTGAGAGTGAGCAAAAATGCGTCGTTTTGTGTGTGGGCTCTTTAAATGCAAATGAGCTGCTGCTCCCGGCGCAGGGGGCGGAGCTTCAACAGCTCGTTATCACTAGAGCCATATAGAGCCCTTTGATGCGAGGCGGGCTTATGTAAATTTTAGGGTTTGTGATGTCACTAACCCGGGAGGAAGTTCGTGTAGTCCCTATCAGTCGTTTGTTGTAGTCCTTAAAAAGTGATTTCGCTTGCTTTAGTCCTCATTTGTAAGTCATAAATGACTAAATGTAAATTAAACATAATGAACCACCCTTTAACCCGTGATGATTCTGTGGGACACACGCACACGCACACGCACACACACGCACGCACACACACACACACACACAGAGCTGCTATCGTACCGGCTTCCACGGGCGTCTGAGCCACAGCGAGCCGGGACAGGGCTGGCCGTTGCACTGCTCCACATCCAGAGGTTTCTCCAGAACATCACAGTTCTGCTCGCTCAATCGCTGACCGGTCGGACGCTGGCAAACCACCAGTCGAGTCCGCTGACCACCACCACACGAGCTCGTGCACTACAGCAGAGAGAGAGAGAGAGAGAGAGAGAGAGAGAGAGAGAGAGAGAGAGAGAGAGAGAGCGAGAGAGAGAGAGAGAGAGAGAGAGAGAGAGAGAGAGAGAGAGAGAGAGAGAGAGAGAGAGGGAGAGAGAGAGAGAGAGAGAGAGAGAGAGAGAGAGAGAGAGAGAGAGAGAGAGAGAGAGAGAGAGAGAGAGAGAGAGAGAGAGAGAGAGAGAGAGAGAGAGAGGGAGAGAGAGAGAGAGAGAGAGAGAGAGCGAGAGAGAGAGAGAGAGAAAGAAATATAGAATTTTTTAATAAAAAATACAAACATATATATATATATTATTATTATTATTATTCAAAATAAAGATAAAAAAAGATAAAAAGATAAAAATAATTTATAATCATTTAATAATTAATTAAAATATTTTAAATATTATTATTATTATTATTATTATTACTATTATAAATATTATCATTCAAAATAATTATTTACAAATAAATTAAAATATACAGTTAGAATAATAAATACTATAATATAATTTAAAATGTATTATTATTATTATTATTAATATTACATTATTAGAATATTATCATTCAAAATAATAATTATTAAATAAATATACTATAAATACAAATAATACATATAATATATAATACATATAATAATAGTATTAATATAAATAATTTTTATAATAAATACAATAATATTATTTAAAAATCATTTAAAATAATAATTATTAAATAAAGGAAAAATATATAAATAATAAATATAATATAGCAAAATACAACTTTATAAATATAATAAGTATAATTTGTTTTTTACTACTGAATTAAATATTTAATATTTATAATGAATATTTATTTTGTCTTGTTGGACATTGAGGATTATAAAATAATAGACAATAAAATAATAACTGTATTATAAATAACTAATAACATTTATTATTAGTACTACATTGTTATACTATTATTGTTATGAAATAATAAAATAATAATAATTAAATAAAATATAAATATAACATAAAATATAAATATGTAAATATAATAACAATTATTACTAGTCTATATTTAGACTTTTAGTGAATTAATAATACTTCATATTTACAATCAATATTTATCTTGACTTTAATGAATAAAATAATGATATCATTAAACATAATAATTATTATTATTATAATATATATATATATATATATATATATATATATAATTTTTTTATTTTTTATTTTTTTTTACCTCACTAGCTACTTCAGCTGGGCGGAATTTTAATTGTTAATCATGTTAAGATGAAGTCAGGATCCCCTTACATGAACATGATTTAATTAGAGTTAGTTTGACTCCTCATCGTCATCTTCATCAGTGAGTCTCACCTCTCCCCAGACGCCGTAGTTCCAGTGAGGACAGGGTCCCGAGTCGCAGCTCTTCGATTGGTCGGGTTTGACCCTCTCGTCGCAGTGATTGGTGCTTCGGCCGTCAGCGTCCTGACAGACCACGACCCGTCGCTGAGATCCGCCTTCACACGTGCTGGAACACTGAACACACACACACACACACACCAGTCTGAGCAATGCACCACTAAACCAAACCACTGTTTTAATGCCCATTCAACACATTTACTCTCAAATTCACATTCATGTAACACGAAAACACACTCCCAGTGATGCATCATTGATTGTGTAATATATTAGAGTGAATCTGTGCCTGTAAACGTACTGTTGATTAATAATCGGCTGTTCAACAACTCTCATCGCCTCATGCACTCACATTAATGCCAGCGGGAGGTCGACGTCACATGACTTTCTGCATAAACTCATGTTCCTACAGCAGTTTACCGTCTCTTTACAGCCTGTGTTACACTGCATTATCTTCATATGTTCAGACAAACAACCAATAAAACCCTCAGACTGTGAGTCACACACACACACATCCTGGATCTCATCCAGTCCCAGCATGCATCTGGGCTTTGGCGGCAGATCAAAGCTAATGTGCACATGTGCTAATGAAGTGAACTGAAGTCAGACGACACAACTCTGTGATGAGCTGAAACATGAATGCAAACAAACAGGATCGACACACACACGCTACTCGCAAAACTACTGACATTAATAATGATCGTGCAATAATATAATATCAACTTTTAGTCATGTAAAAAAATTTTTTAAAGGAACTAATATGAAAATTCATGATTCAATAAGCTGTTGTGTTATGGCCAATAATTGATAAATAAATGATTTTTTATTTATTTATATATTTTTGCATAGTTTTATATTATGTATAGCTCAGACAGTAGAGTGCTGGCGCTTGCAACGCCAAGGTCATGGGTTCGATTTCCAGGGAAAGCAAGAACTGATAAGAATGTAAATGTTTTCCTTGAAATGCAATGCAAGTCGCTTAGGATAAAAGAGTCTGCCAAATGCATAAATGTAAATGTAAATATAATCATATGATCATTTTGAGACTGCAGAACTCATTAAAAGTTGCATTTTCAGTTAAATTTGGGAAAACCACTTGAAACATCTGTTGTGTTGAGCTTTTTCAATTACGTTTGTTTGATTTGTTCATTGCAAACAGCTGAAAGTCTGTACATTTAGCCAATAAAGCTGATTTGCAATGGGGGTTGAATCATTTTGATTGCAACTATATATATATATACAGGTCCTTCTCAAAAAATTAGCATATTGTGATAAAGTTCATTATTTTCCATAATGTAATGATAAAAATTAAACTTTCATATATTTTAGATTCATTGCACACCAACTGAAATATTTAGGTCTTTTATTGTTTTAATACTGATGATTTTAGCATACAGCTCATGAAAACCCAAAATTCCTGTCTCAAAAAAATTAGCATATTTCATCCGACCAATAAAAGAAGTGTTTTTAATAAAATAAAAAGTCAACCTTTCAAATAATTATGTTCAGTTATGCACTCAATACTTGGTCGGGAATCCTTTTGCAGAAATGACTGCTTCAATGCGGCGTGGCATGGAGGCAATCAGCCTGTGGCACTGCTGAGGTGTTATGGAGGCCCAGGATGCTTCGATAGCGGCCTTAAGCTCATCCAGAGTGTTGGGTCTTGCGTCTCTCAACTTTCTCTTCACAATATCCCACAGATTATCTATGGGGTTCAGGTCAGGAGAGTTGGCAGGCCAATTGAGCACAGTAATACCATGGTCAGTAAACCATTTACCAGTGGTTTTGGCACTGTGAGCAGGTGCCAGGTCGTGCTGAAAAATGAAATCTTCATCTCCATAAAGCTTTTCAGCAGATGGAAGCATGAAGTGCTCCAAAATCTCCTGATAGCTAGCTGCATTGACCCTGCCCTTGATAAAACACAGTGGACCAACACCAGCAGCTGACATGGCACCCCAGACCATCACTGACTGTGGGTACTTGACACTGGACTTCAGGCATGTTGGCATTTCCTTCTCCCCAGTCTTCCTCCAGACTCTGGCACCTTGATTTCCGAATGACATGCAAAACTGAGCAACAGTCCAGTGCTGCTTCTCTGTATCCAAGGTCAGGCGCTTCTGCCGCTGTTTCTGGTTCAAAAGTGGCTTGACCTGGGGAATGCGGCGCCTGTAGCCCATGTCCTGCACACGCCTGTGCACGGTGG
>JARWKJ010000025.1:1812500-1825000 GCA_029959095.1 Rhinichthys osculus
ATCATAAAAGTGCATCTATCCATCATAAAAGTGCATCTGTCCATCATAAAGTGCATCTATCCATCATAAAAGTGCATCTGTCCATCATAAAAGTGCATCTATCCATCATAAAAGTGCATCTATCCATCGTAAAAGTGCATCTGTCCATCATAAAGTGCATCTATTCATCATAAAAGTGCATCTGTCCATCATAAAAGTGCAAAAGTGCATCTATCCATCATAAAAGTGCATCTGTCCATCATAAAAGTGCAAAAGTGCATCTGTCCATCATAAAAGTGCATCTATCCATCATAAAAGTGCATCTATCCATTAAAAGTGCATCTATCCATCATAAAAGTGCATCTATCCATCATAAAAGTGCATCTATCCATCATAAAAGTGCATCTATCCATCATAAAGTGCATCTATCCATCATAAAAGTGCATCTGTCCATCATAAAAGTGCATCTGTCCATCATAAAAGTGCATCTGTCCATCATAAAAGTGCATCTGTCCATCATAAAAGTGCATCTATCCATCATAAAAGTGCATCTATCCATCATAAAAGTGCATCTGTCTATCATAAAGTGCATCTATTCATCATAAAAGTGTATCTGTCCATCATAAAAGTGCAAAAGTGCATCTATCCATCATAAAAGTGCAGCTATCCATCATAAAAGTGCATCTATCCATCAAAAAAGTGCATCTATCCATCATAAAAGTGCATCTATCCATCATAAAAGTGCATCTATCCATCATAAAATTGCATCTGTCCATCATAAAAGTGCATCTGTCCATCATAAAAGTGGAAAAGGGCATCTATCCATCATAAAAGTGCATTTATCCATCATAAAAGTGCATTTGTCCATCATAAAAGTGCATCTATCCATCATAAAAGTGCATCTGTCCATCATAAAGTGCATCTATCCATCATAAAAGTGCATCTGTCCATCATAAAAGTGCATCTGTCCATCATAAAAGTGCAAAAGTGCATCTATCCATCATAAAAGTGCATCTATCCATCATAAAAGTGCATCTGTCCATCATAAAGTGCATCTATCCATCATAAAAGTGCATCTGTCCATCATAAAAGTGCATCTGTCCATCATAAAAGTGCATCTGTCCATCATAAAAGTGCAAAAGTGCATCTATCCATCATAAAAGTGCATATATCCATCATAAAAGTGAATCTATCCATCATAAAAGTGCATCTATCCATCATAAAAGTGCATCTATCCATCATAAAATTGCATCTATCCATCATAAAAGTGCATCTGTCCATCATAAAAGTGCAAAAGTGCATCTATCCATCATAAAAGTGCATCTATCCATCATAAAAGTGCATCTGTCCATCATAAAAGTGCATCTATCCATCATAAAAGTGCATCTGTCCATCATAAAAGTGCATCTGTCCATCATAAAAGTGCATCTGTCCATCATAAAAGTGCATCTGTCCATCATAAAAGTGCATCTATCCATCATAAAAGTGCATCTGTCCATCATAAAAGTGCATCTGTCCATCATAAAATTGCATCTATCCATCATAAAAGTGCATCTGTCCATCATAAAAGTGCATCTGTCCATCATAAAAGTGCAAAAGTGCATCTATCCATCATAAAAGTGCATCTATCCATCATAAAAGTGCATCTATCCATCATAAAAGTGCATCTGTCCATCATAAAAGTGCATCTGTCCATCATAAAAGTGCAAAAGTGCATCTATCCATCATAAAAGTGCATCTGTCCATCATAAAAGTGCATCTGTCCATCATAAAAGTGCATCTGTCCATCATAAAAGTGCATCTGTCCATCATAAAAGTGCATCTATCCATCATAAAAGTGCATCTATCCATCATAAAAGTGCATCTGTCCATCATAAAAGTGCATCTGTCCATCATAAAAGTGCATCTGTCCATCATAAAAGTGCATCTGTCCATCATAAAAGTGCATCTATCCATCATAAAAGTGCATCTGTCCATCATGAAAGTGCATCTATCCATCATAAAAGTGCATCTGTCCATCATAAAAGTGCATCTGTCCATCATAAAAGTGCATCTGTCCATCATGGATAGATGCACTTTTATGGACTTCAAAACAGAAATGGCCATTCACTGCCATTATAAAGCTTGGAAGAGCCAGGAATTTTTTTTATAACTCTGAAAGAAGAATGCCATATACACCTAGGATGACGTGAGGGCGAGTAAATCATGGGCTAATTTTCATTTTGAAGTGAACTACTCCTTGAACAAACACACGGGACAGAGCGAGCTGGTGTGTTTCTCACCGGACTCCAGCCTCCGGTCTGCCAGGACGCACATTCGGGACGCTCACAGACGCCCAGCGCCGAGGGTTTGGTGTTCGGGTCACAGCGCTGCTCGCTCAGCTGCTCGTCTCCCAGAATGCACTGCACCTGCCGGTGTCGCACGCCCTTCCCACACGTCGCCAGACACTGACGGGATAGAGACACAGAGTTACTGCAAGTAACGATTCAATATAATATTTTTTAAAGGTGCCCTAGAATGTTTTTTTTATTTTTTTTTATAATGTTACCTGGGTTACCCTTATAATGTTAGTATGTTTTTTAGGTAAAAAATAATCATAATTTAGAAATAAATGGCATTTTTCCTAGCCTGCTTTTAGCCTCTGATTTGAACACTCTGTTTGAAGGGGCGTGTCTCTGTGGGATTCAGTGTAACCGCGGCCACTGCTGTGATTGGCTGTGGGATTCAGTGTAACCGCGGCCACTGCGGTGATTGGCTGTGGGATTCAGTGTAACCGCGGCCACTGCTGTGATTGGCTGTGGGATTCAGTGTAACCGCGGCCACTGCGGTGATTGGCTGTGGGATTCAGTGTAACCGCGGCCACTGCTGTGATTGGCTGTGGGATTCAGTGTAACCGCGGCCACTGCGGTGATTGGCTGTGGGATTCAGTGTAACCGCGGCCACTGCTGTGATTGGCTGTGGGATTCAGTGTAACCGTGGCCACTGCTGTGATTGGCTGTGGGATTCAGTGTAACCGCGGCCACTGCTGTGATTGGCTGACATGCTTGCATATGAAAAAGCAACTCATTACATGTGAAACTCTCTCTCGAATACTTTTACTACTGCTATTATAAATTTTTACTATAACAGCTATCGAGATTAACGAATCGTGAGAAGTTTTTAAAGTATTTAGATCTATTCCCATCACATAAAATGTTGCCGTGATGAGCATTGAGCAGATGACGTGTTGATCGCGAGAATGAAGATCTTATCATTGCAAAGCAGTTTCTGCAGGCTCTCTAATGCTTTCACCAATGCAAACACGATGATGTAAATACAGTAAGAGCTTCGTTGTGCAGTAACGTGCGTCATTGATTTCATAACGAGTTTGGCAAGTGTCCAGATAAACTCGCGCTGTGTGGAAAGATTGTTCTTTGATCGCTTTCTGTATATAATTTGTTCACAATTTAAATACGATTATTTTCATCCTACTAAAAGAAACGATGTGAAGCTGATATTTTAGTCACTGGCTTGACTTACTGATGCATAAACAGTATTGAACGATTTTGAGAGAAAGATTACCTGTCTGAACTTGAACAATTACACATCAGAAAGTGTTGCTTGGTAGCTCGATCCGAGGCCAGCTCTGTATTGGCCCAAGTTGAGGAAACAGTCGGTGAAATGTTTGGAAATTTCCAGAGAAAATAAAATTAACCCATTGTTTCTTCAGAGGCTCAGATGAAGGAACTAAAAAATACTTTTGTGTTCATGTGTACATCCACACTGAGCAACTGCCATGCTTCGGCTGCGCAGTTCCGCCTGGCATTGAGGGCTGGCATTATGCAAATATTTGGAGGCGTACATATTAATGATCCCGACTATTGCGTCACAGTCGGTATTGTGTGGAGAACCGACCGTTTTTCAGGGGTGTTTTTCATAAACGTGAATTAAATGAGAACGCGAAAACAGTCCAGTTTGAGATTCACTCTATGTCATGTCCATGCACTGAACTCTTGTTATTTGACTATACCAAGGTAAATTCAATTTTGAATTATAGGTCACCTTTAAATGCTTTCATAGGATTCATTTGTTCTTGTTCCAGAAGCGTTACACTCAGATATACGGCACAGTAGAGGAGAAAAGACGAGCACATCATCTGTTGATGTTTGATAAGTGTGGCAGGATAGGAAGAGTTTGGAGTCAGTACCTCGCTCCACGGGCTGGCGCTCCAGTCGGGACAGGGCACGTCACTGCAGGGTTCACTCACGACTCTCTGATCCTCACACTCTCGCTCCGCCAGCCGCCGGCCCAGATTGTTCATACAGAACGCCTGTCTCGTCCGAACGCCTCGTCCACAGCTCCTCGAGCACTGCAAACACAGTCACAACACCTTACAGAGAATCAGGAGAAACACCACATGCGAATCCACAGATCCTTGTGCTAAAGTACGGTTGTGTCGGGGGCAAACTGATCCTCCAAAATTCATGATCACTATGAAAAACACTAAAGATTCATGTAAAAATTAGGTGCAAATAACTAAAAGTAAATATAAATAGTACCTCACATTATTTGTACTTATTGTAAGTAGTATTTATTGCTATTTGTACTTGATATTAATTTCCTCTGCGAGGGTAACGCTTTGTTTTTATGACTCTTAACTGTTTTTCAAAGTGTTGATTGAATTGAATGGAAACCAATGGAGGGTCAATTTGACCCCGTAACAAAATGTGTATAGCCTTTCCAAAACACATCGAAACTTTGCATGCACATTCATGACACTAAAAGAGGAATAGCCACCAAATTTCAAGAAGAAATAAATAGTTCAACCAGTGTTTCAAGCTGTTTGAAAACAGAATGGGATCGAATTGACCCGAAAAACAATAGGTGGATTTAAGGCTATTTTTATATTATTATTGTTATTAAAGTGCTTTTTTTATTTTTATGACCTTTTATGTAGTGTGTAAAAGGTCAGCGAAGTTTCAAAGATCAAAGTGCAGAGTTTTTGTCTCTAAAAAAGAAGAAGTGATTCTGAACTGAAAAGAGTCGTCAGTAATTCAGTCTCACTTCCAGCTGTAGGTTTGTAACTAATTAGCATAATGCCAGCCTCTGGTCTTGATTGGCTGAACAGTGTCTCTTAGCTCCGCCCTCAAACACTGTAGTGTATCTGAGACTGGGAGAGTTCGGTTCGTGTTGTTCGTGTCGAGAAGACGCTGTTTTCTGCTGACAAAGCAAATCCACTTTGATGAGATTGATATGGAAAAACCCACGCCACCGTCACTGTTCGTATCACTGTGTGTCTGGTTTCTGACCAATCACAGCAGACTGGGCCATCTGACCAATCACAGCAGAGCAGTTCTCAGAAAGGCGGGGCTTAGAGAGACTGAATCCTTGATCAAACAGTTTCAGACACTGAGAGGAAAGAGCTGATGTTGCAGTGGAGATTATGTGATTATGAGATTATGCATTTTGTAGGAGAATCAAGAACAAAATGAGCAACGTTTGAAACAGCATCGGGGCACTTTAATAAGTCAGAGTATGATCTGTGTGTCACCTGAGACCAGGCGCTGTATTGCCAGCTCTTGAGCAGACAGTCTCCGTGACAGGCCTCTCGAGTCTGTGGTTTGGGCAGGTCTGCGCAGGCACGGCTCTCCACACGCTCACTCACACTCTTGCTCTGACTGTAGCGCATACACACCACGTCCAGCGTACGGGAGCCCGGACCACACTTACTGGAGCAGTCGCTGCGGCCCGCCACGTGCCACCTGAGGAGCACACACAAAACTGCTCAAACGCCGTCCCACAGACATCGCTTTTCTGTTGTGTTGTGTTGACTTTTTTAGCCAAGAAACCCAAAAGGTTTATTTGCACGTCACACTCTCCCAGCTAATTAGGTGCCTATGTATCAAATCAAAAATACAAAAAAGGTCTTTTGCATTTTTGAAATATTAAACATGAAATTAGTAGTATTGTGTTTTAAATCATACTTCAATTATCTTATTTACAACTTCGAAAAAAAAAAAATTTACACTGTGGGAAACAAATGCATGCATTGGAAATGATGCATGTGTAATTATATTTAATGTAAAAGCTCAATGATGATGGAGGATATTGTGATGTGATGAAATGGTGATCAAATTCACAGAATATGGATGCACGTTGCCATCAAATTTCAAAAGTATAAAATACTTTGATGAGATTATAGAATATTTTATATTGCTGGAGATGAGATGCAATTGTACTGACACTAACTGAAGGAAAATCAAGCTTAATCACTTAGCAAAATATTAGTTATTCCAAACCAAGATCACCTTTGTTAATCAAATCAATATCAAATCAAACAAAAATATATTTCAGTGTTTGCAGAATGTGCTTTCAGTTTTTCTTTTGGTTCAGCACTGGAATAAGACACGGGAGCTGTTGTGTGGATGTACCTGAGTTCGCAGTCGCTATTGCAGGGCTCCGTCGCTCCTCTGGGTCGAGGAAGATACTCACACCTCTGATCCGAAACCACCAGGTGATCGCTCTTACGAACACACACCGCCTTCCGTCGCCGCTCACCTGCAGAGGAACACACACACACGTGAAGCGTAATGGACTTCTCTTTAAACTACAGAGAAAGAGATGAGAAACACTAGAGAGTGATGAGAAAGAGATGAGAAACACCAGAGAGAGATGAGAAACACCAGAGAGATGAGAAAGAGATGAGAAACACCAGAGAGATGAGAAACACCAGAGAGAGATGAGAAAGACCAGAGATATATGAGAAACACCAGAGAGAGATGAGAAAGACCAGAGATATATGAGAAACACCAGAGAGAGATGAGAAAGAGATGATAAACACCAGAGAGAGATGAGAAAGAGATGAGAAACACCAGAGATATATGAGGAACACCAGAGAGAGATGAGAAAGAGATGAGAAACACCAGAGAGAGATGAGAAAGAGATGAGAAACACCAGAGAGAGATGAGAAAGACCAGAGATATATGAGGAACACCAGAGAGAGATGAGAAAGAGATGAGAAACACCAGAGAGAGATGAGAAAGACCAGAGAAAAATGAGGAACACCAGAGAGAGATGAGAAAGAGATGAGAAACACCAGAGAGTGATGAGAAAGAGATGAGGAACACCAGAGAGAGATGAGAAAGACCAAGAGAGATGAGAAAGAGATGAGAAACACCAGAGAGAGATGAGAAAGAGATGAGAAACACCAGAGAGAGATGAGAAAGACCAGAGAGAGATGAGAAACACCAGAGAGAGATGAGAAAGAGATGAGAAACACCAGAGAGAGATGAGAAAGAGATGAGAAACATCAGAGAGAGATGAGAAAAAGATGAGAAACACCAGAGAGAGATGAGAAAGACCAGAGAGAGATGAGAAACACCACAGAGAGATGAGAAAAAGATGAGAAACACCAGAGAGAGATGAGAAAAAGATGAGAAACACCAGAGAGAGATGATAAAGAGATGAGAAACACCAGAGAGAGATGAGAAAAAGATGAGAAACACCAGAGAGAGATGAGAAAAAGATGAGAAACACCAGAGAGAGATGATAAAGAGATGAGAAACACCAGAGAGAGATGAGAAAGAGATGAGAAACACCAGAGAGAGATGAGAAACACCAGAGAGAGATGAGAAACACCAGAGAGAGATGCAGAGAGAGATGAGAAACACCAGAGAGAGATGAGAAACACCAGAGAGAGATGAGAAAGAGATGAGAAACACCAGAGAGAGATGCAGAGAGAGATGAGAAACACCAGAGAGAGATGAGAAACACCAGAGAGAGATGAGAAACACCAGAGAGAGATGAGAAACACCAGAGAGTGATGAAAAGGTATTTAAGGACAGAAAACCAAAAGTGGGTTTAGGCGATAGACCCAGAAAGAAAGCCGAACCTTGACACATGCGACTGCACTCCTGCCACGGGCCTGCCGGATCCCAGCCGAACTGCTCCCGCTGCTCCTCGATGGGAATACTGAAGGAATATCTGACGTCAGGATTATACAGGTTTCCCACGCACAGAACCTGAGACGACAGGAAGATCACAAGCCTGTAAATCTAACTTTAAACTAACTTAAAATATTTGTTGTCAATCATGTTTGCACACTGCATCCGAAACTTTCATCCGTCATACATTGTTTTGGATCGGGTTCAATTCTCCACGTTCTTTGCGTCCGTAGCAAGAATTTTGATGGTTGTTTTGACAATTCAGAGCCACTGAATGACCAATACGAAAAAACACATACGAAAATTTCGGACTCAGTGTGGAAGGGCCTTAAGTCTTGATGCCAAATTGTGTCACAATGCACTTTCATAATGGTTGTGTTTGGTGTTGTTCGACTTGCCTGCAGCACGAGCTCCTCCTCAATCCGTTGTGTGCAGTTGATCCGTTCCACTGTAGTGTTGGATCCGCTGTACTCAATCTCTGCTCCCTTAAAGGTGATTTCCCTTTTAAACATGGACACCACAAAGTTCCCGTTCAGGAGAAAGTTGGACTGACTGTCAGACAGAGCTGTAGATCAGAGGACAAGAAGGATCAGAGCTGGACAGACGGGTGTGTTTCCCGAAAGCATCGTTAGCCAACTATGGTCGCAAGTTCTGTCGTTAGCAGCAGTTCAACGACTCGGTGTTTCCCGAAACCATCGTTTCAACGAACATTCGCAAACACCATCGCAGAGGTGTGTGTGTGTGAGCGACAGCATCGCAGAGGAGTGTGTGTGAGCGACAGCATCGCAGAGGTGTGTGTTTGAGCGACAGCATCGCAGAGGAGTGTGTGTGAGCGACAGCATCGCAGAGGAGTGTGTGTGAGCGACAGCATCGCAGAGGTGTGTGTTTGAGCGACAGCATCGCAGAGGAGTGTGTGTGAGCGACAGCATCGCAGAGGAGTGTGTGTGAGCGACAGCATCGCAGAGGTGTGTGTTTGAGCAACAGCATCGCAGAGGTGTGTGTTTGAGCGACAGCATCGCAGAGGTGTGTGTTTGAGCGACAGCATCGCAGAGGAGTGTGTGTGAGCGACAGCATCGCAGAGGTGTGTGTTTGAGCGACAGCATCGCAGAGGAGTGTGTGTGAGCGACAGCATCGCAGAGGAGTGTGTGTGAGCGACAGCATCGCAGAGGTGTGTGTTTGAGCGACAGCATCGCAGAGGTGTGTGTGTGAGCGACAGCATCGCAGAGGTGTGTGTGTGAGCGACAGCATCGCAGAGGTGTGTGTGTGAGCGACAGCATCGCAGAGGAGTGTGTGTGAGCGTCAGCATCGCAGAGGTGTGTGTTTGAGCAACAGCATCGCAGAGGTGTGTGTTTGAGCGACAGCATCGCAGAGGTGTGTGTTTGAGCGACAGCATCGCAGAGGAGTGTGTGTGAGCGACAGCATCGCAGAGGTGTGTGTTTGAGCGACAGCATCGCAGAGGAGTGTGTGTGAGCGACAGCATCGCAGAGGAGTGTGTGTGAGCGACAGCATCGCAGAGGAGTGTGTTTGAGCGACAGCATCGCAGAGGTGTGTGTTTGAGCGACAGCATCGCAGAGGTGTGTGTGTGAGCGACAGCATCGCAGAGGAGTGTGTTTGAGCGACAGCATCGCAGAGGTGTGTGTTTGAGCGACAGCATCGCAGAGGTGTGTGTGTGAGCGACAGCATCGCAGAGGTGTGTGTTTGAGCGACAGCATCGCAGAGGTGTGTGTTTGAGCGACAGCATCGCAGAGGTGTGTGTGTGAGCGACAGCATCGCAGAGGAGTGTGTTTGAGCGACAGCATCGCAGAGGAGTGTGTGTTTGAGCGACAGCATCGCAGAGGAGTGTGTGTGAGCGACAGCATCGCAGAGGTGTGTGTGTGAGCGACAGCATCGCAGAGGAGTGTGTGTGAGCGACAGCATCGCAGAGGAGTGTGTTTGAGCGACAGCATCGCAGAGGTGTGTGAGCGACAGCATCGCAGAGGAGTGTGTTTGAGCGACAGCATCGCAGAGGTGTGTGTGTGAGCGACAGCATCGCAGAGGTGTGTGTGTGAGCGACAGCATCGCAGAGGTGTGTGTGTGAGCGACAGCATCGCAGAGGTGTGTGTGTTTGAGCGACAGCATCGCAGAGGTGTGTGTTTGAGCGACAGCATCGCAGAGGAGTGTGTGTGAGCGACAGCATCGCAGAGGTGTGTGTTTGAGCGACAGCATCGCAGAGGTGTGTGTTTGAGCGACAGCATCGCAGAGGTGTGTGTGTGAGCGACAGCATCGCAGAGGTGTGTGTGTGAGCGACAGCATCGCAGACGAGTGTGTTTGAGCGACAGCATCGCAGAGGTGTGTGTGTGAGCGACAGCATCGCAGAGGTGTGTGTTTGAGCGACAGCATCGCAGAGGAGTGTGTGTGAGCGACAGCATCGCAGAGGTGTGTGTGTGAGCGACAGCATCGCAGAGGTGTGTGTGTGAGCGACAGCATCGCAGAGGTGTGTGTGTGAGCGACAGCATCGCAGAGGAGTGTGTGTGAGCGACAGCATCGCAGAGGTGTGTGTGTGAGCGACAGCATCGCAGAGGTGTGTGTGTGAGCGACAGCATCGCAGAGGAGTGTGTGTGAGCGACAGCATCGCAGAGGTGTGTGTGTGAGCGACAGCATCGCAGAGGAGTGTGTGTGAGCGACAGCATCGCAGAGGTGTGTGTGTGAGCGACAGCATCGCAGAGGTGTGTGTGTGAGCGACAGCATCGCAGAGGAGTGTGTGTGAGCGACAGCATCGCAGAGGTGTGTGTGTGAGCGACAGCATCGCAGAGGAGTGTGTGTGAGCGACAGCATCGCAGAGGAGTGTGTTTGAGCGACAGCATCGCAGAGGTGTGTGTTTGAGCGACAGCATCGCAGAGGTGTGTGTGTGAGCGACAGCATCGCAGAGGAGTGTGTGTGAGCGACAGCATCGCAGAGGTGTGTGTGTGAGCGACAGCATCGCAGAGGAGTGTGTGTGAGCGACAGCATCGCAGAGGAGTGTGTTTGAGCGACAGCATCGCAGAGGTGTGTGTTTGAGCGACAGCATCGCAGAGGTGTGTGTGTGAGCGACAGCATCGCAGAGGAGTGTGTGTGAGCGACAGCATCGCAGAGGAGTGTGTGTGAGCGACAGCATCGCAGAGGTGTGTGTGTGAGCGACAGCATCGCAGAGGTGTGTGTTTGAGCGACAGCATCGCAGAGGTGTGTGTGTGAGCGACAGCATCGCAGAGGAGTGTGTGTGAGCGACAGCATCGCAGAGGTGTGTGTGTGAGCGACAGCATCGCAGAGGTGTGTGTTTGAGCGACAGCATCGCAGAGGTGTGTGTTTGAGCGTCAGCATCGCAGAGGTGTGTGTTTGAGCGACAGCATCGCAGAGGTGTGTGTTTGAGCGTCAGCATCGCAGAGGAGTGTGTGTGAGCGACAGCATCGCAGAGGTGTGTATTTGAGCGACAGCATCGCAGAGGTGTGTGTTTGAGCGACAGCATCGCAGAGGTGTGTGTGTGAGCGACAGCATCGCAGAGGTGTGTGTGTGAGCGACAGCATCGCAGAGGAGTGTGTGTGAGCGACAGCATCGCAGAGGTGTGTGTTTGAGCGACAGCATCGCAGAGGAGTGTGTGTGAGCGACAGCATCGCAGAGGTGTGTGTTTGAGCGACAGCATCGCAGAGGTGTGTGTGTGAGAGACAGCATCGCAGAGGTGTGTGTGTGAGCGACAGCATCGCAGAGGTGTGTGTGTGAGCGACAGCATCGCAGAGGAGTGTGTTTGAGCGACAGCATCACAGAGGAGTGTGTGTGAGCGACAGATCGCAGAGGAGTGTGTTTGAGCGACAGCATCGCAGAGGTGTGTGTGTGAGAGACAGCATCGCAGAGGAGTGTGTTTGAGCGACAGCATCGCAGAGGTGTGTGTTTGAGCGACAGCATCGCAGAGGTGTGTGTGTGAGAGACAGCATCGCAGAGGAGTGTGTGTGAGCGACAGCATCGCAGAGGTGTGTGTGTGAGCGACAGCATCGCAGAGGAGTGTGTTTGAGCGACAGCATCGCAGAGGTGTGTGTTTGAGCGACAGCATCGCAGAGGTGTGTGTTTGAGCGACAGCATCGCAGAGGAGTGTGTGTGAGCGACAGCATCGCAGAGGTGTGTGTGTGAGCGACAGCATCGCAGAGGAGTGTGTGTGAGCGACAGCATCGCAGAGGTGTGTGTTTGAGCGACAGCATCGCAGAGGAGTGTGTGTGAGCGACAGCATCGCAGAGGTGTGTGTTTGAGCGACAGCATCGCAGAGGTGTGTGTTTGAGCGACAGCATCGCAGAGGTGTGTGTTTGAGCGACAGCATCGCAGAGGAGTGTGTGTGAGCGACAGCATCGCAGAGGTGTGTGTGTGAGCGACAGCATCGCAGAGGAGTGTGTGTGAGCGACAGCATCGCAGAGGTGTGTGTTTGAGCGACAGCATCGCAGAGGAGTGTGTGTGAGCGACAGCATCGCAGAGGAGTGTGTTTGAGCGACAGCATCGCAGAGGTGTGTGTTTGAGCGACAGCATCGCAGAGGAGTGTGTGTGAGCGACAGCATCGCAGAGGTGTGTGTGTGAGCGACAGCATCGCAGAGGAGTGTGTGT
>JARWKJ010000025.1:1835000-1907500 GCA_029959095.1 Rhinichthys osculus
GATCGTAGAGTGGTCAGTTCGGTTGTTCCCTGCCGGTTCGCCACTTCAGGGCACCGTAGTGACTGTTCAACCAAGGGACGGTTTTGAGAAATCGTTTTTCCTCTGGGGTGCAACTCTTTGAGGAGGGTTGCAGCGCTGCCAGTTCGGTTGTTCCCTGCCGGTTCGCCGTTCAGGGCACCGAGGTGTCAGCATCCCCATACGATCCTCCGAGGAGGGTCGTAGAATGGTCAGTTCGGTTGTTCCCTGCCGGTTCGCCGCTTCAGGGCGCCGTAGTGACTGTTCAAACAAATCCAGAGGCCAGTCTTGAGAGACTGGTTCCCCTAGTAAATTTCTGGCAGCGTGGAAACTACTGCCACATATTTCTAAGTGGGTCCTGCACACTATAGAAAAGGGTTTCAGAATTCAGTTCGGTTCTCGTTCTCCCAGATTTCTAGGGGTCCTCCTCTCATTGGTGGACCCCGAGCAGGCTTTGGTTATGGAGCAGGAAGTACTGTCACTTCTGCAAAAGGAGCTGTAGAAGGGGTTCCTCCTCCCAGCAGACAGCCATTACTTCATTGTTTCCGAAAGAGGATGAGGGAGGTTCCCGAGGTTTGCTTTCGGGGGCGAAGCATACCATTATCGGGTTCTTCCATTCGGCCTAGGTTTGTTACCCCACACCTTTACAGTATGCGTGGATGCAGCTCTGGCTCTTCTGAGACTCCAGGGCAATCGCGTATTATACTACATCAATGATTGGTTGCTCCTAGCTCAATCTGAGTTTATGGCAGTTCGGCATCGAGATGTCGTTCTGTCTCATTAAGGATGTTGGGGTTGCCTTTCAACGCCAAGAAGAGTGTGCTCTGAGGACCACTTTTCTAGGTGTAGCAATTCTTACAGCCGTAATGGGGTATATCTAGGCCAGTCACTCACTGTGAAACAGTTTCAGACGGGTGGGTCTCATGGCAGTTGCGTCCAACGTATTACTTTTGGCCTTCTGTTCATGAGACCCCTGCAGTGGTGGCTCAGGACCAAGGGGTTTTCTCCGAGGGGAAATACGTTTTCGCATGATCAAGGTCACGCGGCTATGCCTTCGTGCTTCGGTCATGTGGAAGAACCTTGGTTCCTCGCCCAGGCCCAGTGTTGGGGGCTTCTTGTCGACGCATATTGCTATCGACGGATGCTTCCCTCACAAGTGGGGGCGATCATGAGTGGTTGCTCGGCGAATGGCGGACAACACACTGATGGTCTCGTATATCAGAGCAGATATCCTGTTGAGGCAGGGGCTGAGGCCCAGGGGATTGGAGACTTCACCCCGAGGTGGTGGAGCTTCTTAGGGAGAACTTTGGTCTAACTAAAGTCAAGTCGACCTTTCACATCGTTTGTACAACGCATTGCTCTATATGGTTCCCCCTCACGCAGCCAGCTCTTCTCGGACTGGATGCGATGGTGCAGGTGTGGCCGAGGCTGCACCTGTACGCATTTCCCCCGATATCTATGCTCCCGGAGGTTCTGGAGAGGGTTCGCCGGGAAGGGGCTCATCTGCTACTAGTAGCCCCATACTGGCCGACTCGAGTTTGGTTCTCGGACTTTGTCTCTTCTGGACGGCTCTCCCATGGAGATTCCGTTCAGGAGGGACCTGCTGTTCCAGGCAGGGGGCACGATATTTCACCCTCGACCGGAGTTGTGGAAACTGTGGGCCTGGCCTCTGAGGGGGCCAGGCTCATAGAATCCAGTCTCTCGACTGAGGTCGTTGAGACATTCTCCATTCCAGAGCTCCTTCCACGAGAAGACTGTATGCACTGAAATGGAAATTTTTCTCCACCTGGTGTGGTGAGCGTCAGTTAGATCCTGTTAACTGCCCTGTTGGTTCAGTTCTCGATTTTCTGCAAGACCGTTTCTCTGCTGGATTATCTCCTTCCACCTTAAAAGTTTATGTGGCGGCTATTTCGGCCTATCATACCCCTCTGGGGGGTACTTCTTTTGGGAGAGATCCTCTGATTACTCGTTTTCTCCGTGGTACATTGAGGTTGAGACCTGCACTGCACTCTAGAGCACCGGCTTGGGATTTAGCCATTGTACTTGAGGGTCTGGCTCTGGCTCCCTTCGAGCCTATTGAAGAGGTTTCAGAAAAATTCCTCACTTTGAAAGCTTTGTTTCTCCTTGCTATTTCATCTATCAAGAGAATTGGAGATTTGCATGCCCTGTCGGTTGCTCCGTCATGTCTGGAATTTGCACCTGGTATGGTGAAAGCATTTCTATACCCTAGACCGGGTTATATTCCTAAGGTCCCAGTTAATGTTGGGGGCCCAATAGTGTTGCAGGCCTTTTATCCTCCACCTTTTAATAACCCAGATCAGGAACAACTGAACCTGTTATGTCCAGTTCGGGCATTGGATGCCTACTTTCACAGAGCTGCCCTGTGGCGTAAGTCAGAGCAGTTATTTGTATGTTTTGGGTCACTCAGAAGAGGGTGCCCTGCATCTAAACAGGTTATGAGCAAATGGATAGTCGAGGCTATATCATTGGCTTATGAAGCGGCCGGTCAGCCTTCACCTATGGCTGTACGGGCCCATTCTACAAGGAGTATGGCGGCCTCTACGGCCTTAATTTCGGGTGTTTCCCTTCTTGACATTTGTAATGTGGCAGGTTGGTCCTCTCCACATACATTTGTCAGGCTTTATGACCTTGACCTCTCCACTCCTGGGGCGAGGTTGCTTGCTTCTTAGTGTGCGCAAGGACTTCACACAGAACGGGCATTTGTCACTATGGCGTAGTGGGTATGGGGTTCCCACCGCGTCTCAAACGCAGCTCGAAGTTCCCTTGAAAGGGAACGTCTCAGGTTACGTATGTAACCCTGGTTCCCTGAGAGGGAACGAGACGCTGCGTTTGCCTGCCATACTTCCTGCATGCCCTGATCGACTTGCTTCAGACTTTTTCAGAAGCTGTCGCGGTCTGTTTTCAAGGGTGCTTTATAGTTTCCTGGTCTATGACGTCACCCATGACGTATCGGGCTTCCATTGGACTGATTTTACACGTGCTTCATGACGCAATCACGCAGAGCGTTCCCACCGCGTCTCAAACGCAGCGTCTCGTTCCCTCTCAGGGAACCAGGGTTACATACGTAACCTGAGACGTTTTCTCCGGGAGTATATGGGTTTGGAAATTTTAGAGAAATTCTAAATTAACGCATTACAATTGAACTAAACCCATTATATTTTAGTCGACTAAATCTACTGTAGTTTTAGTCGACTAAAATGTTATTGTATTTCGTCGACTAAAACTAGACTAAAACTAAAACAATTCAGATGACTAAAATATGACTAAAACTAAATGGCATTTTAGTCAAAAGACTAAAGCTAAATCAAAATTTGCTGACAAAATTAACACTGGTGTGTGTGTGTGAGAGAGTGTGTTTGAGAGAGTGTGAACACAGAAACGCCCTCCGTTCCTCGGCCTGAGGACGACAGAGTGTGTGAGAGTGTGTCTGTGTGTGTGTGAGAGTGTGTGAGTGTGTGAGAGAGTGTGTGTGTGTGTGTGTGAGAGAGTGTGTGTGTGTGTGTGTGTGTGCTCACTCAGGTCTATTGCAGTCTCTGGTTGTGCTGCGAGTCCCTCCTCCACAGGTTCTGGAACACACACTGTACGGCCCCCAGGGGCCCCACTCACCATGAACCGGCTTCATGTCCATCTCCTTATTCACACACATGCCGTGCCTGCAGTGCTGCAAACACACACACACACACACACACTGGATCATGTATATCTGACAGTACAAGCTCTCGTGACTCGTCTGTGTTTGCTGTCATCGGTGTAAACGTCCAGTTTCACGCAGTAACCGAATCTCTCGCTCGAGCTGGAATGCAGGACAGGCTGGCGTCGGTCTCGCTGCGTTACGCTGGCCGTCGCTGGCACACACACACACACACACACACACACGCACCGAGCTGCTGCTGCTCGATAAGGAAACCCAAGCGGACAGATAAGAGCGACAGAACTCATTACAGTCTCTCTCTCTCTCACGATATTCTTCATTTTATTCTATATTCTATTCTTCATTTTTACTGAGTGATGATATCAGATGATGATACTGTAGTACTTTATACCATGGTACTGAAATTCACGTGTCATGGTATTTACACACACACACTACCAGTCAAAAGTTTTGGATCGGTAAGATTTTTAATGTTTTTAAAAGAAGTCTCTTCTGCTCACCAAGGCTGCCTTTATTTGATTAAAAATATTTTAAAAAAAAACAGTAATATTCTGAAATATTACTCCAGTGTAAATCAGCTGTTCTCTATGTGAATATACAGTAAAGTGTAATTTATTCCTGTGATCAAAGCTGTATTTTCAGCATCATTACTCCAGTCTTCAGTGTCACATGATCCTTCAGAAATCACTCTAATATGAGGATCTGATGCTCAAGAAACATTTATGATTATTATCAGCGTTGAAAACAGTTATTTACATTTTTATTTCAGGATTTTTTGATGAATAGAAAGTTCAAAAGAACAGAATTTATCTGAAATAGAAGCTTTTGTAAAAATTAAACACAAACGTTCAAAAGTTTGGGGTCAGAAATATTTTTTATTAGATTTTTTTGGGGGGAAATAAATAAAATAATTCAATACTTTTATTCATCAAGGATGAATTAAATTGATCAAAAGTGACAGTAAAGACATTTATAATGTTACAAAAAGATTATATTTCAGATAAATAATCATAAATGTTTCTTGAGCATCAGATCCTCATATTAGAGCGATTTCTGAAGGATCATGTGACACTGAAGACTGGAGTAATGATGCTGAAAATACAGCTTTATCACAGGAATAAATTACACTTTACTGTATATTCACATAGAAAAAAAATATTTTAAATCTGTTTTTTCTGTTTTTTTATCAAATAAACAGCCTTGGTGAGCAGAAGAGACTTACCGATCCAAAACTTTTGAATGGCAGTGTATATACATAAGTTCAGATTTACCATGGTACTACGATGACACATTTTGTGCCAGAAACATGATTGTAACATGGTAGTTTCTGTGAGGAAACCGAGGCGTCTCTCCTCAGCAACACAATCTCCCTCTGCAGGAAACACAGTTATCCGGGAGAACACAGGAGTCCGGGAGACGAGCGTGAGATCCGGTGTCGCTCCTCATGACTGCTTCATTCATAACTCTGTGTGTGATGTACATCTCGGACTACAGGGCTTCTCTTTCACCCGATAACATAAAAACGTTACACAACAGCGTTCTGCTGGTATTTACAATTACAGTCATTACACAGTGAAGCGTTCGCTCAGAGATCCAGAGCCGAGACTCGCTCACGAACACCGTTCCCACGCATGAGGCGCTCGGGTTATCCTGAAGGAACGCCATCGCTCGGGAACAGGCGGGAAGGAAGGATTAAACAACGGACATAACATTAAATTATCATGAAAAATGTACAATTTAATTAAACGGCTAGTTCCAATGCGAGCATCTTACATGCACACTACTAATACAATAATTTGACAAAATTTCTTTTTCATTGTGAATGAATTATTAAGTATAAGGGAAACGCATACTTTGCTTTTTCTTTGTTTTCTTCACTAGTCACATATCATATTTCACTGACCTTGGCAAACAAGTGCACTATCTTGTGAAAAAAGTTATTAAAAGCAAAAATGTTGACAGTGTGAGAGAGTTGTTAAAACAAAATTAAACTAAACACAAAAAACTATATAAAAAACACTGAACTAAACACAAAACAAAACAAAACAAAACACTAAACTAAAAACAAAACAAAACAAAACAAAACAAAACACTAAACTAAAACAAAAAACAAAACACTAAACTAAAAACAAAAAACACTAAACTAAAATAAAATAAAAAAATAAGTAAAATAAAATAAAATAAAAAAATAAGTAAAATAAAATAAAAAAAATAAGTAAAATAAAATAAAATAAAATAAAATAAAATAAAATAAAATAAAATAAAATAAAATGAATAACAAAACGACGCGGCTGATCACGGAGCTGCGCGCTGTTGCACCTGAACGCCCCTGTCTGCAGTGTGTTGTTGAGAAATGACCCCTCACACACTGAAAGAGCTCTATTAACACAGGCTAAGTGTGTAACTGTGTGTGTCGCTGCATAACTGAGCTCATATTCATAGCCAGCTAACGCTAACGCTAACCTGCATCTGTGTTTCACGAGCTCGCTTCATCTGGAACACCTCCGTGTTTCTCAGAGGCTGTAAGATGTCAGACAGACGAAACACACAGTGTGAGTTCAGTAGTGTGTGTGTGTGTGTGTGTGTGTCACAGGTCTGGTGTGATTTTGCTTTTGTCTGACGGGATGTTTCTGAGAACGAGCTAAATATGGACTGAACTGCTTCACCGCGTCACACACCAGTGTTTTACACTCACAGCCAAACACATGCAAATGCTTCTCTGGAGCGACATCACAAAAACACATTCACACTCATGAGTGAATCACACACTGCAACTCCATACACTGCAACTCCACACTGCAACTCCACACACTGCAACTCCACACACTGCAACTCCACACACTGCAACTCCACACACACTGCAACTCCACACACTGCAACTCCACACACACTGCAACTCCACACACTGCAACTCCACACACTGCAACTCCACACACTGCAACTCCACACACTGCAACTCCACACACTGCAACTCCACACACACTGCAACTCCACACACTGCAACTCCACACACACTGCAACTCCACACACTCTGCAACTCGACACACACTGCAACTCCACACACACTGCAACTCAACACACACTGCAACTCCACACACTGCAACTCCACACACTGCAACTCGACACACTGCAACTCCACACACTGCAACTCCACACACTGCAACTCCACACACTGCAACTCCACACACACTGCAACTCCACACACTGCAACTCCACACACACTGCAACTCCACACACTGCAACTCCACACACTGCAACTCCACACACTGCAACTCCACACACTGCAACTCCACACACACTGCAACTCCACACACTGCAACTCCACACACTGCAACTCCACACACACTGCAACTCCACACACACTGCAACTCGACACACACTGCAACTCCACACACACTGCAACTCCACACACACTGCAACTCAACACACACTGCAACTCCACACACTGCAACTCCACACACTGCAACTCCACACACTGCAACTCCACACACTGCAACTCCACACACTGCAACTCCACACACACTGCAACTCCACACACTGCAACTCCACACACACTGCAACTCCACACACACTGCAACTCGACACACACTGCAACTCCACACACACTGCAACTCAACACACACTGCAACTCCACACACTGCAACTCCACACACTGCAACTCGACACACACTGCAACTCGACACAAACTGCAACTCGACACACACTGCAACTCGACACACACTGCAACTCGACACACACTGCAACTCGACACACACTGCAACTCCACACACTGCAACTCGACAAACACTGCAACTCGACACACACTGCAACTCCACACACACTGCAACTCCACACACACTGCAACTCCACACACTGCAACTCCACACACACTGCAACTCGACACACACTGCAACTCGACACACACTGCAACTCGACACACACTGCAACTCGACACACACTGCAACTCGACACACTGCAACTCGACACACTGCAACTCGACACACACTGCAACTCGACACACACTGCAACTCGACACACACTGCAACTCGACACACTGCAACTCGACACACACTGCAACTCGACACAAACTGCAACTCGACACACACTGCAACTCCACACACACTGCAACTCCACACACTGCAACTCGACACACACTGCAACTCCACACACTGCAACTCGACAAACACTGCAACTCGACACAAACTGCAACTCGACACAAACTGCAACTCCACACACTGCAACTCCACACACTGCAACTCGACAAACACTGCAACTCGACACAAACTGCAACTCCACACACTGCAACTCCACACACTGCAACTCGACACACACTGCAACTCCACACACTGCAACTCCACACACTGCAACTCCACACACTGCAACTCCACACACTGCAACTCGACACACACTGCAACTCGACACAAACTGCAACTCGACACACACTGCAACTCGACACACACTGCAACTCCACACACTGCAACTCGACACACACTGCAACTCCACACACTGCAACTCGACAAACACTGCAACTCGACAAACACTGCAACTCGACACACACTGCAACTCCACACACACTGCAACTCCACACACACTGCAACTCCACACACACTGCAACTCGACACACACTGCAACTCGACACACACTGCAACTCGACACACACTGCAACTCGACACACACTGCAACTCGACACACACTGCAACTCGACACACTGCAACTCGACACACTGCAACTCGACACACACTGCAACTCGACACACACTGCAACTCGACACACACTGCAACTCCACACACTGCAACTCGACACACACTGCAACTCGACACACACTGCAACTCGACACACACTGCAACTCCACACACTGCAACTCCACACACAGCAACTCCACACACAGCAACTCCACACACACACTGCAACTCCACACACACACTGCAACTCCACACACACACTGCAACTCCACACACCGCAACTCGACACACACCGCAACTCCACACACACCGCAACTCCACACACACCGCAACTCGACACACACTGCAACTCCACACACTGCAACTCCACACACTGTAACTCCACACACTGCAACTCCACACACAGCAACTCCACACACCGCAACTCGACACACCGCAACTCGACACACCGCAACTCTACACACTGCAACTCCACACACTGCAACTCGACACACACTGCAACTCGACACACACTGCAACTCGACACACACTGCAACTCGACACACACTGCAACTCGACACACACTGCAACTCGACACACACTGCAACTACACACACTGCAACTCCACACACACACTGCAACTCCACACACACTGCAACTCCACACACACTGCAACTCCACACACACTGCAACTTGACACACACACTGCAACTCCACACACACTGCAACTCCACACACACTGCAACTCCACACACACTGCAACTCCACACACTGCAACTCCACACACACTGCAACTCCACACACACTGCAACTCCACACACACTGCAACTCCACACACTGCAACTCCACACACTGCAACTCCACACACTGCAACTCCACACACTGCAACTCCACAAACTGGAACTCCACACACTGCAACCCCACACACACTGCAACTCCACACACTGCAACTCCACACACTGCAAATCCACACACACTGCAAATCCACACACACTGCAAATCCACACACACTGCAACTCCACACACTGCAACTCCACACACACTGCAACTCCACACACTGCAACCACACACACTGCAACTCCACACACTGCAACTCCACACACACTGCAACTCCACACACTGCAACTCCACACACTGCAACTCCACACACTGCAACTCCACACACACTGCAACTCCACACACTGCAACTCCACACACTGCAACTTGACACACACTGCAACTCCACACACTGCAACTCCACACACTGCAACTCCACACACTGCAACCTGACACACACTGCAACTCCACACACTGAAACTCCACACACTGCAACTCCACACACACTGCAACTCCACACACTGCAACTCCACACACTGCAACTCCACACACTGAAACTCCACACACTGCAACTCCACACACACTGCAACTCCACACACTCTGCAACTCCACACACCGCAACTCCACACACCGCATCTCGACATACTGCAACTCCACACACTCTGCAACTCCACACACTGCAACTCCACACACTGCAACTCCACACACTGCAACTCCACACACTGCAACTCCACACACTCTGCAACTCCACACACTGCAACTCCACACACTCTGCAACTCCACACACTCTGCAACTCCACACACCGCAACTCCACACACACTGCAACTCCACACACTGCAACTCCACACACTCTGCAACTCCACACACCGCAACTCCACACACACTGCAACTCCACACACTGCAACTCCACACACTGCAACTCCACACACTGCAACTCCACACACCGCAACTCCACACACTCTGCAACTCCACACACTGCAACTCCACACACTGCAACTCCACACACTGCAACTCCACACACTGCAACTCCACACACTGCAACTCCACACACTGCAACTACACACACTGCAACTACACACACCGCAACTACACACACTGCAACTCCACACACTGCAACTCCACACACCGCAACTCCACCCACTGCAACTCCACACACCGCAACTCGACACACTGCAACTCCACACACCGCAACTCCACCCACTGCAACTCCACACACTGCAACTCCACACACTGCAACTCCACACACTGCAACTCCACACACCGCAACTCCACACACACTGCAACTCCACACACTCCAACTCCACACACCGCAACTCGACACACTGCAACTCCACACACCGCAACTCCACACACACTGCAACTCCACACACCGCAACTCCACACACACTGCTGACATGAAGGAGAACCGGGACACAAATACACAATCATGGCCTCACCGATCCAACGAGTAAGTGTGATTGGGTGAGTGTGTGTGTGTGTGTGTGTGTGTGTGTGTGTGTGTGTGTGTGTGTGTGTGTGTGTGTGTGTGTGTGTGTGTGTGTGTGTGTGTGTGTGAGAGAGAGAGAGAGAGAGAGAGAGAGAGAGAGAGAGAGAGAGAGAGAGAGAGTGTGTGTGTGTGTGTGTGTGTGTGTGTTAGATGATTGTAAATGTGTATGCTGGTATTGTAGAATAGACCCGGACCACCGGGAGACCCAGGAGCCGTCAGAGGCTGAAGCGTGTGTGCGAGTGTGTGAGTGTGTGAGTGTGTGAGTGTGTGTGTGTGTGTGTGTGTGTGTGTGTGTGTGTGTTAGATGATTGCAAATGCTGGTATTGTAGAATAGACCCGGACCACCGGGAGACCCGAGAGCCGTCAGAGTCTGAAGCGTGTGTGTGTGTGTGAGAGTGTGAGAGTGTGTGTGTTCGTGTGTGTGTGTGTGCGTGTGTGTGTGTGTGTGTGTGTGTGTCTGTGTGTGCGTGTGTGTGTGTTAGATGATTGTAAATGCTGGTATTGTAGAATAGACCCGGACCACCGGGAGACCCGAGAGCTGTCAGAGGCTAAAGCGTGTGTGTGTGAGAGTGTGTGAGAGAGAGTGTGTGTGTGTGTGTGTGTGTGTGTGTGTTAGATGATTGCAAATGCTGGTATTGTAGAATAGACCCGGACCACCGGGAGACCCGTCAGAGTCTGAAGCTTTAAAGGCATTCACTCCCGCTGCCATCTTCATGTTTACAGGGCCTTTGTTTAGTTGAAAAGGTGCTGTGGGAGAGAGAGGCTTGAAAGAGGCTCACAGGAGGAAGAGAAGGAGTAAAGGAGGGGTAAAACTGAGCACACGCACACACACACACACACACACACACGCGCACACACTTGCCATGTGTATGAGCTGTTTGTTCTGCCAATAGAAGCATCTGGGCCCGTCGTGACCTTCAATTAGACTCTTGAAGGTGTGGAAACAGCCTGAGGTGTGTGTGTGTGTGTGTGTGTGTGTGTGTGTGTGTGTGTGTGTGTGTGTGTGTGTGTGTGTGTGTGTGTGTGTGTGTGTGTGTGTGTGTGTGTGTGTGTGTGTGAGAGAGAGAGAGAGAGAGAGAGAGAGAGAGAGAGAGAGAGAGAGAGAGAGAGAGAGAGAGAGAGAGAGAGAGAGAGAGAGAGAGAGAGATAGAGAGATAGAGAGACATGCTGAAGTGTCTGTGAGCTTGTCAAGATTTGCTCTTAATTGAGAATGCAGTGAGATATTTGAAGGTCGAGTGAGAAAAACCAGCACAGCTGCTGCCAACACATGTTTTCAATTTGTGACTTTCAAACACACACACACACACACAAACGCACACCTTTTGAATGGTCAAATTTAGGTAATAAGGCATATCTAATGTAATTGAAATCATGATGTAAGAAAAAAAAAATTGTGGGGGGGGGGGGGGGCAAAAAAACAAAAATGATCACCATTGTGGGCGTAGTGGGAATCCCAGCTCTACAGAAGCAGAAGCGTGTTCTTCTGCCGTGTGTTTAACGTGCCCTGTAATCGTGAACACACACCATCAGTGCAGAAACACCACAGGAAGAACACCTCTCCGTTCGTCCTCTCATTTACACACACTCGTCTCTGAAACACATCATCTCACACACAGAACTCTCACAGCTCGGGGTTAAAGGTCACGCACTCGCACATGATTCACATCAAACTCACTCTATTGACTTCGCTAGTTCATGTTCCTGGTGTCACTGAGTCTCACTAATGTCACAACTTTCTTCGCGTACAATTAATATTTATATAATCCAATTTTTGGTTCTCACTTGGCAACAGTTTCTCAGCCCACTATTCATGATCCAATCTAATCGTGATGGAGAAAATAAAGCCCAGCACTACTGGATGGATGGATGGATGGATGGATGGATGGATGGATGGATGGATGGATGGATGGATGGATGGATGGATGGATGGATGGATGGATGGATGGATGGATGGATGGATGGATGGATGGATGGATGGATGGATGGATGGATGGATGGATGGATGGATGGATGGATGGATGGATGGATGGATGGATGGATGGATGGATGGATGGATGGATGGATGGATGGATGGATGGATGGATGGACGGATGGACGGATGGATGGACGAATGATTGATGGATGGATGTATGGATGATGGATGAATGATGGAAGGATAGAACGATGGATGGATGGATAGATGGATGGATGAATGATGGATGGATGGATGGATGAATGATGGATGAATGATAGATGGATGGATGATGGATGGATAGAACGATGGATGGATGGATAATGGATGGATGGATAGAACAATGGATAATGGATGGATGGATGGATAATGGATGGATGGATAGAACGATGGATAATGGATGGATGGATGGATGAATGATAGATGGATAGATTGATAGATGGATGGATGATGGATTGATAGATGGTGGATGGATGGACAGAATGATTGATTGATGGATGTATGGATGGATGATGGGTGGATGATGGATAAAAGGATGGATGGATGATGGATGATGGATGGATAGATGCATTGATAATGAATGGATAAATGGATGGATAGAAGGATGGATGTTGGATGGATGGATGGGTGGATGAACAGAATGATTGATGGATGGATGGAGGATGGAGGATGGATGGATGGATGGACAGAATGATTGATGGATGATGGATGGAACAAAGGACAGAACGATTGATGGACAGATGGATGGATGGATGGAACGATTGATTGATGGATGGATGGATGGATGGATGGATGGATAATTTGATGGACAGATGGATTGATTGATGGACGGATGGATGGAACAAATGACAGAAAGATTGATGGATGGCTAGAACGATGGATGATGGATGGATAGAAGGATGGATGATGAATGGATGGATGGAAATAAGAACAGAACAATGGATGGATGGAATGATTGATAGAAAGATGGATAGATGGATGAATGAATCGCTAGAACGATGAATGGATGGACAGAAATATCATGCATCAGAATCATGCAAGTATGATTGCAAGAAGTGATTCCTCAGTGTCGCCACAAGAGGCGCATCATCTTCATCATCTTCATCATCATCATCATCCTCATCCTCATCTTCATCCTCATCATCATCATCATCATCATCTTCATCATCATCATCATCATCATCATCATCATCATCATCTTCATCCTCATCATCATCCTCATCTTCATCATCTTCATCATCTTCATCATCTTCATCATCATCATCATCTACTTCATCTTCATCATCATCTTCATCATCTTCATCATCATCATCATCATCATCTTCATCATCATCTTCATCATCATCATCATCTTCATCTTTATCATCATCTTCATTATCATTCTTCTTCTGTGGTCAGTTTCAGTTTCAGGGCATCTATTGCCACAACACAACACCAGTTTGCAGAGAAGTTTGTGAAGCACGTTAGTTCAAATAGTTTAAACTGTTGACAAGTTTATAGCGGCTAACGGAATAATAATGTAAGTCTTGATTAATGGCAGATATTTGAATCTAAGTCCGACACCCTCTTGAATACACACCTGAAGGATGAACAGGACATTTGCATATGCACACTAAGGATAATTCCTATGCCGAAAACATTGATTCATAAGCATCAAATGTCAGACATTAGAAGGACAAAACAGCAGATGATGTGCGTTCCTCACTGTTGATGTGTGACATGTGAACTGAACAGCTGATGTACTGAAGTAAATCCCTTTAGATCTTAATGACAGACTACAACCCACAGAACAGGAGGTGCACACTCCACACACACACACACACAGCGTCACCGACCGAAAAAACACACTTTTATCCTCAAAACATTTAGAAGCGCACAGATGTCACACCACAAACCACATGTTGAGGATTGTATGTCATCTTCCTCGGAGAATCCTTCAAAATATGATAACAACAACACATCCCACCTTCCATATCTGCTATTCAGTTTTTAATAAACACTTCTAAACTATAACTTCTTTCATCTATGTCTTTCTGAAGCATGATTTCTTATAATTTGCTTTAGGAAAATTGCATCCTATGTTTTCACTTTACTTAAAGCCATCAATGATGCATTTATAGAGGATAATAACTGTATTATCACACAATAAGTATTTATTCAGAAATAATCTGAATTACTAAAAAGTAATTGTAACTATAATATAATAACATTATAGCAATGCAGGCTGCATCTTAATAAATACATTCATCGAACCATATGACTGGCTAATTAATACTTATAAATCAGTGTATAATGGATTATGAGTATGCGCATTGAAAAAGCAAATGCATGTAAACAATAATACAAATGTAACTATATAATGCTGTATAGGTCTTTATAAATATATTTATAAAATAGTAATACTTATTTATAAGTATAGATGGAGCTATAATTCATTATTAGCAAGCTCTTCATAGAAGACAACGCGTCACTAACCTGTTCTTAATCGACTTTCCTGGTTAAATAAATGTGAAAGAAAATACGCAAGCCATTCGACAAGCGACACTCAGCACGATCGCACCTTCACCTCCATTACTTGGCAACCGCACCAACAACTCAATGCTGAAAATCAGATCCCGGGCCGCCGATACTGGAAACACGTGCAGATTAGCAGGAGAAGTGACAAGTGATCCACAAGGAGGAGGACCGATCCCAGAACCGCTGCCAGGAACCCCAGCCAACCCGAAGAACCGCGCCAACAAACCCTCCGAACGCCAGACGTTTACAAGACTCCAGTCTCCTTCTCTAACTGCCGAGACGAGGACAGGTGAGGGTGGTGCTGAGCCCAGCCGGTTACACACACAATAGTGTCTATTGTACACTAAACTTATTGGAAGAGGAACCGAATACAAGCACAATTATGATTTGACTTTTACATTTATAAGTGTCTTTATGGGGATACTTCCATTCTGCACCAACAAACCAGCTAGCTCACAGTTTAACACCATACTGCTAACTTTCCCTGCAGTTCCTCTGCTGAAAACATCAGTTTAGACAACTCAATTAAAAAACAAGTCTGGGGTTCGTTAGTTAAGCAAGTTAAAAAGCCTTATTTCACGGCTCTGTGGAATACTTGATTCTGATTGGTCAATCGTGCCATCCAGCGGTGTGATATTCCCAGATAACTGCCGCTAAAAACAGAAACACAGGTTTAATATTTTGTGTCTCATTATGTACTTATGTGGCAAATATCCGTGTAATAAGCGGATAAAGTACATCCAGCCGGTTGTTATCTCAGAATAAACCCCTTCAGGTGTGTGTGTCTGTGTGTGTGTGTGTGTGTGTGTTCAGGCTGATGAAGACCTGATCACCCTGTCGGGTTTATTCTGAGATAACAACCGGCTGGATGTACATTATTCCCTTACTTATTGGGAACTCGGGATCTAAAGCAAATTCTCCAACGCCTTCATTTATAACCGTTGCGTCGCACAAAACAGGCGTACGCCACTGTAAAAACAGATGAAGGAAAACCACTTTATTATTCATTATGAGTCCTAATCATAAATACAGTGCATGTTCACAACAACAGTTTAAATAAATGAAAGAATGATTTCTGATCTGAATCATTTAGATTAAACATGCCATTCTCATTAATGGAGTTAAGCACTTAAATTACATGAAATCATTTCCGAGAAGTTACAACATTTTTAATATTCTAATAAATAGACATATTTGTAGTGTATGCGCTGCTTTTGAACACTTTTCCTGTTGCATGCTGTGTTTTAATGTTTGCTTAGCGTATTATAATAGCAGAACTCATGATCTGAGTGAATATTTTCATGCAAATAATGATCAATAATGTACAATAAGGCCTATCTGTTTCCATTAAAAATATAAAGCAATTAAAAATACTATTGTGCCAGTGGAAAACTTTTTCTGAAATGTATTTTATACTATTTTGATTTATTAATTCAAAAACAAGGCAAGGATCGGCTACTAAATGATTTTTAGCAATGTAATGTGTGTGACGGCACATCCATATCTCATATTTTCCTAATGTCTTGTACCGTTAAACATGGATGAATATGCATATGCAAATGATATGCAGATGAGGATCTGCATAGTAAAACGAGGCGTCGTCAGCTCATATTTGGTAATTTCGGGGAGGAGACGCATGTGCGCACAATCTTCCGCTGACTGGGTTTATGAAGGAAATTTAGCGCAGGTTCTGGCGTACGCACGGTTTTGAATATTATTTGACTTTTGGGCGCACATACATTTTTAGTAAGGATCCTACGCACAGTTTTATAAATAAGACCCTCTGGTGTTTATAAGACAGTGTTTTTCTTTAACCGAGGTCAGGTTATATTCACTGTTAGATGCACAATAGTGTCTACTGTACCTCCAGACATAAATATTATTGGAAGAGAAACAAATACAAGCACTTCATTTACAATTATATTTACTGGCCATTCTGTGCCTATAAATGGACTCCATTAACCAGCTAGTTTAACACAATCTCCACCAGCTCCATGCTAACTTTACCTACAGTTCCCCTTTAGACAATTCAATTAAAGACCAAGTTTGAGTTTTGCTTGTTAAGCAAGTTAAGAAGCCTGATTGGGATGCCAGGATCTAAACACAAAACCATGTTGGTGGTCTTCTCAACAGGGTCTTCAAACCCCCCCAGTTCTTGTGCTTTTGAAAGCCTCCCGGGAGCACGTATTCATGCCGGCTGGGCTCTTCAAAGGAGCCTCTAGATGGCAGGCCGCTCTCCCTGGAGATGACAGGAGCCGGATTGACTGCGGCCCAAGCCTGTGCTCTCTCACTGCGAAGGGAGGGAGGGAGGGAGGTGTTGGTATTTATAGATGGCAAGTGATGGGACGCCCTCGTTAGCACAGGGCTCACTGAGCCGGATGACAGACAGGCCGCTGGGGTCATGTGACCACATTACTCACTCCAGTGCCCTGCGAGACAGAGGATGAACGAGAGGGAAACTGTAGGAGAGGGAATCAAGGACAGAGAGAGGCCGAGGGACGAGGGGGAAAGTTTAGGGGACCACAAAGAATCAAAGCAATTATGGGTCCATCACGTCGCTCTTCTGCAGCTCTGGTAGATGTACATTTACCATTTATGTACATAGTGGTCCATTTACCAGCTTAAACGGGATCAAACGGCCGATGTTTGGAGATAAATGAGAGAGAAGAGAGACAGAGAAAGATATTTTGAACAAGCCTTCGTGAGGACCTTCCCACATTAAAGAGCTCGAGACAGGCAGGTGAGCCGAGACCGAGAGCCACTTTTCTTTCAACTTCTGCCACTTCAAACGGCCCCATGAGGAGGTGACACCAGGCACTGGTGCAGGGGCCACGAGGGGTAGGAGCCCGACAAAAGAGACCCTTTGTGTCCCTGTTTTTGTAAAGAGTCACGCAGTAACTATTCCGCTTGGCATGAAATATAACAACACTCCTAAACTGGTGGGTCGTGATTCAGTTCTCAATCAGCAAATTATATAATATAAGAACTCGGACAGCAAAGTCCTGTATATAAAAAACGCAGTAAGAATCACTTCCTATCTATTCTGTTGAAAATCCATGCATCTGATCGGAAGTTTGGCTCAAATTCATCTGTCACTTGGAAGAAGCTTGTCAAATTAAACAGATGTCAACATGCACTGGTTGACCATGAATAAATGTGCAGTTTTAGGAAATGTGACCCAGATGGCATTAACTGTAAGAGGAAATAAGGATATTATTATTGGTATTGATATTAGTATTGGTAGACTAGAGTATGAACTCTAATATAAGAGGCATAAACAAATCAAAAGCTCAAAGTATTAATAACATATCATTTATATTATTGTGACATAAATGTGTAAATAATATATAAATATATAATTTTATTTATATATTATTTTATAATATAATAATATATTAAATAAAGTAATAAAATATAAACAACAATGAAAAACCTGCCATGAAATTGTTTGAGAGTTTGAATGTTCTGTTTCAACACCGAGTCAAAATGATTATTAGACAATAAAATAGCATTATTGTTTACTTTTGTATGATATGCAAGTTTGGCTCTAATTTTGAATTGCCATCTAATGTAAATTCTGGATCCTGAAGAGAAACTGGTTGCAAACCACAAGATAATTCATCCCCAAATTAATCTTTTCACATAAATCTCTTCATGTTGTTAGTTTGAGCGAACACTGCTTTTATTAAAACATTACAGTCACCAGAACACTAAAGGATTAATAGATATACGATTAAAGCACTAGTCAAAATGGGAGGTCTGTTTTGCTAACGAGCAATGATTATAAGTTTAACACGGACATGAACTCTTTCATGCCCTTGTGGCTTTAATCAGACGACAGCGAGAACAACGAACAAACGCTCCTCGCTCTCCTTCCTCCACAGGGCTTCACGTACTGCACGGCAGTCCCACGGTTAATGAGAACGAGAAAGGTTTCAGCTTTCCCATCCACTAGCCTGATTGAGGTTGTTTTGGTTGGATTAAGATACTGCCTACCTCAGTTAACATTTGATTCACTCAGAAAGGCTTGTTTCAGTAGTTTCCCTGCAGTTAAATGGTTAAAAAGAAGGAAAACGGACCCCCTCCTTCTGCAGCTCTCTTCTCTGAATGTAGTGTCTTTTGTGTTGCTCTAAACACAAGACTCTCTAAAACTCCTCTGACCAGTGACCCACTCACCCACATCGTAAAGAGGTTTGGGGGTCACGGGTTCACAACAAGGTGAGCTGCGGGTGGCGTTTGGTTTCAAAGGCTTGATACTTCACCTCGGTTCTCAGCTCTCAAAGATCCAGCAGCAATGAACTAAATGTGGCTAATTAGCATTGCATTTGAGAGGTGAGAGAAAACAAGCTAAGATCACGATACCTACAGGACAGACTCTCCAGTTTATGTACACCCACTATATTCTGCCAACTGATTTTCTTTCACAGATTATCTTGTAGCTCTTGTCGTTCCAGTTTGTTAGACGTGGGATTAAACAAATACCCCTAAATGAATCTGACTCAGTGTTTAGGCTGCTAATGTCACAGGCAAGAATGAGTTCTCGAAGTAAACCAGCTATGCAAGCTCACATTACCATCCTCATCAGCTTTGACATTTCAGTTTAACGCACGACTGACCGCCAGACAAAAACACAGGGATGAAAGCGTAGGGAAAGTGTCTTACCATTCCATAGCCACATTCGGTCCCATCAGCGAGAGGCATGTGTTGCGTACGACATCCGACATCGCCCTCCGCACTGGTGCACCAGAGACGCTTGCACTGTTTCTGCAATCGGCAAGAGTCACTTCAGTCAGAACTGGAGAAACAATGACTTGAACATTGGTAAATCAAACCCTTCCCAAGTACCCGAGAGTTCCCTTGAACCCATTGACCAGAAGAAATAATGAACAACAGGAAAACCAAGGGTAGCGTCAGTTCTGGCAGGTCACGTTAGTCAAGCACGCATCAGCTGATCCACGTCTACCTATAGGCCTATCACAGCATCCATATATAAGCTCCTTCAGTATTATCAGCAGCAATCGCGTTTCTCATGAGCTGATTACCCTCCTCCCTCCCCAGCTCCACCTCTCGTCAGTGAGGATTTGGCATTCTGATTTCCCTTGAATCAGACTAAATTCTCCAATTATGTTGTACATTAAAATATTGAATTAATGATATCAGCAATACATTCATGTTGGTTCTGTTCTGTTTACCCTAAGGGGGGTTATTGCTTCTCTCCTGCTCTTATCCATGCTAGGCTGCCCAGAGCAGAACCGGACCGCCAATCCGAACTGTATGCTAATTGTCAATCGTATTTGACGATAGTGATCCTGACAGAAACTGCAGAGATAGAGACTTGTACAATAGTAAATCTAAGTGTAGCAAGCAGGGCGGGGCCAATAGCCGCGGGAACGGAGCGAGTGCTAATGAGCGCCACACCGGACTCTAGTCCCACGGAGGAGCTCAGGAAGGATACAAGGAGGAGTGACAACAGTAAAAGAACAGAGAGGACCAGGCCTGGGACGTTTATGTTATGTTTTATTATGTTCATATGCAGCAGACGTTCATGAGGGGCTGCCGCTTTACTTTCAATTTGTTGTTTGTTTATTTTGTGATTAAAGTTTTACGTTGAACTTTTACCAGTTCCCGCCTCTTTCTTCCCTGAACTTGAACATTGTTACACTAACCCTTCTCAAGTACCTTAGACTTCCCTTTACTCGGGTAGAAACCTAAATACAGTTGGGTCACTAGTATGGATTCAGATGGTTAGTTAATTCAGCTGTGAGACTACAAGAATCCAATGACTGGGGAAAAAATAATAGGAAGAAATAATGACTTGAATATTATTAAACCCATCCCAAGTACCTGTAAGTTCCCTTGACTTGGGTACAAACCTAACTACAGTTGGGTCACTAGTATGGACAATGGATTCAGATGGTTAGTTCATTAGGCTTTGAGACTACAAGAACCCAATGACAAGAAAAACAATTTAAACAACAGAAGAACTGAAGAAATAATGACTTGAATATTGGTAAATCTAACCCTTTTCCAAGTACCAGTAAGTTCCCTTGACTTGGGTACAAAGCTAAATACAGTTGAGTCACTAGTATGGACAATGGATTAAGATGGTTAGTTAAATGAGCTTTGAGACTACAAGAACCCACTCACCAGAAGAAATGATGAGCAACAGGACAACTTAAGAGCAGTTGGGTTCCCTAAAAACAGTCTCCCTGGTCGTTAAATGACTAAACAGACTCCCAAAAGGATGACAGAGCAATGCACAAAGGAACACTGTTTCAGGATCTCTTGCTAACAGGGTGGTCAGTAAGTAAAGGTGTCACTGATACAGTACATTTGGAATCCATTGTCGAAGTATATTTAGATGTTGTACCATGAACGGACAGACTTGGTAGCCGGGACCGAACATGAGTTCACACTGCCGGTTCGCGTTGTAGAGTTGACCTGGCAGCTGGTTGGGAAGGTTATACGTCCGGCCTGAGGGCTCGTCCAGGAGACATTCACCATAACCGGTGCTGAGAAGAAAAAACAGACAGATATCAACATATTTAATCAAGTGATAGCTTTCTTAATCCTGGTGCCTGCCCTCAGAAGCCTGGGGTAAGTACTATCATAAAGTATCCCAGCAAGCAATTTTGCGTTTAAAAGATGTCTAATAGCCGTCCAAACACAGCCCTGACGTCTAGACTAAAACAAGGCGAAATTTAGGCTGTCAGTGAAAATTGAATAGACGTCTAACAATAGCCCAAGAATAAACTAGTCATCAACGCATATAACATGTCAAAGACATGAAACCAATCACCTTGTAATCACTGTTGACTTTGCTTAGATGATGGAATATCGTACATCTCGCAAGTTATTTGGGCATAAACAACATTATTTTGGCTAGAGGTGTGTTACTCATAGCCGGACTATATCGGGTCTACAGTTAACCAAGACGGTGAAATGGCGACTATTGCTTGCTGGGATTTGATGTTATTTTGCATCAATTGTCAATGGATAATGTGAATGCAGTCTTTCTGATTTCACCAGGCATCTGAAGGCCAAGTGTAAGAGGATGGCAGCGGTGGGTGGTCTGCTTTGTTACCTGCTGATAACTGATTGAATGGACTTAGTTAGACAACACAAAGGCCGCATTTCAATGGGGGAAAAGACGGTGTTCTCTAACAATGGTGGGTCTCCAAGAATCAACACAACGGTGCCAAAACCAACATTTCAGCACATCAGTCCAACACGCCTTCAGCTCCGGCTACGTCATGACATATATGTTCCACCACACCCTTCCTTTGAAACACATAAAAGAGCTACAAAAGTGCAGCTGTACATTGAAGCTCATTGAATTGTTGGGCTTAACATCTCTGAATGGCTCTTTCAGTCGTCGGCACCAGAGAGGGAACAAAACAAACCTCTTGACAAAGTCCTTTCTCCGTTTGCCTTCCGCATGCTCACCTTTCTGCAAGGGAGAACGGAAACTGAAGCTCAGAATAGCCGTGTGATGCAATTATGTGAGTTCTTGATGTTGCTGGTTCAATTTGTCCTTGGCTTTGAGACTAAACACCTGTGTCAGTTGATTCTGTCCTCTCATTACCTCGCTCACCCTCCGAACAACCTACAAGAAACCTTTGTCTTTATGAGGGGAAAAACGAACACTACTCGAGGGGCATGTGTCCTTTTGTGGGACTCATTTATCCATCAGAGTTACGATGACAGCGCAGAGAAGCGGCGTACACTCTCGTCTTTCCGCACCTCGTCATCACCAGTTATGAGTTTGTTCATAAAATCAGCAAGACTGAAGCTGACAAAAACCTTTCACAGGAGTATGTTAGTGCAAAGCTCTTAAAGAGCGATAAGATTACAGTAAACCGAGACCATCAGATCTCTAAGTATCTCTCAGCTACGCTCAAGTGAGTGTGAGTGTGTGAATTCAGGCTCTTTCACATGATTAGAACGGCAAACAATGAATACTGAACAATTTGCATCCTAACACTAGAGTTAAAAAGACAAAAATTATAGTTGTGGATGCAAAAGAAGATATTTTAAAGAATGTTGGGGGTCCAAAAGAATTTGGACCCCATTGGCTTTTATTATATAGCCAAAAAGACTAAAAAATATCTTATTTTTGTGTTCCACAGACAAAAAGAAAGTCAACATAAGGGGGAGTAAATGATGCAGGAATTGTATTTTTAGAGGATTTATCCCTTTAGGAAAGGTTTATTTATATACCATTGTATTTATTGTGGTTCTCCAAGGAACTGCATTGTAAAAAACATTGAAAAAGTGCCATAAGAACATTTGGGCTCATCAAATGTTGTGGTTGATCAGCGAGCAGGTTTCTTTGAGTTCAGGTCAGGCTGCGCCCTTCTGGCACAGGCATGAAGTCCACACCTGGAGATCATTTGGGCGGGTTGGTAAAGTGAGTTTATTAAGGAAAATGACTCACAGTTATTATTACTGAAGGTTTTTTGGACATGTACCATGGTACCTTGGAGAAACAAGTAAATATCATGGTACATAAATACAGTAATCATTCAGTACCCTGGTATTAGTACCATCGACACCATCGTTTTCTCAGTTCAGTTGACAGATTAAAGGCCTTTCAATGTCCAAACGTCATTCTAGCCCACATAAAAATAACATCCATATATTTTCACCGCTTCATAAACACATTTAACTTCTATGAGACTTAACTTCTGTGCAGCGTGTCTGAGCGAGCAACAGTTACCGGCCTCATTTTCATTAGTAAAGTGACGTTTTGGTGCAGATCCAGAGGGACTTGATATATTGTGATTTTTAGCATGAGAATCAAGCCGGTAACGGTCGATTCGTCCTTGAACAGAGCGAGAACAGAACGAGACGTTCCTCATTTCTCAGACATTCAACAGCTGCTTCTAAAAGGCTCAATGAACGTCTCAGCTAATTGAGCTTTAATGTAAGAGAAGAGTCTCGAGTTGGCGCTGTGTTGTAGGTCATGCCGTGGAAAATAACAGGATTTGCCAACATTTAGCTTAGCACATAGCTTTAACGCTACTAATTCAACTGCACATTTCAGCAAATGTAGTTTGTTTTTGTTTTCAAAATCACAGCTTTTCCAGTAACAAATCGATTATTGCATGACAAAATTCTCCACTGTTTTTTGTTGTATAGTAACTTAACAGTTGAGTACACCGAAGTTAATAATCAAACACGCTAACCTAAACTGCCTTGGGATTCTGAGAAGTCATTAAACGATTAGAAAAAGCAGTGCCTGAGCAACATAATATGCTTTACAATGCAGCTGTCGCTTGAGAAACCATTGCCATATGATGATAAATACTACACTGAAGAAACATGATGTTCTTCCTCAGTGTTTCTGTCTCGTTTTCCAGCACAAATATCCAAACATTCTTACATCAAGACACATTTACTGGAGAAGAACAATGACTAAAGAATGCATTCAAATGAAGTGAGTTTGAGTTTGTGCTCAAAACAAGAACAAATATCTGCCAATGGAGTTTTCCCTTTCGAATAAAGTTTATTTTTCTGACCCCACTGGCAGATATTTGTTCTTGTTTTAAGCATAAACTAATTTTTCAGTAAGCAAGACTAATATCTTCAGTCATTGTTCATCCCCAGTAAATGTGTCTTGATTTAAGAATGTTTAGATGTTTGTTCTGGAAAACAAGACAGAAACACTGAGGAAGAACACCATGTTTTTGCAGTGTACAGTCTCATATAAGTGTGTGTGCATGCAGTGTTTCGGTGAGTGTGTGTCTGTTTAATCTCCTCACAGGAGAGTGTTGCGTCTTGAAGAGCTCTTAAAGATTGAATGGACAGTCAAAACACAGAAGCACTTGAGGTTTCTGCGGCTCTGGAGGACTCACAATGCTTCAGAATATGCATGTGCTTTCCTCTCATCAACACATCTCTCTCAAGAAAACAGTTTTTGATCAATGCTTTATATCTTCTCATATAGCAAATATACAGCAAACCGAGAAGTCTCAGATGTTTCCCCTGAGAAAAAGACCTAAATAAGAAAAAATCTAAGAAAAAATGAGATCTAACTCGGATAAGCTGTGAAAGAGCAACGTTTGAGCAATAAAATTGTCCTCCATACAGAAGGAGTGACCGAAACCATCACGCAAAGGCACCTGATATGAAAACGGCCGTCTTAAAGTCAACATAAACATATTCATGAACCATTTTACTGATGCATTTCTGAGTGAAAGAGTGATTGAGTAACAGATAAGATTTGATCCACTAATGTAGTCTAAAAAATGCTTTTAATTACTTTTGACTATTAGTAAAATCATTTACTTAAGGTTAATATTTTGATAATTTAACAACACATTCGCAAGTTCACGATTCTCTAATGTTAAACTAATAAACAATTTTTTTATTATTATTCATATATTAAATTGACATTTTATAATTTAATTAATTATTAGCTTTAAAAAAAAACAGACGTTTCTTTTTATTAATAATAATGTGCACCTATTAATCAATCAATCACAATATGACCAGGAGGACTGTGTATTAAGAAAGTAAAAAAGAATTTTGCAAATAAAAGCAAATGTTGACTGAATAAATGCAGTGAATGTTATTTTGACTTCACACTCCCTCAGTGTTTCTGTCTCGTTTTCCAGCACAAACAACTAAACATTCTTACATCAGGATACATTTACTGGAGAAGAACAATGACTGAAGATATAAGTTTGAAATATTGATTAAAATGAAGTGAGTTTGTGCTTAAAACAAGAACAAATATCAGCCAATGGAGTTTTCCCTTTTGAAATAAGTTTATTTTTCTGACCCCACTGATATTTGGCAGATATTTGTTCTTGTTTTAAGCATAAACTCATTTTTCAAGCAAGCCTGATATCTTCACTCATGTTGCTTCTTCACCAGTAAATGTATCTTAATTTATGAATGTTTAGATGTGTGTTCTGGAAAACCAGAGCCCGTACGCTGGTCACCCCTGATCCTAACCCTGATCAACAGGCGTCTCACCGGCAGAGTCACTGGAGCGGCGAGAGGATCAAAGCGTCGAGTCTCCGGAAAATCTAATTATATCTGACACTTCCTGTCTGAAAGGGAAGCGGCCTCAATGAGCCGTTGCCCCGGGTTACGGTTGCCGAGGGCCAAGCACGCCGGCCACTAAAGGCCTGTTTGTCCGGCACCTCGAGAGAAAGCAGATGAGAGTGAGACAAAAAGAGCAATTTTGAGCTCTAAAGAGCATGACCTGTTGAGGATTTGCTCAAAGGTCATTTTAACCTTAAAAACACAACGACATCTGGTATAAGCACTCAGACACTTAAACCGGTGATGGCCTGCTGGGGAACGGCTGTGCTCTGGGACATGCTTAACCAGAGACAGCTTACCCAGATACAGCTTAACCAGATACAGCTTAACCAGAGACAGCTTAACCAGATACAGCTTAACCAGATATAGCTTAACCAGATACAGCTTAACCAGATACAGCTTAACCAGATACAGCTTAACCAGATACAGCTTAACCAGATACAGCTTAACCAGATACAGCTTAACCAGACACAGCTTAACCAGACACAGCTTAACCAGACACAGCTTAACCAGACACAGCTTAACCAGACACAGCTTAACCAGATACAGCTTAACCAGAGACAGCTTAACCAGATAGAGCTTAACCAGATACAGCTTAACCGCTTAACCAGATACAGCTTAACCAGAGACAGTTTACCCAGATACAGCTTAACCAGACACAGCTTACCCAGAGACAGCTTAACCAGATACAGCTTAACCAGATACAGCTTAACCAGATACAGCTTAACCGCTTAACCAGATACAGCTTAACCAGAGACAGCTTACCCAGATACAGCTTAACCAGACACAGCTTACCCAGATACAGCTTAACCAGAGACAGCTTAAACAGATACAGCTTAAACAGATACAGCGTAACCAGATACAGCGTAATCAGATACAGCTTAACCAGATACAGCTTAACCAGATACAGCTTAACCAGATAGAGCTTAACCACTTAACCAGATACAGCTTAACCAGAGACAGCTTAACCAGATACAGCTTAACCAGATACAGCTTAACCAGATACAGCTTAACCAGATACAGCTTAACCAGACACAGCTTAACCAGATAAAGCTTAACCACTTAACCAGATACAGCTTAACCAGATACAGCTTAACCAGATACAGCTTAACCAGATACAGCTTAACCAGATACAGCTTACCCAGATACAGCTTAACCAGAGACAGCTTAACCAGAGACAGCTTAACCAGAGACAGCTTAACCAGAGACAGCTTACCCAGATACAGCTTAACCAGACACAGCTTACCCAGATACAGCTTAACCAGAGACAGCTTAACCAGAGACAGCTTAACCAGAGACAGTTTAACCAGAGACAGCTTAACCAGATACAGCTTAACCAGAGACAGCTTAACCAGAGACAGCTTAACCAGAGACAGCTTAACCAGATACAGCTTAACCAGATACAGCATAACCAGAGACAGCTTAACCAGACACAGCTTACCCAGATACAGCTTAACCAGATACAGCTTAACCAGAGACAGCTTAACCAGAGACAGCTTAACCAGAGACAGCTTAACCAGATACAGCTTAACCAGATACAGCTTAACCAGAGACAGCTTAACCAGATACAGCTTAACCAGATACAGCTTAACCAGATACAGCTTAACCAGATACAGCTTAACCAGATACAGCTTAACCAGAGACAGCTTAACCAGAGACAGCTTAACCAGAGACAGCTTAACCAGACACAGCTTAACCAGACACAGCTTAACCAGAGATAGCTTACCCAGATACAGCTTAACCAGAGACAGCTTAACCAGATACAGCTTAACCAGAGACAGCTTAACCAGAGACAGCTTAACCAGATACAGTGTAACCAGAGACAGCTTAACCAGACACAGCATAACCAGACACAGCTTCACCAGAGACAGCTTCCACAGAGACAGCTTAACCAGAGACAGCTTACCCAGATACAGCTTAACCAGAGACAGCTTACCCAGACACAGCTTACCCAGACACAGCTTACCCAGACACAGCTTAACCAGAGACAGCTTAACCAGATACAGCTTAACCAGATACAGCTTAACCAGATACAGCTTAACCAGATACAGCTTAACCAGATACAGCTTAACCAGAGACAGCTTAACCAGAGACAGCTTAACCAGATACAGCTTAACCAGATACAGCTTAACCAGATACAGCTTAACCAGATACAGCTTAACCAGATACAGCTTAACCAGAGACAGCTTAACCAGAGACAGCTTAACCAGAGACAGCTTAACCAGACACAGCTTAACCAGACACAGCTTAACCAGAGATAGCTTACCCAGATACAGCTTAACCAGAGACAGCTTAACCAGAGACAGCTTAACCAGAGACAGCTTAACCAGAGACAGTGTAACCAGAGACAGCTTAACCAGACACAGCATAACCAGACACAGCTTCACCAGAGACAGCTTCCACAGAGACAGCTTAACCAGAGACAGCTTACCCAGATACAGCTTAACCAGAGACAGCTTAACCAGAGACAGCTTAACCAGAGACAGCTTACCCAGATACAGCTTAACCAGAGACAGCTTAACCAGATACAGCTTAACCAGATACAGCTTAACCAGATACAGCTTAACCAGATACAGCTTAACCAGATACAGCTTAACCAGAGACAGCTTAACCAGAGACAGCTTACCCAGATACAGCTTAACCAGAGACAGCTTAACCAGAGACAGCTTAACCAGACACAGCTTAACCAGATACAGCTTAACCAGATACAGCTTAACCAGAGACAGCTTAACCAGATAGAGCTTAACCAGATACAGCTTAACCAGAGACAGCTTAACCAGATAGAGCTTAACCAGATAAAGCTTAACCACTTAACCAGATACAGCTTAACCAGATACAGCTTAACCAGATACAGCTTAACCAGATACAGCTTAACCAGAGACAGCTTAACCAGAGACAGCTTAACCAGAGACAGCTTAACCAGAGACAGCTTAACCAGAGACAGCTTACCCAGACACAGCTTACCCAGAGACAGCTTAACCAGATACAGCTTAACCAGAGACAGCTTAACCAGAGACAGCTTAACCAGAGACAGCTTAACCAGAGACAGCTTACCCAGATACAGCTTAACCAGAGACAGCTTAACCAGAGACAGCTTAACCAGAGACAGCTTACCCAGATACAGCGTAACCAGATACAGCGTAACCAGATACAGCGTAACCAGATACAGCTTAACCAGATACAGCTTAACCAGATACAGCTTAACCAGATACAGCATAACCAGAGACAGCTTAACCAGACACAGCTTACCCAGATACAACTTAACCAGATACAGCTTAACCAGAGACAGCTTAACTAGAGACAGCTTAACCAGATACAGCTTAACCAGATACAGCTTAACCAGAGACAGCTTAACCAGATACAGCTTAACCAGATACAGCTTAACCAGATACAGCTTAACCAGATACAGCATAACCAGAGACAGCTTAACCAGACACAGCTTACCCAGATACAACTTAACCAGAGACAGCTTAACCAGATACAGCTTACCCAGAGACAGCTTACCCAGAGACAGCTTAACCAGAGACAGCTTAACCAGATACAGCTTAACCAGATACAGCTTAACCAGATACAGCTTAAACCAGATACAGCTTAACCAGATACAGCTTAACCAGAGACAGCTTAACCAGATACAGCTTAACCAGATACAGCTTAACCAGAGACAGCTTAACCAGAGACAGCTTAACCAGATACAGCTTAACCAGAGACAGCTTAACCAGATACAGCTTAACCAGACACAGCTTAACCAGATACAGCTTAACCAGAGACAGCTTAACCAGAGACAGCTTAACCAGAGACAGCTTAACCAGAGACAGCTTACCCAGATACAGCTTAACCAGATACAGCTTAACCAGATACAGCTTAACCAGATACAGCTTAACCAGAGACAGCTTAACCAGACACAGCTTACCCAGATACAGCTTAAAGGGATAGTTCACCCAAAAATTAAAACTCTGTCAGTAATGACTCACCCTCATGTTGTTCAACCCCGTAAGACTTTCGTTCATCTTCGGGACACAAATTAAGATATTTGTGATTAAATCTGAGAGGTGGATCACTCCTCCATAGGCTTCTATGGGATTGAAACTTGCTTGCCCAGAAAAGTTATTAAAGACATCGTTAAAATAGTCAGAGTGACGACAGTGGCTCAACCTTAAGTTTATCAAGCGAAGAGAATATTTTTGGTGGGCAAAAAGCAAACAAAAATAACGACTTTATTCAACTATTCATTTCCTTCTCTGTGTGCCTCGAGTGACTTCACGTAGTGTAACAGCGCAGAGTTGTACGTCACACGTAGGCTCACTATTGGCCGACGCTGGTCATGTGTGTGATGCGTGTGACGTACAACACAGGAGCGATGCGCAGTTACACTACGAGTACTCACTGATATAAAGAGCTGAGAGCGTGATGTCACTGATGTAAAGAGCTGAGAGCGTGATGTCACTGATATAAAGAGCTGAGAGCGTGATGTCACTGATGTAAAGAGCTGAGAGCGTGATGTCACTGATGTAAAGAGCTGAGAGCGTGATGTCACTGATATAAAGAGCTGAGAGCGTGATGTCACTGATATAAAGAGCTGAGAGCGTGATGTCACTGATGTAAAGAGCTGAGAGCGTGATGTCACTGATGTAAAGAGCTGAGAGCGTGATGTCACTGATGTAAAGAGCTGAGAGCGTGATGTCACTGATGTAAAGAGCTGAGAGCGTGATGTCACTGATATAAAGAGCTGAGAGCGTGATGTCACTGATATAAAGAGCTGAGAGCGTGATGTCACTGATATAAAGAGCGAGAGCGTGATGTCACTGATATAAAGAGCGAGAGCGTGATGTCACTGATATAAAGAGCTGAGAGCGTGATGTCACTGATATAAAGAGCTGAGGCCGTGATGTCACTGATGTAAAGAGCTGAGAGCGTGATGTCACTGATATAAAGAGCTGAGAGCGTGATGTCACTGATATAAAGAGCTGAGAGCGTGATGTCACTGATATAAAGAGCGAGAGCGTGATGTCACTGATATAAAGAGCTGAGAGCGTGATGTCACTGATGTAAAGAGCTGAGAGCGTGATGTCACTGTAATAAAGAGCTGAGAGCGTGATGTCACTGATATTAAGAGCTGAGAGCGTGATGTCACTGATATTAAGAGCTGAGAGCGTGATGTCACTGATATAAAGAGCTGAGAGCGTGATGTCACTGATATAAAGAGCTGAGAGCGTGATGTCACTGATGTAAAGAGCTGAGAGCGTGATGTCACTGATGTAAAGAGCTGAGAGCGTGATGTCACTGATATAAAGAGCTGAGAGCGTGATGTCACTGATATAAAGAGCTGAGAGCGTGATGTCACTGATATAAAGAGCTGAGAGCGTGATGTCACTGATATTAAGAGCTGAGAGCGTGATGTCACTGATATAAAGAGCTGAGAGCGTGATGTCACTGATATAAAGAGCTGAGAGCGTGATGTCACTGATATAAAGAGCTGAGAGCGTGATGTCACTGATGTAAAGAGCTGAGAGCGTGATGTCACTGATATAAAGAGCTGAGAGCGTGATGTCACTGATGTAAAGAGCTGAGAGCGTGATGTCACTGATGTAAAGAGCTGAGAGCGTGATGTCACTGATGTAAAGAGCTGAGAGCGTGATGTCACTGATATAAAGAGCTGAGAGCGTGATGTCACTGATATTAAGAGCTGAGAGCGTGATGTCACTGATATAAAGAGCTGAGAGCGTGATGTCACTGATATAAAGAGCTGAGAGCGTGATGTCACTGATATAAAGAGCTGAGAGCGTGATGTCACTGATATAAAGAGCTGAGAGCGTGATGTCACTGATATAAAGAGCTGAGAGCGTGATGTCACTGATGTAAAGAGCTGAGAGCGTGATGTCACTGATGTAAAGAGCTGAGAGCGTGATGTCACTGATATAAAGAGCTGAGAGCGTGATGTCACTGATGTAAAGAGCTGAGAGCGTGATGTCACTGATATAAAGAGCTGAGAGCGTGATGTCACTGATGTAAAGAGCTGAGAGCGTGATGTCACTGATATAAAGAGCTGAGAGCGTGATGTCACTGATATAAAGAGATCACTGATATAAAGAGCTGAGAGCGTGATGTCACTGATATAAAGAGCTGAGAGCGTGATGTCACTGATATAAAGAGATCACTGATATAAAGAGCTGAGAGCGTGATGTCACTGATGTAAAGAGCTGAGAGCGTGATGTCACTGATATAAAGAGCTGAGGCCGTGATGTCACTGATATAAAGAGCTGAGAGCGTGATGTCACTGATATAAAGAGCTGAGAGCGTGATGTCACTGATATAAAGAGCTGAGAGCGTGATGTCACTGATGTAAAGAGCTGAGAGCGTGATGTCACTGATGTAAAGAGCTGAGAGCGTGATGTCACTGATATAAAGAGCGAGAGCGTGATGTCACTGATATAAAGAGCTGAGAGCGTGATGTCACTGATATAAAGAGCTGAGAGCGTGATGTCACTGATGTAAAGAGCTGAGAGCGTGATGTCACTGATGTAAAGAGCTGAGAGCGTGATGTCACTGATATAAAGAGCGAGAGCGTGATGTCACTGATATAAAGAGCTGAGAGCGTGATGTCACTGATGTAAAGAGCTGAGAGCGTGATGTCACTGATGTAAAGAGCTGAGAGCGTGATGTCACTGATATAAAGAGCTGAGAGCGTGATGTCACTGATATAAAGAGCTGAGAGCGTGATGTCACTGATATAAAGAGCTGAGAGCGTGATGTCACTGTTATAAAGAGCTGAGAGCGTGATGTCACTGATGTAAAGAGCTGAGAGCGTGATGTCACTGATGTAAAGAGCTGAGAGCGTGATGTCACTGATGTAAAGAGCTGAGAGCGTGATGTCACTGATGTAAAGAGCTGAGAGCGTGATGTCACTGATATAAAGAGCTGAGAGCGTGATGTCACTGATATAAAGAGCTGAGAGCGTGATGTCACTGATGTAAAGAGCTGAGAGCGTGATGTCACTGATGTAAAGAGCTGAGAGCGTGATGTCACTGATGTAAAGAGCTGAGAGCGTGATGTCACTGATGTAAAGAGCTGAGAGCGTGATGTCACTGATGTAAAGAGCTGAGAGCGTGATGTCACTGATGTAAAGAGCTGAGAGCGTGATGTCACTGATGTAAAGAGCTGAGAGCGTGATGTCACTGATGTAAAGAGCTGAGAGCGTGATGTCACTGATATAAAGAGCGAGAGCGTGATGTCACTGATATAAAGAGCTGAGAGCGTGATGTCACTGATGTAAAGAGCTGAGAGCGTGATGTCACTGATATAAAGAGCGAGAGCGTGATGTCACTGATATAAAGAGCTGAGAGCGTGATGTCACTGATATAAAGAGCTGAGAGCGTGATGTCACTGATATTAAGAGCTGAGAGCGTGATGTCACTGATATAAAGAGCTGAGAGCGTGATGTCACTGATATAAAGAGCTGAGAGCGTGATGTCACTGATATAAAGAGCTGAGAGCGTGATGTCACTGATATAAAGAGCTGAGAGCGTGATGTCACTGATGTAAAGAGCTGAGAGCGTGATGTCACTGATATAAAGAGCTGAGAGCGTGATGTCACTGATGTAAAGAGCTGAGAGCGTGATGTCACTGATATAAAGAGCTGAGAGCGTGATGTCACTGATATAAAGAGCTGAGACCGTGATGTCACTGATATAAAGAGCTGAGAGCGTGATGTCACTGTTATAAAGAGCTGAGAGCGTGATGTCACTGATATAAAGAGCTGAGAGCGTGATGTCACTGATGTAAAGAGCTGAGAGCGTGATGTCACTGATATAAAGAGCTGAGAGCGTGATGTCACTGATGTAAAGAGCTGAGAGCGTGATGTCACTGATATAAAGAGCTGAGAGCGTGATGTCACTGATATAAAGAGCTGAGAGCGTGATGTCACTGATATAAAGAGCTGAGAGCGTGATGTCACTGATATAAAGAGCTGAGAGCGTGATGTCACTGATGTAAAGAGCGAGAGCGTGATGTCACTGATATAAAGAGCTGAGAGCGTGATGTCACTGATATAAAGAGCTGAGAGCGTGACCTACTCCAGGAAGTCCGTGACGTGTTTTCGGCTGCATTTGGACCAGGACCAGGGGCTGGTGTCGTAGTTGAGGATCGGAGCCATGACGTGGAACTGGTGCTTTACTCCGTTCTCTCGGCACTTCGGACTGTCGTCATGCGGCATGTTGAACCTACGAGACACACACACACACACACACACACACACACACACACACACACACACACAATCCACAGGACTGAGTTCATGCACTTCCAGGATACAACACTGTGACTGTACTGTATAAATACCATCACTGCAAAATATCATGCTCTTCCTCAGTGTTTCTGTCTTGTTTTGATCACAAATATCTAAACATTCTTAAATCAAGATACATTTACTGGAGAAGCAACATGACTGATTTTTTTTTTTATGTATAAATGAAGTGAGTTTGTGCTTAAACAACAAGAACAAATATCTGTCAATGGGTTCAGAAAAATAATCTTGTTTTCTCTTTGAACAAAGTTGATTTTTTTGACTCCACTGGCAGATATTTGTTCTTGTTTCAAACTCTTCATTTTGATGCATTTTGTCAGTAAGCAAGTCTTAATATCTTCAGTTATTTTGCATCTCCCATAAATGTATCTTGATTTAAGAATGTTTGTGCTGGAAAACAAGACGAAAATACTTTGGAAGAACATAATTATTATTATTATTATTATTATTTTGCAGTGTACCATATACAAAAGCCATATTTATGTTAAGATAGCCTACTTATCTTCTAAAATTCTTAAATCCAAAAAACCCCATTCGTACCGTGGCATTTCTGTTAGTGCCGTGATGTGTGACTGTCAACATAAAAACAAAACCTCTTTCATGGAAGATAGGAAAAGTCCAGCAAAAATAAAGTCCTGAAATAAAAGCTGTATTGAGAAGAATCTGCCGTCTGAAATAGAAACGCAGTGATGTCAGACTCCAGAAACAGCTGTGTGTACGCAGATCCTTCACACTCCAGCTGTGCGGCTTCATACACACCTCAGACACGTTTCATATGTCATATTCTGTCTGAATCGGTTTCATTTCAAGAACATCTGTGCTGATTATCAAAAGAGTTATATATAGAAATATAGGGCTCTTGACTCAATTTGAAAGAACCCTAAAGGGGGTCGCACACCGGACGAGAAGCGCAGCGCCAGGTCTTTAAAATTCGAACACATTATTCTCTATGAGTGTACACACACCGGCGGCGCCATTCGGCGTCTGTCCGCGGCGCCCAGCTACGGCTCAGGACCTTGTTCAAAACCCTGCCGCGCCACAGAGCGCCATTTGCATAGTTTTATATAAAATTTACATTTATTTGTCTCAAATCCTCGTTAATGTACATGGCTTCACCCCGTGCTGTTTTCACTCGGTTTAGCTAAATGCTAGCTAAATAAATACTATTGTATTATGTGACATAGTTGCCTAGACAACGGATAACGTTAGGCCTACAACAAAATAACAGACTCAACGTGATAGACACTTTTACTTGATTAACGTTCAAACATCAGCTATTATTCAATGAACATAAAAAAAAAATAAAAATAATCAAGATAAAACACACATCGTGCAGCTCTTCTACCAGGACTTGATTCAAAATGGTGCTCGCGCGATTAGAATGTGCGCGTCCGGTGTGCGATACCTGGAGTTGTCCTAGACGTGGCGCGGCGCTGCACTGCGCTTCTCGTCCGGTGTGCGACCCCCTTAAATGCCCTAAAAAGGCCCTATTTAGAACTCTAGGGTTCTTGACTCAATTGGCTTTATGCACAGCTGCACTACTTCCTGAACTTCAGCCAGCCCTTTGTTTCCTGTCTGTCATTATTGGACAAACTGATTAATCCAGGTGTGCCTGATTATTGTTACTGAGGCCAGGCACACCTGGATTAATCAGTTTGTCCAATAATGACAGACAGGAAACAAAGGGCTGGCTGAAGTTCAGGAAGTTGTGAAGCTGTGCATAAAGCCAATTGTGAAGAACCCTAAATGCCCTAAAAATGTTCTATGTAAGGAGAAAATGTCATAAATGACTGAATACTACTTTCATGTTTAGAACTCTAGGGTTCTTGACTCAATTTTAAAGAACCCTTTATGCCAAAAAGGTTCTATGTAAGAACTTAAATGACGGAATACTACTTTCATATTAATTGTTTTTTTTCTATTGATAAAGCATGTTTACGAGCTTTTTAATTCCTAAAATTGAATTAAAATAATACAAATCAAATAAAACTAAATTAATTAATTAAAACTAAATCTACGATGGGAACCCACTAAAAGGTTCTATAGATGAAGCACCTGACAGAACCCTATAAGGTTCTATAGAACCTTCCCTTCTAAGAGAAACACATCGGATTAAACGTGCAATTGGAAAGTAGAAAAACTGAAATAGTATTTTCTTGTAAAACATACTCCAATAATCTTTGACAATATTTTGTGCACACGTGTTTCATCTGGAGGGCAGATTGTAGATGTTACTGTGTTGTGCAGTGAAGGGCTTCCTTTGGACGTTAGCTTATGGAATAGTGGATTTGTGAGGCGGTTTGACCTCGTCGTCCCACTGCATGGATTCCCTCCGCATGACTATCATTCTTACACACACACGGATCCACACTGCTTCATTTATACGGAGAGAAACAGTTCTGAGCTCACGTGACATCTCTAATATGACACTGATCATCATCATTTAATGCAAAAAATGGTGTTCTTCCTCAGTGTTTCTGTCTCGTTCTCCAGCACAAACATCTAAACATTCTTACACCAAGACACATTTACTGGAGAAGAACAATGACTGAAGATATTAAGACTTGTTTGCTGAAAAATGCGAGTTTTTGCTTTTTTTGCTTAAAACAAGAAGAAATATCACCCAATGCAGTCAGAAAAATAAACTTAATTCAAAGGGAAACAAGATTATTTTTCTGACTCCATTGGCAGATATTTGTTCTTGTTGTAATTTTTCAGAGCTCAAGACTAAATATCTTCAGTCGTTGTTCTTCTCCAGTAACTGTGTGTTGATGTAAGAATGTTTAGATGTTAGTGCTGGAGAACGAGACAGAAACACTGAGGGAGAGCGTGATTTACGGCGGTGTAAGGAGCGTCTGTGGGTCGCTGTGATGAAAGCGCGGGGTCTGTGTTGTGTTCGGCACCGGCGCTGTCTGAGATGTGCTGAGTGTGTTTGAGAGAGACTCACACGTGTCCCAGCTCGTGAGCGATGGTGAAGGAAGAGCTCAGGCCGTTCTCCTCGCTGATGGAGCAGCTCCGGTACGGGTCGCACATCGTTCCCAGCTCCGCCAAACCTTCAGGTGCACACACACACACACACACACACACGACATCAGTCAAGTCTCCTTCATTTATACAGCACTTTAACGATATAGAGTTTCACAGCAACTTTACAGTGATAACAGGAGATTACAGTAACAGAGATTGTTTTGGCTTTACAGCAGATCTAGAATAAAGTTATTGTCCAGATAAAGTTAGTTTTGATTGATTCACTTCCGTCGCAAAGATCATTAGTTATTAACTTAGGGGCCGCTAACACGACACCGTTCTAACAGAAAACCCTTAACGCGCTCCGGCCGCTCACTCACACACACACAACAGTGTCTGATGATCGAGAACACAAACTCTGAAATAGATTAGCAGGTGTTGAAAAATTTCATCTCCATGTAAACTTCAAAAACGTGAATCTGTGGGAACGCTGACGGCGTGCACATGCGTATTGCGTGTTCAGTCTATAGGTATGCGCGTTTGAATATATATGTGCGCAAGCGTGTAGTTTAATTTTGCAAATTGACCTCAACAAATCACTTGTCCGGCCTTAAAAATTCATAATACAGATTTTCTTGTCACTTCCGCCTATCCATGTGAATTTTATCCATGAATCCATTATCCACCACTTTTCCACTGGAGGGATCGCTGGGACGCTTGGATGAGATTGCGGGCCCTAAACACCTGCAGAGGTCCTGCACGGGCCCCTGGGTCTGTGCATTCATGACCACAGCTGGCCCTGTGTGACGAGCCGATGACAGGCCCATCAAGCTCAGCCGACACACTGGTTCTGCTTCAGGAACCAGACTTCACGACAGGAACCAGATGAAGTGACACACTAATGAACACACTAATGAAAACGTCCTGTATATGGCCTAGTATTATGAAAAACTAAAACATATGTGAAAAGATATGCAATATGCTGTATGACAAGAGCTGTTGTCACATGACCAACAGGACTCAAAGATATTAAATTCATTAAAGAAAAACACCTGTTACATTGCATTTTCAAAACAAAGTTTTGTAATAGTGCCAGTGTAATATATAGTGTATTAGTGTATATTAGTGTAATAGTACCAGTGTAATATATAGTGTATTAGTGTAATAGTGCCAGTGTAATATATAGTGTATTAGTGTATATTAGTGTAATAGTACCAGTGTAATATATAGTGTATTAGTGTAATAGTGCCAGTGTAATATATAGTGTACAAACTATTATTTAAAATACGCAATATAAAACATTATGCAGATTTAGCAAGAAAAAAACTCTCAGAAATAAATAGTTATTTTACATTTTCAAAGTAATTTTAAGTAAAAAAAAAAAAGCGAAGCACAATAATTAATTTGCATTTTCAAAAAAAAAATTGTAAAAACATTTGACAGTCTGACCAAATAATGAGTCAAGTATTTGAAAAAAAAACTATTAAAACACTAAATGTGAAACAGTATGCATGACTAGAAGATATTTAATTAATTAATATTTTCAAAACATTTTTTTTTTTTAATGTGTGGCAGTCTAATCAAATAATGGGAAAAAGTGCTTTCACACGACTACACTGAAATATGTTATTTCTGCACTTTCGAAGCATTGTGCGAGCATAACCCAGCTGTACATTACAGGTCTGGATGAAACAAAGGAAACCCTTACCTAACGTGTCACACTTGTCTTTTGCTCGACAGATGTCCTGCCTGAGAAACAAACACACTCATGACACAACACACACTACACAAGTGTTTATGCTTTAATCAAGTTCAATCCACTGCGTCGTAATGAAAATCACATGAGCAAAGGTGTGACTTAAGGCGGCAAAGGTTATGAGGTCAGAGGTCAAGTTAAGGTCACCTGGTTATGAGAAGGGCCGTGTCATGATGACCCGGGTGACTGTCGTCCAAAACATTGTGGCTTTGTTGCCACGTGCAGAAGTTATGAAGTGTCGCAGTGGCGTAGAAGTTTATATTCGGTCCTTCCTGAGGAAAAACACACACTTTAAACAAATGATCAATTATCAAATTAACAAAGAAAATTATTAGAGCTGATCGGAGCAGAATAATGACTCAGACGTTGCTCGTTCATGTCTCTATTGACACTATTATTTCACTGAAGTATCAAACCTGTTTTTGCTAAACTTCCACACAAATGAGTCAGCTCAGATCATTTGATGAGAGATTATTGAGATCATATTGAGATCTCTTAAGTTTTGATGGCAGACTTTGGGGTCTTGAGCAAATTTGAGCACATTTTGAGACATTGTTTAGATCACTTCTCAAACTGTAGAAGAGACGTGTGAGATTATTGGGGTCTTTTTCTCTGGAGAAACATAATTTAATCTCACTGCTGTCTAGGAGAAACAACGGAGAACACAGAGAGATCTCACATTGCTCGTTAATGTCTCAGGACACTTAATGCATTATTACACTAAAGTATCAACCTTGTCTCAGGTGTTTCCCCTAGACTTCAACATAAATGAGTCATCTCAGATCATTTAATGATAAATGATTGAGATCATATTGAGATCGTCTTGAGCAAATCTGAGCACAGTTTGAGACATTATTTAGATCACTTCTTAAACTGTCAAAGAGACACGTGTGAGATTATTGTGGGCTTTTTCTCTGGAGAAACATCATTTAATCTCAGAAATTATTGAGATCATATTGAGATCTCTGAGTTTTGATGACAGTCTTTGGGTTCTTGAGCAAATCTGAGCACAGTTTGAGACATTATTGAGGTTATTATTGAGACACGTGTGAAATTACTGGGGTCTTTTTCTCTGGAGACACATCTAAGACACTGGAGACTTCACCATATAATCTTACTGCAGTCTAGGAGAAACAACTGAGAACACAGAGAGATCTCATATTGCTCATTTATGTCTCAGGACACTTAATGCATTACTTCACTTAAGTATCAACCTTGTCTCAGGTGTTTCCCCTAGACTTCAACATAAATCTCTGAGCAAAGGGCCGTGAGCAAATCTGAGCACAGTTTGAGACATTATTGATGTTATTATTGAGACACGTGTGAAATTACTTTTTCTTTTTCTCTGGAGACACATGTGACTTCTCCATATAATCTCACTGCTGTCTAGGAGAATCAAATCAGAACTTAAAAAGATCTCATTTGTCTTTTGTCAAAAGGATGTTTTCTGATGTACCTGTTCATTATGTATGATGATGAGTTTGACAATCATGATGTTGATGAGGTTTCCTACACTGGGGTCTCTGTAGATCGCAGCAACCTGAAACAAAAATACCCATAAACCACTGCTCTTCCAAACTGTAGCACTGGGTGAACTAAAAAAAAAAAGGAGAGTTGGAATGAGCAGAATGAGCATCACCAGACACACATCCAACAAAGGACAACACCAGACAGAACATGAGAAACACTGGGGTATATACACACTCAAGGGGAGATTGGCAAACAAGACACACCTGGGAACAATCAGGAAATAATCAATTAGATAAACTACAAAGGACTACAAAACTTGGCACAGAACTGGAAATACCGTCCACACAAGACAAGGGGAAAAAAGACAAGGGGAACAAAAGACAAGGGGAACAAAAGACAAGGGGAACACAAGACAAGAAGAACACAAGACAAGGGGGACACAAGACAAGGGTAACACAAGACAAGGGGAACATGGGTCAAGGGGAACACAAGACAAGGGGAACACAAGACAAGAGGAACACAAGACAAGAGGAACACAAGACAAGGGGAACAGAAGACAAGGGGAACACATGACAAGGGGAACACAAGACAAGGGGAACACAAGACAAGAGGAACACAAGACAAGGGGAACACAAGACAAGGGGAACACAAGACAAGGGGAACATGGGTCAAGGGGAACACAAGACAAGGGGAACACAAGACAAGAGGAACACAAGACAAGAGGAACACAAGACAAGGGGAACAGAAGACAAGGGGAACACGGGACAAGGGGAACACAAGAAAAGGGGAACACAAGACAAGAGGAACACAAGACAAGGGGAACACGGGACAAGGGGAACACAAGACAAGGGGAACACGGGACAAGGGGAACACAGGACAAGGGGAACACAAGACAAGGGGAACACAAGACCAGGGGAACACAAGACAAGGGGAACACAGGACAAGGGGAACACAAGACAAGGGAAACACAAGACAAGGGGAACACAGGACAAGGGGAACACAGGACAAGGGGAACAAAAGACAAGGGGAACAAAAGACAAGGGGAACACAAGACAAGGGGAACACAAGACAAGGGGAACACAGGACAAGGGGAACACAAGACAAGGGGAACACAGGACAAGGGGGACACAAGACAAGGGGAACAAAAGACAAGGGGAACAAAAGACAAAGGGGAACACAAGACAAGGGGAACACAGGACAAGGGGAACACAAGACAAGGGGAACACACTGGACAAGGGGAAAACAAGACAAGGAGAACACAAGACAAGGGGAACACAGGACAAGGGGAACACAGGACAAGGGGAACACAAGACAAGGGGAACACAGGACAAGGGGAACACAAGACAAGGGGAACACAGGACAAGGGGAACACAAGACAAGGGGAACACAAGACAAGGGGAACACAAGACAAGGGGAACAAAAGACAAGGGGGACAAGGGGAACAAAAGACAAGGGGAACACGGGACAAGGAGAACACAAGACAAGGAGAACACAAGACAAGGGGAACACAGGACAAGGGGAACACAGGACAAGGGGAACACAAGACAAGGGGAACACAAGACAAGGGGAACACAGGACAAGGGGGATACAGGACAAGGGGAACACAAGACAAGGGGAACACAAGACAAGGGGAACAAAAGACAAGGGGAACACGGGACAAGGGAAACACAAGACAAGGGGAACACGGGACAAGGGGAAAACAAGACAAGGAGAACACAAGACAATGGGAACACAAGACAAGGGGAACACAAGACAAGGGGAACATGGGTCAAGGGGAACACAAGACAAGAGGAACACAAGACAAGAGGAACACAAGACAAGGGGAACAGAAGACAAGGGGAACACAGGACAAGGGGAACACAAGACAAGGGGAACACAAGACAAGAGGAACACAAGACAAGGGGAACACAAGACAAGGGGAACACAAGACAAGGGGAACACAAGACAAGGGGAACACAAGACAAGGGGAACACAAGACAAGAGGAACACAAGACAAGAGGAACACAAGACAAGGGGAACAGAAGACAAGGGGAACACGGGACAAGGGGAACACAAGAAAAGGGGAACACAAGACAAGAGGAACACAAGACAAGGGGAACACGGGACAAGGGGAACACAAGACAAGGGGAACACGGGACAAGGGGAACACAGGACAAGGGGAACACAAGACAAGGGGAACACAAGACCAGGGGAACACAAGACAAGGGGAACACAGGACAAGGGGAACACAAGACAAGGGGAACACAAGACAAGGGGAACACAGGACAAGGGGAACACAGGACAAGGGGAACAAAAAACAAGGGGAACAAAAGACAAGGGGAACACAAGACAAGGGGAACACAAGACAAGGGGAACACAGGACAAGGGGAACACAAGACAAGGGGAACACAGGACAAGGGGGACACAAGACAAGGGGAACAAAAGACAAGGGGAACAAAAGACAAAGGGGAACACAAGACAAGGGGAACACAGGACAAGGGGAACACAAGACAAGGGGAACACAAGACAAGGGGAACACAAGACAAGGGGAACAAAAGACAAGGGGGACAAGGGGAACAAAAGACAAGGGGAACACGGGACAAGGGGAACACAAGACAAGGAGAACACAAGACAAGGGGAACACAGGACAAGGGGAACACAGGACAAGGGGAACACAAGACAAGGGGAACACAAGACAAGGGGAACACAGGACAAGGGGAATACAGGACAAGGGGAACACAAGACAAGGGGAACACAAGACAAGGGGAACAAAAGACAAGGGGAACACGGGACAAGGGAAACACAAGACAAGGGGAACACGGGACAAGGGGAAAACAAGACAAGGAGAACACAAGACAATGGGAACACAGGACAAGGGGAACACAGGACAAGGGGAAAACAGGACAAGGGGAACACAAGACAAGGGGAACACAAGACAAGGGGAACACAAGACAAGGGGAACACGGGACAAGGGGAACACAAGACAAGGGGAACACAAGACAAGGGGAACACAAGACAAGGGGAACCCAAGACAAGGGGAACACAAGACAAGGGGAACACAAGACAGAATCATGACACATACATACTGATAAACCACATTGACACATCAGATGTTGACCTTCATCTTTGAAGTCAAGTTTCTATCAATTACGTGTAAAAACAAAGTCTATTCTCTCTTTTAATAATTTTAAAAGAGTTATCCATGCTTTTATCACCACAAGGCTTGACTATTGCAACTGTCTCTATTGGGGAATTGTGGAGCCTTCACGTGCTATGGTAATTATGGTAAATACCAAAAGCCTACGTGGAAAATGCACATGAACATAGACACATAATAATGTGGTATTTTCCACTGGGCAGCTCGTAGAATATTTAGATGCATGAGTTGCCGAGATGAGATAACTTTTGACCTTTTCAAAATGGCGGAGAGCAACGCAAGAGTTGTGAATGGTAAGCATTGTACACAACTAAACGGTTTTTGCTACTGTTAGCGGATAGTTTTTTTAGCCTATACAATGTTAATGTCATTAACAATTGTAATATAATGCGTTAACACTCAGTGTCAGTTTTAAAAATACCGTTATGGTTTGGTGTTACCAATCCAGAGCAGATGCTAGCTAGCAGTCAATAGCTAGCTACGACAACAAAAGCACTTGAACACAACACACTGGTAAATACCAGTTCACAAGTGGAAAATATAATCTTTTCCATAGCACGTGAAGGCTCCATTAGTCCATTTTCTTTAAAGCGCCTTCAAATGGGTCAACATGCAAGAGTTTAGCAAGAGTTTAGCGTGAGCAAATCACCCGTTCTACAGTCTCTACATTGGTTGCCTATTCGCCACAGGATCGGTTTTAAAGTGTTTTATTGGTTTGTAAATCTCCACATGGTTTAGCATCCAGTACCTCTCTGACCTGTTGATTGACTATCAACCAGAGGCTCTTAGTGGTCCCTAAACCCAGACTAACGTCCAGGGGTTTTTCCCACATACGCACCGAGACTTTAAAACAGTTTACCTGTTGAAATCAGAACTGCACCAACAAAAACTATTTTTAAATCAATCTTATCTTAAGATCTGGCTTATAAGTCATGAATGCTGTCTTTCTGTGCTTTGTTGTTAACTTGTGTCTTTGTCTGTATTGTATTTAATGGTTATTCATTTTGTACAGCACATTGGTTTTAATTGTGCTTTATAAATAAACTGAAATTGAAATGCATCTACTGAATCGTGTTTGAGAGGTTTTCCTGCCCAAAAGTCAAATGACTGTCCTGCTCTAGATCTTCTATATCTTCCAGCAAAACTTCAAATCCTGTCGTAAAACTGAGGAGATCCAAGCGGAAGTCATTAGTTCACCATAAACACCGTGTTTAGAAGAGGCCAAAGGGGAAACTCAGACAGACGGCTTCAATTACAGGGAGAGACAGACATCTCCACTATAAATCAAACTAATGCAGGCTTCTGATTGGCCGAGAGAACACGCCCACACCACTATGACATCATCAGAACACTAAGACTCAATCAGGTGTGTGTTTCCCGTACAACACCATAACTCGCTGCTTCACTACAGTCATTAGGGTTAGGTTTTTTGAAGGAAATCAACTAGCGAGTCACGACTGTTTCCCGAAACCATATCGTCATAAATTGGTCGTTCAACCGCGTTGGTCAATGATGTCACGCAGATGGAGGAGTAATAACTACTGTTAATGAATCTGTTCGAGATCGAATTAATGCAAGATGTTTTGCTATAAGTTAGACATGCATCTGAGGACTATTTCTCATTTTTCTCAGTTATTTTGCTTTATTTCCAGATTCACTCATCGGCTCGTTCTTACACACTAGAGCTTTCGGGAAACAAACCCCTGATCAACATTAAATTTTTTATTTGCATATATAAAAGGCAGTATAATGAACTAAATTCACTCTGAATCTCCAGTGTGAATGTGCTCTTACTCTCACCATGGTATTCTCTGAAGGATCTGGTGTAAATATTGTCCATATGTTGTTTTGAACAGATTTTACTCATTTATATCTGGATTTAAACCCCAAAACTGGCTCATTAAGTCAAAATATATGGACCGAAGCAGAGCGGGTGGTCAGAAGACCCCCTGATGGTTCGTATCAAAGCACGGCCTTGTGGGTAAAAAGTCCAGCCAAGTTATTATGGAGTAAATCAGTGGATGAGGTAAGGAACCAATTATTGATTAAAACTATTTAATAGACTTCAAACAGACTGAACGCTCAGGAGACCCACAGCAGATTTATGAGCTCAAAAACAAGACAAACTACAGATGCTTTCTCTAACAATAACACATAATTCTAACCTAATTTTTATGGTATAAGAGTGAAAAGAATAAAATGTTGATTTACTTACTACTGACATGATTGTGAGTATGTAGTGCTCGAGGTTTGGGCCGTGGTGCCGGAGCATCTTGGTGTCGGCCGTGACCATGAGCTCCACGAAGCGCGGGTACGATAGGAAACGCTTCTTGCGTGAACGGGGAGCGCTGGAATCCTCTCGGGAACGAGCCGAGCGCTTCCGCATCGTTTCCTGTATCGACATCACTTCCTCTTCCAGAGTTCTGTTGCTATGGAGACTGATGTGATCGTTGTCGTGATGTTCTGTGGGAAAAGAAACACCTTTTACTGTTACAGCACAAATTAAATCAATATATTAGATTAATGTATATTTAAAGGCAGTATAAGTACTACAAATGATTTAAATATGTATTTTTATTATTATATTTAAATGTTTAACTAATATACAGTATATTTAGAAATAAAACATTTAAATAATAATAATAATAATAATAATTAATACTCATTTATATACAAAATGTATAATTACTATTTAATATTAACATTATGAGTTATTAGTAATATTATTAGTATTATTAGTAATAATATAAATATTTCAATATACATATAATTTAATAGTAACAAATATTTTTTATAACAACACATCTTTATAGCCCCTTTTACTGCATTACAGTAAAAATTAAATGAATATATATATATATATATATATATATATATATATATATATATATATAATATATATATATTTAAAGGGAGTATCATTACTACAATGATTTATATATGTATTTATAAGTATTTAACTAAAATATTTAGAAATAAAACTACAATATTGTTAATAATTATTTATTTCTAAATATATTTATGTACAAAAATAAATATAAATAATTCACTTTTAATATAAAAAGTATTTATTATTTAGTAATACAATTATTTAGTTTCATTACAATATAATAACAATTCTTATTATTATTTTATTTCTAAATATTTTGTTTAAATATTTAAAATCTAAAAAAAGTTTCATTTTAATTGTAAATATATATATTATATACAATAGGCTATATTATAAATAAAAATAATACTTTTTATAAGTATATTTACATAGAAAACAATAAATATAAATTATTAATATGTGATATTTTACAGTTTATATTAAAATTTTAATATAAACATTACCTTTTATTAATTTTTCAGTTTCATTATTAATACTATACATATTACAATATACTGTAATAATAATAATAATATTTATTGTTATTATTATTATTGTTGTTGTTGTTTTATTTCTAAATATATTGGTTACATATACAAAAAAAATATGAGTTTCATTATAATATTATAACTATTGTAATATATTATAAAATCATCATTATCATCATCATCATCATCATCAATAATATTAAAAATAATATTGACACTGAGGCGTTTCCTCTGCAAACAGTGTCTTTGACAGAAATCATCATCAGTTTATTGTCAGGCTGAGTGTTTCTGTGAGATACTGTGAGGCCGGAGGAGGAGCGACTGATGTAAGCGCTGATACACACACACACACCACATGTGGGATTACATCAGAGCGGCTCGTGCTGGAAAACTGACTCCAGATCAGCGGAGAGACATGATGCCGAAGCCCTGACAGAAACCACTGCACTGAGACATTACCTTACAACACGTGTGTGTGCAGATCTGGGTCTAGTGTGTGAACAGAGCGAGAGCACTGCCAGACACACACACAGACAGACACAGACACAGACACTGACAAAGACACAGACACACACACACACACACACACACAGAGACACAGACACAGACACAGACACAGACACAGACACAGACACAGACACACACACACACACACACACACACACACACCAAACACACACACACACCAAACACACACACACACACACCAAACTCACCAAACACACACACACACACGCACACACACACACACACACACACACACACACCACTACTACTACAAATTATTATTTAAAACTCTATTGATATATTTCTAAAAAAAAACAAGAACTAATAAAAAATGACAAAAATCACAGCATCTTCATCATCATCATCATCATCATCATCTTCTTCTTCATCATCATCATCATCTTCATCATCATCGTCTTCATCATCTTCATCTTCATCATCATCGTCTTCATCATCTTCATCTTCATCATCATTGAGCCGAACGCTCTGAATAAACTCCAGCGGTCCAGCAGGAAAACCTCCAGAGAATGAAGACGACACGCTTTACGAGGACATCTGCCGTGTGTTTATCCACACACACACACCGGACGACACACACCAGCCCTCTGTAAACCCAGCGCACGGGTGTAAACTACACACACTCATGCTCACGGGGCAGTCGCTTCGACACAAGCCTGGACTTCTTCACACACTCTGTGCTGATCTAAACATGAGATCACTGATGGAACCAATAAATCATGAGAATGAGACTTTAGTTCAAGTCACCGGGACCGTTATAAACACACACTCTGAACTGTGTGTCACACACACCGAGACCGGGACAGTCATAAACACACACTCTGAACTGTGTGTCACACACACTGAGACCTGGACAGTTATAAACACACACACTGAACTGTGTGTCACACACACTGAGACCGGGACAGTTAAACACACACACTGAACTGTGTGTCACACACACCGAGACCGGGACAGTCATAAACACACACACTGAACTGTGTGTCACACACACTGAGACCGGGACAGTCATAAACACACACACTGAACTGTGTGTCACACACACTGAGACCTGGACAGTTATAAACACACACACTGAACTGTGTGTCACACACACTGAGACCGGGACAGTTAAACACACACACTGAACTGTGTGTCACACACACCGAGACCGGGACAGTCATAAACACACACACTGAACTGTGTGTCACACACACTGAGACCGGGACAGTCATAAACACACACACTGAACTGTGTGTCACACACACTGAGACCGGGACAGTTAAACACACACACTGAACTGTGTGTCACACACACCGAGACCGGGACAGTCATAAACACACACTGAACTGTGTGTCACACACACCGAGACCGGGACAGTTATAAACACACACACTGAACTGTGTGTCACACACACTGAGACCTGGACAGTTATAAACACACACACTGAACTGTGTGTCACACACACTGAGACCTGGACAGTCATAAACACACACACTGAACTGTGTGTCACACACACTGAGACCGGGACAGTCATAAACACACACACTGAACTGTGTTTCACACACACTGAGACCGGGACAGTTATAAACACACACACACTGAACTGTGTGTCACACACACTGAGACCGGGACAGTCATAAACACACACACTGAACTGTGTGTCACACACACTGAGACCGGGACAGTCATAAACACACACACTGAACTGTGTTTCACACACACTGAGACCGGGACAGTCATAAACACACACACTGAACTGTGTGTCACACACACTGAGACCGGGACAGTCATAAACACACACACTGAACTGTGTGTCACACACACTGAGACCGGGACAGTCATAAACACACACACTGAACTGTGTGTCACACACACTGAGACCGGGACAGTTAAACACACACACTGAACTGTGTGTCACACACACCGAGACCGGGACAGTCATAAACACACACACTGAACTGTGTGTCACACACACTGAGACCGGGACAGTCATAAACACACACACTGAACTGTGTGTCACACACACTGAGACCTGGACAGTTATAAACACACACACTGAACTGTGTGTCACACACACTGAGACCTGGACAGTTATAAACACACACACTGAACTGTGTGTCACACACACTGAGACCGGGACAGTCATAAACACACACACTGAACTGTGTGTCACACACACCGAGACCGGGACAGTCATAAACACACACACTGAACTGTGTGTCACACACACTGAGACCGGGACAGTCATAAACACACACACTGAACTGTGTGTCACACACACTGAGACCAGGACAGTTACACTCTAAAAACTCCTGGGTTATTTCTTCAACCCATTTTCTGGGTTATTTGTGTTGGGTTAAAATTATGGGTTATTTTTTCAGAGAGTACCCATTTTCTGGGTTATAGGGCTAATATTTTGACCCAATTCCTGGGTTGTTTGAGTTTCTGGGTTATTTTTCAAAGAGTAACCCATGTTCTGGGTCCCCCCTCGGCCCCTCCCCCCTGCAGTTGTTCTGGAATTTTCTCACAACAGTCATTTGAAATAACCGACACTTCGCGCTCGATCCGTTTTGGCCTGTGCTTCTTCGGTGCAACTTCGTCGTGTATTCAAGGTAAGCGTGTATTTTCAGTGTTGATATAATGTAATATTTTCTGTGTCCATGTCCCCGTTGCTAGTTTAGCACCATTTGCTGAAAAAGTTACCATGGCTTATAGTTGCTACGTTGAGACTAGTGTTAGCTGTGGTAATTGTGGTTGTCATGTAGCCTACATTAGCTACGCTATCGCGAAAACATCTAACTAGTTTAAAGTCAAAATAAATATGTGTTTTGAGTTTGTCAGACTAAAGAAGAAAGTGTTATTAACCACCCAGACAGTTTGAAATTATTAAAAATAACGATAGGTTCATGAAATTAGGTGTCAAAATGGTTGAAATGCTTTTTAGACATTGTTGAGAAATACATTATGACCTATTTAATGTGTTTAGAAGAAAATTACTGAATTCACTTTACACGGTCTTTAAATTCTATTTTTCATAACATGTGCTGTACTTATCTCATTGTTATAATAACGGCAATAATACGGTAACGTAGCTACAGTGCAGCTAACTTAGTGGCGACGTCGTGCCGCTTTAGCCGCGGCTAGAGCGACAACACAATCGTTGAGTTATTTTTACCAGCTGCGCCGTGCTTATCATATTATACAGTGCTCTACTGGCTGAAGTAGTGAGAGTTAAAACCTGTTAAACTTTGCAAGTGTGCCAGCGCACTGAAGCGTTTTTTGGTTAAATAGTTCAAAGTTACTATCAGATTTAATGTTATTACCGTGACAAACTATACATCATATGACTCAAGTTTCAGTATTTGACCACTATTGTATTCTGATAAACTTATATTGACAGTTATGTCTTAATTTGTGTCAGAAGTTATGAAAAATATAGTCGATAACTTTAATATGAATTATGATAGTCAGCCGCTCTCATTGAAAAAAAAAAAAATCCTGTGCTGTCGTCATGACAGCGCTTGACAAAACAACGTGCCTCAGGGCTTTTAGCTAAACAATTTGCAGATTTGGAGAAATATTGATAGATTCTCATAGGTTTACATCAGAGTTCTATAGACAGGAATAATATTTATTGAATTTATACCCAAATGTGTCGATGTAATAATTATGAGCACTGGATACTCTCATGCTGTGTTTTCAATCCATAAGAGCAGCCTGAGGGCGCCCTATGCACATGTAGTCCATATATGTTACACACGAAGAAGTCATAATCATGTGACATTCCAGGACGTCCCTGACACAATTAAAGCTAACAGAGATCGCTGTAACATGCATATAAAGACGTTGCGAAGACAATAAACATGATTGCAATGATATTTGATTGACCTGTGTTCTTCGAGCCATGCCAGGTATTTTCATAATAATAGATTATATTTATAATGTAATGCTAATGGATATAGACTTTATCATCGCGCAGAATACTATAAAATAATATATTGTTTGTCTGATTTTTTTATCTGAAGCCAAATCAGATCACAGAAGGTTATTTAAAACAGCCAGTCGTTAGTAATTATAATGCAGACAAAAGAAAAGCATATTTTATGCTTTTAGTACAAAGGGTTCATGAACTGTGTCTGTTTCAGTTTGGGTATGCCATTTCTGGGGATTTTTCAAAAGTGGGGTTTGCAGCCTAACAGATTAAAGAAGCGGGTCAAGTCTTCGAATTGTTGCTAACCTCTATATTACTATGTTTTCTCCAGGTCATTTTAAATGGACAGCTTTGTCGCTGATATGCTAACTGAGTGGCGGCTGTCTGAGCTGATAGAGAATTTTAGAGGTGAGCATTTTACTCTTACTGCCCTTATATCATCTCTCTATACCTAAAAAAATGTCTTTAATTGGGCTTAAATGTGTCGGTGCAAGATTCTGTGAAAGTCACAACTTCTTTGACAGTGGAGTATGCATATCTATATAACCCTTATAGTTAAAAAAAAATACTTGTGCCTTGTCTTTAAGCTGTTGCATAAGAATAGGCCAGATATTCACCATTAATGTCATTACACTTGTTAATGAAAGAAAAGATGGACAGACAGTATAGACTGTCATTCACACTAAATGGGTAATGCTGCAAAATAACCACATTAGTTAACTAGGAAATTGGGCCACGTTAAAAAACAACAACACAACATTCCCTTAAAAGTGATTATTTTTTAGCTTTATAATCAAAGAGTGTCTGGTGAGTGGTTCACAATTGTCTCGACTTATTAATAATACTCATGTTGTCTTGTTTTCTGTCTTTCAGATGAAGACATCTCCATAGATGAGGAGGCATTTCTTCTCTTAGATGAGGACACTATCAAAAATCTTGTCCCCAAAGTTTGTCCCAGGCTTAAATTCCTGAAGCTCTCCAGAGACACAACCAATGTTTGAAGACTTTAAAGGAGAATTACGGCGAAAAATGAACCTAGAGGTAATTAACACATGGTTACCGAGTCGACCATTCTTTGGGATTTGTTTTCATGATAATCGAATGTAAAGAGTATTATCTCTAAAAACTGATTAGCTTATAACGCTAGTATATGGGGCATTGAATACAAGTAAAAAGAAAACGTTAGTTAATACCACTAACAAGGCTCAAAATAGCCTCACACTAACATGGTAGCATAATGAGGGTCCCTACATGCAAACTGAAGCATTGAGAACTGTGTAAGTGTATAGACAGTTTTAAAAGAAGATACTTTATAAAGACAGTACATTACGCGTATACAGGCAGGAGCCATCTTTGGAAAACAGTCTTGACCAGTCGAGCCACGAACGCCGTGCTACGTGAGCTGGTCTATAGGTTTAAGTCACAGTTCAGCTGTCTTAGCACGGCGTTCGTGGCTCGACTGGTCAAGACCTTTTTTCCAAAGATGGCTCCTGCCTGTATACGCGTAATGTACTGTCTTTATAAAGTATCTTCTTTTAAAACTGTTATGCTACCATGTTAGTGTGAGTCTATTTTGAGCCTTGTTAGTGGTATTAACTAACGATTTCTTTTTACTTGTATTCGATGCCCCATATACTAGCGTTATAAGCTAATCAGTTTTTAGAGATAAAACTCTTTACATTCGATTATCATGAAAACAAATCCCAGAGAACGGTCGACTCGGTAACCATGTGTTATTAACCCCTAGGTTCATTTTTTCGCCGGAATTGTCCTTTAAAGAACAAGTTCGGTATTTTACACTTAAAGCCCTGTTTTCAGATCTTTTCTGATGAAATAGAACGGTTAAGATTGAAATTTGGACACATGCTGCTGGCCCGAGAATTTTTGGTTTCTGTGGTAGCACCACCCCCCCCCACCTCCACAATGGCTGCATAGGTGCACTGGAACAATCCTACGATTAACTACGATAAAACCTGTTGGAAATCATCTTTTGCAGCGATTTTTGTGTGCGCATATCAGTGAACACCCCTGACCACTCGGTGAGTTTAACGTCTTTGTAAACGAAAGTTTAATGCGTTTTAGGAAGGATTGTTCCAGTGCACCTATGCAGCCATTGTGGAGGTGGGGGGGTTGGTGCTACCACAGAAACCGGAAATTCTCAGGCCAGCAGCATGTGTCCAACTTTCAATCTTAACCGTTCTATTTCATCAGAAAAGATCTGAAAACAGGGCTTTAAGTGTAAAATACCGAACTTGTCCTTTAAGCCTTAGGTTCAATCAAGTTATTGAATGTTGTCAAATGTTTTGAGAGTTGTTTATTTTTCTATTTTTTTCTTTCTAATATTGTTATTACAGTCTGACCTAAAATAAATAGGAAAATAAAGATGTCCAAGTGTGTGTGTGTTTTTTTATATATATATATATATAGTTTAATTTAATGCAATAAAAATGTAAAAGTGCTTGAAGTGTGTAATATAATTTAAAACAAAGTTTTATTTTTTGAAATAAGGCATACTGGCATAGTAACCCAAGTTAGATTATTTCTGACCCAACTCCTGGGTTAAAAAGGGACCAACTAATTTCTGGGTTATTTAAACCCAGATATTAGGGTTGTTCTTTTGACCCAGAAGTTGGGTTATATTAACTACAGTGTTGGGTTTTTTTAACCCAACATTTTGGGTCAGGTATTTAACCCAGAAGTTGGGTCAAAAAGAATAACCCAATTTTCTGGGTTGAAATAACCCAGAAATTAGTTGGTCCCTTTTTAACCCAGGAGTTGGGTCAAAAATAACCCATTATGGGTTATTTTTGACCCAGGAGTTTTTAGTGTGTATAAACACACACACTGAACTGTGTGTCACACACACTGAGACCGGGAAAGTCATAAACACACACACTGAACTGTGTGTCACACACACTGAGACCGGGACAGTCATAAACACACACACTGAACTGTGTGTCACACACACCGAGACCGGGACAGTCATAAACACACACACCGAGACCTGGAGCCATGGCCATGGTATAAGCAAGACTCAAACTATTGCGAATTACTAACACTTTACATCAAATTAAAATGAAACTACTAAATAATAGGTTACATGTATAATCAATTACATTTCAGAATTTCATTATAATATTAAAATATTACTATATATTAGGCTATAATAAATAATAATAACAATAACAATAATACGGCCATAATAATACTACTACTTATTATTGATAATAAGTATATTATTAGGTATATATATATATATAATGTGTCAGAGTCCTCAGATGCATGTCTGTAATTTATAGCAAAACATCTCGCGTTAATTCGATCTCGAACAGATTCATTAACAGTAGTTATTACTCTCCATCTGCGCGACATCATTAACCAACGCGGGTGAACGACCAATTTGCGCCGATACGGTTTCGGGAAACAGTCGTGACTCGCTAGTGGATTTCTCCAGCGATGCATCGTACGGCTGTAGCGAAGCGCGAGTTACGGTGTTAATCGGGAAACACACACTCCTGAGCGTCTCTCTCGCTGTTACCCTGAACATTGTATAAGCATTAGTTTCATGTGTCACTGAACGGGAGCGTAAACATCACATCCGTTAGATTTTTCCCGAGTCCTTCACATAAAAAATCAGTCTGACAACCCAGGAAGTCTCATGTTTTTTACTTTCGTTACAAGCTCACAAGTTTGTTCTTACATACAGCCCGTTTAAGATGTTCAAACATCCGACTCTACATAAACTCCCCATGGTTTTGAGCTTCTCTGGTGACAGAGAGTGTAAACGGATCCACATCCAGGTGTGGAGATGAAGCACTTCAACAGCCCTTATTATGGAGACGCATCTCTCAACACGGCGAGCCAGACGCGAGATCAGCGCCGAGGAGAAGCACAGAAACTCACCGTGTTGTGTGTGTTAGTATCACAGGGACTCTTTTAATAGCATTTAAACAATGTCAATATTCACTATATCACACAGATTGTCATATATCACATGACTGGAACTAATCCCGAGCAGCACTACAGATGTCAGACGGAGACGCGTCTGCTTTGGAGTCGATCAGAGGACGTTTATCTGTCAGACACACTCACGAGATCTGACGACAAACACTCGCCCGTATCTCGGGAGAACAATCGCTTCAGAGATAAAGACACAGCGTTTGTTCTCCGCCGGCGTGTTTCAAACGAGTGCTTACGAGGAGATGACGAAGACGACAACACCCTCATCCTCTGCAGTCAGCAGACACACACACCACAACATGTCCATGCAGGAGAGAAATCACACGTTCATATCTCACACTCGGATCTTCAATATCGTTTCTCATCGAATGACCTTCACATGTATTTCACAGCTCTTACTAGATGATGACTATTCCTTTTGTATCAGTGTGTAGAAAGTGTGATCAGATACGGCTTGTCCACTTGCTATGTTGATCTTTCTGTAATATCAAAATCAAAGATATATTGTTTGAACTTGGATGAAAATGATTGGACTGGAAGACTATAGACTAGGGCAGTGAACCGCTTCAGGGATGCAGGATCCCTATCCCACTCTACAGATAAAGCGCTGTGGGAATGCGGTTCGCGTAACAACCCAGAAGTGATAAAATAAAATAAAATTCTGTATCAAAATGTATAGGCAAGACTAGTTTGTTTAGGCATGGTTGTAGGGAATTACAAACCTGCGCGCATATATTAAAACACACATAACTATAGAATCAGTTCTTAATGCGCATGTGAACGCCATCAGTGTTTATCACAGGTTCAGTTTAAAGTTTAGAGAGAACGGTGTCGTCTTAGCGGCCCCTAATTTAATAACAAATGATCATTTCGACGGAAGTGAAGCAATCAAAACTAACTTTAGCTGGAAATAACATTATTCAAGAACCGCTATAAAACCAAACCAATTACCTTAAATTATATGTTTATCTCTGTAAAGCTGCTTTGAAACAATCCACACTGTTAAAAGCGCTATATAAATGAAGATGACTTGACTCTTTATGAGCAATGCACACTAACTGAGGCTGGAAGTGTTTAAGTGACCCGTCTCATGAACTCAGAAGGAACACAACTCTCCGTTATAAACGTATTATATGTTGTGAAATTTTTTTAATGTATCAGGTTTTGGCGAAATGCTGACTATGGAGTCCATTACAAATGACAATAAAGCACATTTCATTTAGTTTCATGACTAGTGACTCGTTTGGGCAGAACAATCGAACACATTAAAGTTGATATAGCCTATAAACAAAACGCCTGAGAACTTCATTAGTTTAACTCATAAAAGAGTAAAAAGCAATAAACATTCAGGGAAGCATAACGTCATCGCCAGTCCGCTTGGCATCGTATAAACTGGGACAGTTGGCACGATCCGAACACATCCCATCTTCCCTTTCATCCTCCTCGCTCTCTCTCCGTCCAATCGCAGCTCTGAGTTAAGACAAGACTCCTCTTTCAAGCCAGACATAAAGAAGTGCCCCATCACTGACCCTCACAAAGACGGCTTTATGTGTCCGCACAACCTGGAAGAGAAGAGTCCGTCGACCAGAGAGCCTCAACACAGCGGCTCCAGCTCTTTTAGGAGTTATTCACACATAATCAGTCTTAGTTTTCTAACCAAGGTTTGAGTATCACTGTAGTTGTAATAAATATGGGCGTTACAGAAGGTCATGTGATCTGAATCTGAAATAAACAAGACTCTTTTTTGACTTGTTTTCCGGTAAATACGTCTAAAAATTCTTGAAAGAAGATAAAGTGATATTGGGTTTGTATTGGGAACAGTGATGGGGAAAGTAATGCGTTACAATATTGCGTTTCTCCCTAAAAAATAACTTTTTATGGAAAGTAATGTGTTGTTACTTTTCGCTACTTTTCCTCACCTCGGTTGGGCTTGATTTTATGTTTTATAAAAACAAAAAGTTATATTTTTTGGCAAATGTAAAGGCACTTTCACACCAAAAGTGAAATGAATACGCCTCAGGCTGAAGGAAATGCTAATTTATTGTTTTAAGCACAAAATCACTTAATTTTGATGATAAACTAAAAGACTTAATATCTTCAGTCATTGTTCTTCTCCAGTAAATGTGTCTTGATTTAAGAATGTTTAGATATTTGTGCTGGAAAACAAGACAGAAACACTGAGGAAGAACACCATGTTTGCAGTGCGTTAGTTAGTGTTCACTAAAACCCTTTAAATGGGTTAGTTTAGTGTCTTCAGGCTCAGATCACTGAACACACAGACCCAGCTGTGTGTCATGCACAAAAACAATTACCAAACTACATGAAGCGCTTCCCCCATAAAGCCCGAAGATCCTGGTTAATCTGTCTGCCTTTGCAGCATTCATCTGGAGATCTGGCACTCCTCAAACACTAAACAAACAGAGCCGCTCTGAAACTGAGCTGTCCTGGCAACTCTGAAGCCAGCAAACGCACTACGCCAGATTAAGTCCAGACGGCAGCGCTGGCTTGGGCGTGTGTGTGCCGCGAGCGAACTGAGCTTAAACACTTCTGGATCTCTGGCACCGGCGGGAGGAGAGGCGGTGGGCGGCAGGTGCACGAGCGCACAGGTGATCAACCTCACACGAGCCCCTTTAAAGAGGGAGTTCACCCAAAGATGAAAATTAGCCCATGATTTACTCACCCTGAAGTCATCCTAGGTGTGTATGACATTCTTCTTTCAGATGAATACAATTAGAGTTATATTAAAAAAATGTCCCGGCTCTTCCAATCTTTATAATGACAGTGAATGGCTGTCTAAGTCCATAAAAGTGCATCTATCCATCATAAAAGTGCATCTATCCATCATAAAAGTGCATCTGTCCATCATAAAAGTGCATCTATCCATCATAAAAGTGCATCTATCCATCATAAAAGTGCATCTGTCCATCATAAAAGTGCATCTGTCCATCATAAAAGTGCAAATATCCATCATAAAAGTGCATCTGTCCATCATAAAAGTGCATCTATCCATCATAAAAGTGCAAATATCCATCATAAAAGTGCATCTATCCATCATAAAAGTGCAAATATCCATCATAAAAGTGCATCTATCCATCATAAAAGTGCATATATCCATCATAAAAGTGCATCTATCCATCATAAAAGTGCATCTGTCCATCATAAAAGTGCATCTATCCATCATAAAAGTGCATCTATCCATCATAAAAGTGCATCTGTCCATCATAAAAGTGCAAATATCCATCATAAAAGTGCATCTGTCCATCATAAAAGTGCAAATATCCATCATAAAAGTGCATCTATCCATCATAAAAGTGCATCTGTCCATCATAAAAGTGCATCTGTCCATCATAAAAGTGCAAATATCCATCATAAAAGTGCATCTATCCATCATAAAAGTGCATCTATCCATCATAAAAGTGCAAATATCCATCATAAAAGTGCATCTATCCATCATAAAAGTGCATCTGAATATAATGCCATTATAAAGCTTGGAAGAGCCAGGACATTTTTTAATATAACTCCAATTGTAATCGTCTGAAAGAAGAATGTCATACACACCTAGGATGACTTGAGGGCGAGTAAATCATGGGCTAATTTTAATTTGTGGGTGAACTATCCCTTTAAGGCAAGGCATTTCAGCCGCAGCCATCTTTCAAACAGCTGTTTCAGTCAAATCTCTTTGAATGGGGAAACATCAAATTCTCCAAAGCTGTATTAAATTTCATATCTGAAATGCCAATGAACTCAGCTGCAGTGACGCAAACTTTACCAGCCAGCGATTGGCTGTTTTATTTAGTTTTATGTATTTACAACAGCTCACTAGTGACTTTAAAAATCTGTTTTTATTCTCTTCAATAATTTTAGGTAAAATTGTAGGTCCACAACTGAGATCTGCGGCTCCTGAACACAGTTATCGGTGTGTATCAGGAGAGACGCAGAGTAAGCGAGGTGTTAAACAGCAGATAGAGTGACTCATTTGTCCGGCCGTGACATGCAAAGCTTTGGAAATATTTTCCAGCAACACCCTGCAGTCTAATACACGCTTAGATCTTTGCCTTTCTAACCGCTTATGCTTTTTAATGGGAGCATAAACCACTGAGAGAGAAACCACCAAGCAAAGACCCAGAACACTGTAGCAACCACCTAGCAACTGTAACTAGAGGAATAAAGTTTGTGAACAAACTTCGATCTTGAGTAAAGCCTAGCTTGAAAGTTTGAAGTAATTGGGATGGATGGATGGATGGATGGATGGATGGATGGATGGATGGATGGATGGATGGATGGATGGATGGATGGATGGATGGATGGATGGATGGATGGATGGATGGATGGATGGATGGATGGATGGATGGATGGATGGATGGATGGATGGATGGATGGATGGATGGATGGATGGATGGATGGATGGATGGATGGATGGATGGATGGATGGATGGATGGATGGATGGATGGATGGATGGATAGATAGATAGATAGATAGATAGATAGATAGATAGATAGATAGATAGATAGATAGATAGATAGATAGATAGATAGATAGATAGATAGATAGATAGACACACAGATGAATGGATGGATAGATAATTCCTATTTTTATGTAATAATGCAGTGTTTATGAGTTATCGGTGCACATCATCATTATAGTGTTAATAATGTTGAATGAGAATCAGTTCCTCTCGCAGCATCTCTTCTCTTCTCTTCTCTTCTCTTCTCTGACGACGAGGGCGGGGCTTTAACCTGTCACTCACATGAGATCAGCCAATAGCAAACCACAACCAGCCAATCAGCCAATCAGTTCCCAACAGACACAATCAAGCCCCGCCCACATGTACTCTCGTTCCAGAAGCGTTGCACTCGATGTACGACACAATAGAGGAGAAAAGAGAAGCATATCTTTCCTTTCATGGCTGTAATACAGCAACTGAGTCGTCTTCTTCAAAGCGTTCAGTATCTGAGCATCAAATCATTATCAGATTGAACCAAAGGCACCTTCAGCTGAGCTCTGTCCTCCTCATCTCTGATCTCTGTCATCCTCGACCCCGATCCAGCAGAGATGAAGAGTTCACCACAAACATCTTCATTTACACCCTCGTGTGCAAAGCTCGTACGTCTATCATTTCTGTCTAGGTTAAGCACTTGCAGCGTTGTAGAATATGGCAGCATCATAGTAACTATTCTATGATGCTTTATTAAAGCCACACAGGTTTGAATGACATGTAAATGATGATTTCTGCATGCATTATCTAAACAAGACTTTTACAGTTTTTAAATAGTTTTTTTTTAACGTGCTTTCCAGTAAATACATCTAAAACTTCTTGAAAGAGGATAAATGAACGTGAGAAGCAACACTGCACATTGGGTTTGTATTGGGAACAGTGATGGGGAAAGATACTTTTAAAGTAATGCGTTACAATATTGTGTTACTTCCTAAAAAAAGTAACTCATTTTAACTTAAAGTAACTGTTACGTAGTTACTTTTTATGGAAACTAATGTGTTGAGTTACTTTTGCGCTACTTTTCCTCACCTCGATTGAGCTTGATTGTTTACTTTATAAAAACAAACTAAAAAAGTAAATGTAAAGGCTCTTTCACACCAGCGTCTCTTTAAGACCTCGCTAAACGCTTCTGGACTGAAGGATCTCCAGTGTTTGTGTGCGTCGGACACTTCTGCAAAGTGTCTGGAGCTGATTAACTTTCATTAGATGAAGAATTCCAATAATCGGCTCATAATGAAGACGCTAATCCTCACAATAACCACACGCCAGCAAGCTTACGACGGCTCCGCTGACACTGGAAACACTGGCTTAGCTTCCGCACGAAACCCTCGTCACATTAGAGCTCTGAAACGCCAGTGTTTCCTCGTCTCCGCTCCAGCGATGGCTAACGGAGTGATGCGTCCCAATACGCCATCCGTCCTAAAGAGTGTTCGAAAATACGTCCCAAATCGAAGTACGTTGAAATGAGTATCCAAAGATACCGTGTATCCAGATCCGTGAACACGCTAGCGGCTAATACTGCCCACAACCAGTGTTGAGTAAGTTACTCTAAAAAAGTAATTAGTTTTCTAAGTCTTTCTAAGTCGCATATCAACCTCAACCAGCTGAATAATACAAGGATAGACATGAAACCACTGGTTTATACCAGTCCGATCTCACGGCAATTCATACGTATTTTACAAGGTGGCGTAAGAATTATTGGCACAATAAGAGTTGCCGTGAGATCGGATTGGTCTACACAGTATTTAGCTCAATTACATCCGAAGTAACTGTAATTAAATTACAGGAAAACTTTACTTTTTCTATGGAAAAGTAATTACATTACAGTAATTAATTACTGCCCACAATCCATCGTGTGTTGGATGAGGATTCGATTAGAACTACAAACACGAGTAAAAAGTGTTAAAAAACTACAGACATGGAGGATGCGAGTCCTGCGGGTTTGAGCGATTCATTCTCAGTATCTAACCTGACATTGTCCACATCATATTTCATCTGCAGCAGCATTGTGAACTTCTGTAAAGATACGTTTAGCCATTAACTTTTAAATGCATCATTATATTACAAACTGCAAACACACGAGGAGACGCACGACTGGCAGATCAGCGTGCATCAACACATGTGACCCTGGACCACTAGCCCAGTCTCGAGTCGCACGGGTGTATCTGTGGCCAACTACACATCGTATGGGTCAAACTTATAGATTTTTCTTTCATGCCAAAAATCATTAGGATATTAAGTAAAGATCATGTTCCTTGAAGATATTTTGTAAATTTCCTACTGTAAATATATAAAACATTTATTTCTGTGAGTGGATGCAGCAAAATCGCCAACATAAATGCACAACTTTAAAGACGATTTTCTCAATGTTTCGATTTTCTTTGCACCTTCAGATTCCAGATTTCAATAGTTGTATCTCAGACAAATATCGTCCTATCAAAACAAACCATACATCGCTGGGAAGATTATTTATTCAGCTTTCAGATTGTGTATAAATCTCAATTTCAGAGAATTGACCCATGTGACTGGTTCTGTGATCCAAGGTCACATTTCTCTCTGAAACATTAGGAGATTAAATTAGATTGAATGGAGGATTTTAACTGTGAAAGATGATTGACAGGGCAGTTTAAGCACGTAACTAAGCGACAGAGCTGTCCGTTAAAGATGACGAAGTAATATGTCCCAAAGCTTGCCTACTCTTTTGCTACACACTCAAAAGTCTGGACTTTTCCTCACAAAAAGAGTACAAACCCAGCAAGCAATTTTGCGTTTAAAAGATGTCTAATAGCGTCCAAACACAGCCCTGACGTCTAGACTAAAACAAGGAGAAATTTAGGTTGAAAATCTAATAGAGGTCTAACCATAGCCCAAGAATACACTAGTCATCAACACATATAACATGTCAAAGACATGAAACCAATCACCTTGTAATCACTGTTGACTTTGCTTAGATGATGGAATATCGTACATCTCGCAAGTTATTTGGGCATAAACGACATGTAACCAAATTCAAGGTTATTTTGGCTAGAAGTGTGTGACTGTATCGAGTTAACCGAGACGTGACATGATGGCTATTGCATGCTGGGTATTTTAGGGCAGAGTAAGTAGGGGAATAGCCTGTTACCTGAGGAGGTGCAGGGCTGCGTGTCATGTGACCCGGTGTCATGTGACCTGGTGTCGGCGTGTCTGTACACCAGGTGAGGTTTGTTGTGCTCTTCCTCATACTCGTCTTCATCAGCGCTCAGCAGTGGCTCCAGGAACACCTGACCGCTGTGTGTCGTGAACGTGCCGATCTGAAGAAGAACAACACACATGAGTCTCATGAGGATCCAACGATCCCTTACTTTAATAAGTGATCAGACACACAATATTCACAATATTCAATATTCAATGGAAACATCTACAGATTCACTTCACAGCGGACTGGAAAACCAAAACACCAAAACCCTGGCATCTTTTATTATGTGGATGTTCCTGCTGTTTTATTCAACTATTTATGGTTTCAGTGCTTTAAAGACGGTCCACTTTATACCTAACAACACCTTTTGCCAAGTGGCATATTGGCATATAAATAAATAAATAACAGTACAAAATAAATCAATAGTAAAATAAATAAATATGTAATATTAAACAAAATGAGTTAAAAATGAAATAAACTTATAGTAAAATAAATAAATAAAAATAAATATCAATAAATAAAAATGTTGTTAAAAAGTTGACAAATGAAAAGTAAAAAAAAATATATATATTAAAAATAAATAAAATAATAAAATATAATAAAATAAATAAAAATTATTGTAAATATATGTATTGTATATATATATATATATATATATATATATATATATATATAGTAAAATAAATAAATAAACAAAAAGTTAACAAAAAAAATTAATAGTAAATAAAATAAGTTAAAGATTACGATATTAAAAAATGAATAGTAAAATAAATAAATAAATATTGCATAGTTAAAAATAGTTAAAAAGTATATAAAATGAACAGTACAATAAATAAATAAATAAAAATGGATAGTACATAAAATAAAAAAAGTAAAATAAAATAAATCTAAATTATCTAAATGAGCGTAAATTAATGTAAAAAAAACTGTAGGCAATAATGAGGCATAATGATTGACACTCCTTATGATCCTGAACCCCCCCCATGGTTTATCACCACGGCAACTCGTGCAAACACAGATTCCACAGTCCACACACACTCTAGTTTCAGGACACTGTATGGAAAACATAGCAGCAAATAATGAAGTGGAAGAATGCTTGTGTTTGCTTGAACGAATGGAAACATGTTTGACATGAACTCTATTAGTTTTCCAGCGCGTGTCACGAGCCGCTCCACATGAAGATGTAGATCACAATCTCTGTCAATCACACACGTCACCGGCCTGGTATTCTCTTCCCTCGGAAACAAATGTCATTTCTGCCTCGTCCCACGGCGTGACCTTCACATGAAGAGCCTCTTCCAGAGACACACACTATTACATCACACACACCGACGGCCAAACACACCAGATCAAACACAAATGACACCGAGAAAACGACAAAATCACTCATAAAAGTATCATAACAGTCGTCTCTGTGATTCATGCACTGTATCTGACAGATGTGAGGGAAGGGTTGAATGCTGTGTGTAGTTCTGAATGACAGCAGAGACGAGTGAAAGCGTGTCATTGGGATGATGTCACTCAACACACACCGTTCATTAGGCGATTCACAAGACGAGTGTGTGAATGTTTCCGTCTCAAACCTTCTGACAGGCAAACACTCGCTCAGAGCCGTGAAAACATGACAGACCTGTCCCTTCACACGTGCACTCGCACACACACACACACACACACACACACACACACACACACACACACACACACACACACACACACACACACACACACACACACACACACACACCCCTGAGAATACAGGACTGATGGACAGAAACACACACTGTAAACACACACACACCCACACACACTGTAAACACACACACACACACACACACACACATCCCTGAGAATACAGAACTGATGGACAGAAACACACACACACCAAACCACACACCCCTAAGAAGAATACAGGACTGATGGACAGAAACACACACTGTAAACACACACACACACACTGTAAACACACACACACACACACACACACACACACACACATCCCTGAGAATATAGGACTGATGGATAGAAACACACACTGTAAACACACACACACCCACACACACTGTAAACACACACACACACACACACACATCCCTGAGAATACAGAACTGATGGACAGAAACACACACACACCAAACCACACACCCCTAAGAAGAATACAGGACTGATGGACAGAAACACACACTGTAAACACACACACACACACACACACATCCCTGAGAATATAGGACTGATGGATAGAAACACACACTGTAAACACACACACACACACACACACACACACCAAACCACACACACCAAACCACACACCCCTAAGAAGAATACAGGACTGATGGACAGAAACACACACTGTAAACACACACACACACATCCCTGAGAATATAGGACTGATGGATAGAAACACACACTGTAAACACACACACACACACACACACCAAACCACACACACCAAACCACACACCCCTAAGAAGAATACAGGACTGATGGACAGAAACACACACTGTAAACACACACACACACACTGTAAACACACACACACACACACATCCCTGAGAATACAGAACTGATGTACAGAAACACACACACACACACACACACCAAACCACACACCCCTAAGAAGAATACAGGACTGATGGACAGAAACACACACTGTAAACACACACACACACATCCCTGAGAATACAGGACTGATGGACAGAAACACACACTGTAAACACACACACACACACACACTGTAAACACACACACACACACACACATCCCTGAGAATACAGAACTGATGGACATAAACACACACACACCAAACCACACACCCCTAAGAAGAATACAGGACTGATGGACAGAAACACACACACACACCAAACCACACACCCCTGAGAATACAGAACTGATGGACAGAAACACACACACACACACCAAACCACACACCCCTGAGAATACAGAACTGATGGACAGAAACACATACACACACACCAAACCACACACCCCTAAGAAGAATACAGGACTGATGGACAGTAACACACACACACACACACACACACACACACACACCAAACCACACATCCCTGAGAATACAGGACTGATGGACAGAAACACACACTGTAAACACACACACATACACACACTGTAAACACACACACACACACGTGCGCTCTGATGGGCTTCAACTGTCCTTAAAATAAAGAAAAGGCTAAATTGATGCTGCAAAACTATATAGTTCTGCAAACTATAATTATGGTTAAGTATATTTATATAAACACTAAATTGATATAAATAAATATGTAAAACATTAAGCAAAAAGTATTTTTACTGCAAAAAAAAATGGCTTAATTTTTTTCTTCAATTCTGCAAAATATAATTATATAAATATAAATAATGTTTATATAGGCTATATAATATATAATTTATGTAATTATAATGTCTGCATATATATATATATATATATATATATATATATATATATATATATATATATATAATTAAAGTAATTATAATGTATGCAAAATATAATTATATATAAATAATAATTATAATTTGCAAAAATATTTATGTATAAATTAGTGTATAATGTGTATATAATGTGTATATAATACATAATATATACATATATTATAATATAAAGTGTGTAATGTGAACATTTTATCTTCACATTTCATTAATGATTTTTGGTTGTATATATACAGTACATATAAAAATTCACAATTTAATATTATAATTAAAATAGATATTTAATGTTTAAATGATTCATCCATGTACTTTAGCATGACATATTTCTGTATAGTTGTGCAACGGTAAGTCTGTCCAGATTAACGCTTCAGTTTCCCAGTAAACCCCTCGGCTGGTGCCAGCTGTGGGCATCAGAGGTCACACACACACACACACACACACACACACATCTGTCCTGCAGGTTATTACGCTCAGGTGTGGACAGATGCTGTCGGCGTTCTGAGGAGATCCGCGCACCTGACCATCTTATTCTTTAACACACGCTTTCTGTGCACTGAAGGATTATGGGTCGGCCCTTCACATCACTGTCACTGATTCTCTCGCATCCCATGATGCAATGCTTCTGACTCCTAGAGTCTCTGTCCTCTGTTCAACTAGCGGCTGCTGTTGAGATCTGAACACTGAGACGAAACAGTCAAACGAAACTGAACAAACCCGCTGAAGAACGGACATCAGTCGTCCCTAACATGACCCTGTGTTTCAGTCTCAATCTGATGTCAAACCACATATGAATGTGTGTGTGAACTGGGTGCAATTATTAAAGCGTTCAGATGACAAAATCAGCTAAATGGTTAAGAATTTTAACGTGTTTGTTTATTTATGGTTAAGGGGGAAATGTAGCAAAATATGAAAAGAAAACAATGTAAATAAAAGGAGTTTTTTAAATTTTCAATAAAAAAAATGCCTCCTCTTGACACCTTAACATAAAAATCACAATTTTAAAACGTCAAATAATGCACTAAATATGACAGTAATATTTGTTTGCATTTTTACTTCTCTGATGACAAACTAAACAAACTTGAATTAAATATGGTTAAAATCTTATTTTTAATCATTTTAACATGTTTTTTGTTCACAAATATTTTTATGGTGAGAAACAGCAAAATATGAGAAGACATTTTTAGAAATAATATTAATAATACTAATAACATGGATTTTTTTAAAAATATATATTTTTAAAGTTTATCTTCAATTGCAAGGAAAAGTATCAAGTTAATTCCTGCCTCTGGACACTGGAAACAAAAATCCACATTCTTCAGTTTGAACAATTTGAACATTTTAAAGTTGTCTTGTTCACGACTATTTTAATGGTGAGAAACAGATTAAATGTAGCAAAATACAAAATACCAAGTTCTTAAAATGTAACAAAAAAAGTTTTTAAAGTTTATAAAAAAAATCTAAAACTAATTCTGGTCTCTGGACACCATTAAAAATATATATATTTTTAAATGCTTTGTTTTTAACTTTAAATCGAAAATGGATGTATCATCTTTATCTTTGTGTCTGTGTTGCAACCCTTCCTCGGGCTGTTTACGACACGAGCGGGACGAGACACGCGCTCCTGTCGTCCTGTGAGCTCTGAGACTGATGAACGACTCGATGGTGACCCCGTGACCCCAGCCGAGACTAAAGAGCGCCGCCCTGCAGGGACTAACCACCTCCATTACCTGAGATCACTAATTACCAGACGAGCGTATGCGAACGGGTCAGGAGCACATCCGCAGAGACGCCCTGAGCCACGGGACTTCAGCTAACGGACTATATTTGACAGACTGGACAGCAGGGTGTCTTATGAACCGAATCACATCCGTCCATTCTGTCCCACACCACTCACTTCTCTAAAATAACTAGCAGTCATGCTTAAACACACAGTCATGCCTTGAGAAGAAAGCCTAATCCTCACACGAGAACTAATCCTGAACTCATGCAACTACCATAACAATGAGCTTCTCGCTAGTAAAACTAGTAAAAAAATGTTTTCACTTCTAGTTATCTGCTGTGACATCACAAAAAACAACCAAAATTGAAAAACACTCCATGTCACTAGTCACCAGCCCAGATGTTTACCCAGACCGCAACATAGTGTCGGCCCAGATCCGGCCCACATCTGGAACATGTACCCTGAGTTTATGCTCACTAGTCCAGTCCATTATAGGAGAACAAAGGTGAACAACTCAACAAACCCAAAGCCTAATCCTCACAGAGAGAACTAATCCTGCATTCATGGCGGTATTAACGTAATTACCCAGAAAGCAACACAGTGTCGGCCCAGATCCGGCCCACATCTGGTACGCTTGGAGTCCACATGTACCGGATCTGGGCCGACACTGTGTCTGGTCTGGTTATGAGTTTCCTGCAAGTAAAACACACTCTGACGTTTAACTCTCTGCTGTGATATCACAAAAAACAACCAAAGTGGAGCATTTAGCAGCCTGTACATGATACTAGTTACCAACCTACATCTCTAACCACTAACCCTGAGTTTAACCTCTCTAGTCAAGTCTACCCAAGTCATTTAAACTAAAATAACTAGCAGTTTAAACATCCACATCTTTGCTGAACTCGCAATTACAAGTTGAGAAACACTCTGACTAATCCCAGTTGCGACATTTTTTTTATTTTTTTATTTTTTTATTTATTTATCAGGGACAATGCACAAAATACATTAATCTTGCGAAAAGATGTTTTGTGCCAGAGTTAGCCGAAGCTAATTTTCATCCGCAGTCCCCGGGCAGGTGCACACAATTTTTAAAACATTACATTACAAAACCACTATCAATAGTAAAAATAATGGCAAATAGGCTACACATAATATTAGTCAACGAAGATCATATAAAAAAAACAGATGTTCAAAATGAGAGAACCTATTCAAAATGCACTAAATATGACAGTAATATTTGTTTGCATTTTTACTTCTCTGATGACAAACTAAACAAACTTGAATTAAATATGGTTAAAATCTTATTTTTAATCATTTTTAAATGTTTTTTGTTCACATCACAAAAAACAACCGAAACTAAACTAGCAAACACACTGGGCCCTGTTTAAAGCTCATGGTCTAAAGCTCACGGCGCCAGTGCACTCAGGGCGTCCGAATCCACTTCTGCTAGTTTAACGACGGGACAAATGGTCGGCGCTCCCGGCGGATGATCTAAAAGGATAGTCCCTATTCTCTTAATAAATAGGTGTGTTTTGTCCCTATTCTCTTAAGAAATGGGTGTGTTTTGTCTCTATACTCTTAATGAGTAATGGGTGTGTTTTGGGCTTAACATGAAATGAAATGAACCAACCGGAGTCTCTTCTCCCATTCCCTTTAAAAGCCAGTAGCGCTTGAATGGTGGATTCGCTATTTACATGGCGGGATTTGCAAGCGGAAAGACTGAACGCTTCTCTAGCGAGGAAACGGATCTGCTCGTACGCTGTGTGTGTGTGTGTGTGTGTGTGTGTGTGTATGTGTGTGTGAGGTTAAAGCCGGATTCCACCATATCTTTATGTACACAATAATAATCTTTTACATTGTAATCCTTTTATTTTTAATATTTGGCATGTCTGTGTGCTGCTGCGCATCCCTGTGTGTGTAATAAGCAGAGTGTGTGTGTGTGTGTGTAATAAGCAGAGTGGACGTGCGTTGTGGACCCGCCTATAGGCTCATACTAACGCACTCTTTAAATAACAAAAAAAACTGCGCCATTGACTTTAGACCAGGTTAAATAGTCTATTTCAGTCGCCTCAAAATAGCACGAATGCGCCTGAACACACTGTTCTCAGACCAGCAGCCTATGGGTGCACAAATGGGCGCAAGTGCATTTGCTATTTAAACAACATTGCACAGGACGTGAAAATGATAGTGGCGTCGGGCTGAAACTAGCAAAAAACACTTGCCTGGCGCTGCGTTGCTTTACTGGTTAATTACTGAGCCCAGATCTTTAACCACTAACTCTCCAGTCCAGTCTCTCATGCCATAGTTTGAACTGGTAACTAGACTCGACTTCCTGTGAAACTAGCTCAATGGCTCCAGCTTCATCAATTGACAGATCATTAGTTTTCTGCTAGTAAAAACTGCTCACGTCTTTGTTGAACTTGCATTTGCAAGTTGAGAAACATTCTGACTAATCCCAGTTAACTCTTGCGACATCACAAAAAACAACCAAAACGAAACAGTTAGCAAACACTAAACGTTACTAGTTACCAGCCCAGATCTATAACCACTAACTCTGAGTTTATACTCACACCTCCAGTCCATTCTCTCATGCCACTGTTGAACTGTTTCCCAGACAGCAACACAGTGTCGGCCCAGATCCGGCCCACATCCGGTACAGGAGGATTCCACGCGGCCCAGATGTGGGCCGGATCTGGACCGACACGTATTTGTGATGTTAGCTAATAATCCCAGTTAACATCACAAAAAAACAACCAAAACGAAACAGTTAACGTAGCTAGTTACCGGATCTTTAACCACTAACTCTGAGTTTATACTCACACCTCCAGTCCATTCTCTCATGCCCTTGTTGAACTGGTAACTAGACTGAAGTTTCATCAGCTTCATCAGGAGACAGATCTCTTGATACTCACCAGTCCCGTGCAGAGGCTGAAGACGGCGTGGTGTTCGCTGCGGGCGTTGACGTGTCCTCTGAAGAAACAGTGGCGCAGGTCGTCTCCACGCTTCTCCTCGTCTCCCAGATGGAGCACCGAGTAGGCCGGAGCGATGAATCCCGAATCAGCCGTCAGGTTGAGGTGAAAGGCCTGACCGAACGCCTCGATCCGGTAATGAGCCCTGGAGATCTCCGCGTCGGCGCTACGCCTTCTCCTGCGGTAATGCTGTCGGTGCGGGAACGACTCGCCAAAATCATTCAAGCGCACTGGCGTGACAATCTCATACGACGACAGCTGTCTGATGAAGCTCTCTGAAACACACCACACATCAGTGTTACATCAGAGTTCATGTCAAACCAGGCTATGAAGCTCTTTAAGAAGCTCTTGAAGAACCTTGAGAGTCTGAAGCTCAAACAGTAGAGCGCTGGCGCTTGCAACGCCGAGGTCATGGGTTCGATTCCCAGAGAAAGCAAGAACTGATAAGAATGTTAATGTGTGCCTTGAAATGCAATGCTTTGGATATAAGCGTCTGCCAAATGCGTAAATGTAAATAATGTTCTTTACTGGGAACCTAAATGGTTCTTCTAAGCTGCGAACCTTTATTGTCAAGAGTGTGTAGTTTGTGGACACTTGAGTGACTCTTCGAATGCGATTCATCAGATCAAGTGTGTTTGAATCAGCTGGTGTTGTGGTGCTTTGAGTGGATGAAGTCATTCACACAGGTGTCCTGACAGAGGAACCACAGGTATAGAGAATCACACTAGCTAACCACAAACAAACACAATACTATTCAAAACTACATCTATTGATATAGCATTTCAATCCTGCAAACCTCTCTCTGTCAGATGTGATGAGATTTAGATTGTGTGTTTGTGTATCTTTCTTTATGATAAACTGCAATTGCTTTTTTTTTTTATCTAATGCAATGACATTCAGTCATTTTAAATGTGTGTCTAAATACTTTTTTGGGCTATAAACATTTTAGAGATGCATAATACACTGCATACAGTTTGTAACTGAAGTGTCATTTATAGAGACAATATTTAGAATGCAAAACATACACAATTACACAATATATAACATCATACTAATCTGTTTATATGCACAAAAATACATTTTAAAACAAAATTCTTCTTTAATGTCATAGAAACCAGAGCAAACATCTAAAAGTGGTTATATAAGCGATTGTCAA